>JBAIAA010000401.1:600000-968851 GCA_037893245.1 Crossaster papposus
TCGTGGCATGTTGCTTAAAATGCCATTTTGCACTGGCCTTTTTAAAGCCAACATCTAGACATCACGTGCAGCTCATTAAAATCATCCCATACCCCTTGGCTAATCACCGACAGTCAAAACAGCTGTTCAACAGCTGTGCCATAAGTGACCATTTAAGGTTCAAGTGACCTTCAGACACCATTTGGTATGACAGTGAGGACACTAATTGTCCACAAATAAGTTCACACATTACTACAAGCAGTGTTATTGTTGCTATTTAAAGGTTTAAAAGGTGGTAAGTTTCTTTTGCGTTTCAGTATACATTATTATTCTAAATCAAAGACAATGTTTGGATTTAAAAAACGAAAAACACCATTACAACATTATACAAACTTGTACATGTACCTTAAGCGGTGTATTGGTGAATCGGATTTAGTGCCGCACCACAACTGTAGTTGTGGGCATTGGCGTTGCAGTATACAGCTCGCCAAGTGATGATGCTCAAATTTGTCAGTGTAGATAATTTGGGATCGGCTCTTCAGTGCCATTGATGAAGGGGTTGTTGATCTCCTGGGCCCTATAGCAATAAACTACATACTGTACATCTATAACTTCATTCCTTTCTTTTCTTATGAAGGTATTTGGATACACTTATACAACGCAGCTGATCAGCAGTTGTGTTGTATAAAGCCGTATATAAAGATACTTGCACCAAAGTTTAGGAGTCATTATTGTAATAAACAACATGTATTGAAAATGCCATTGGTTAAACATTTTCCTGATTTAATGTCAACAGTTTTAAATTTTTATACAATGTGTCAATGGATGGTAGACGAAGCAAAATGAAGGATGTAAACAAGGCTTTGACACTTTTTAGGGACACTTTTACCAGAAAAGTACCCATAGTCGACTTGAATTAAATTTAAAAAAAAAGATTTCAGGACATACATTGCTGCAGTACAGTACTGTCATAGTTCATTGCATCTACTGCATGAATTTCGTTTCATTTTTGGGATTCATGTACGCACCACTGGAAGTTTTTCTATTTTGTTCTTTCTTTTGGTTGGATCGTGTTTCGCTGGATTCCTAGCCATGCTATCAATAACCACTGTTAAAAAAAGATTGAGCCTGGCGTGTACAATGAGCTCGAGGTGAAAGTACAAAATGTCTAGTAGACTGCATTGTGTCTGCTTACCAAACAATTAATTGCCACAGACCAATGATGAATAAACTACTCCAAAAAAATACTGACGACTCTCCAAGGTAGCCAAAACATACATCAAATTAGTTTTTTGTGAGGTTGTCCGACAAATTGAGTGATTTGTTTCCTCCTTTCGGATGTAATTTGTTCAATCTACTGTTATTTGAGTCCTAACTTGTGATTAACCGACTTGTGATTGCCTCCAAAACTCAGTTTGATGACACAGCTACTGCAGCCAAGAAAATGGGGCTCATTCGGATGAAAGATCTCCTCTCCTGAATATTAGGCCGGGTCCAAATCTCTTGTCTAGTGCTATTGTCTAAGTGTTCGCCATTACAACAATTACGTGTGAGCAGGCTGACAATAGACTTAGCCTGAGCTCTGTAACCCTGTTTACGGACACGACCTTATTACCCTCCTAGAACTGACTCCTTGTCGTTATTCAGCTCGGCCGTATCTGTCTCTAGGTTCTCACCCTGTTCGGCATCACCACTCTTAGAAGTGGATGAGGATGAAGAAGATTCGCTGAACCACCTTGGAGTAACGGAATATACCATGGCCGACCACAGAGAGTCCCCTGTCCTTTCCTGCAAAACTGGATCACTGATGACACTGTTGGTGACTTGCTTACCTGATCAACAATGATTGGTTAATAATCAGGATTAGTTCTGGCCCTCGTCTACTAACTGTATCCATAGTTGTATTTGAGTGCCTGCAAGTCCATCACAAGTCCTTCTGTCAAGTCACTAGCTATCAAATGAACTGTTAGACAAAAGCATTCCTACCCGGTATGTTATTGTTCGACTAGTTTCTTACGACTGGTTTTATGAAAGAACTTGCAGGGACTCGAATACAACTCTGAGTGTATCCCAATGCGACCTCCAGCTATTGTACTATTGTACAATGATTTGAAACTTTGGAAACACTTTTGGCTTATTTCAGGGCATGATGGCCACGTCAACAATCAACATCATTGATTTTATCATAAAGACTAAATTAAACTCTCAAAGAGGTAAATTACGACTTCATCAAGAATATAACAAAGTCCAGTGTTGTAGTTAAGAACTTTCCGAGTACTTTGTATAAAATATTGAGCTGTTAGATGCTAACAAAGTGAGACAAACATTAGAAAACAAATAGAAAACAAATACAGTTAGTGTTAGAGAAAAAAGTTATATTGAAACTTTGGATGCATAAAGATGCATTATTTAAAGTTCTGGGACCGAAGTAATTGAAAAGTACTCGAAAAGTACTCGAAAAGTACTCAAAAAGTACTCAAAAAGTACTCAAAAAGTACTCAAAAAGTACTCAAAATGTACTCGGAAAGTACCCAGTCTAGTATTTATACAGAATGCTTTTGTCTTAAAAGCTTAATTCATTCAAGATTCCAATTGTCCAGAGTTTTTTAATTAGCAAGCTATAATAATGTCCAGTGGCTGTATTATTCGGCATCTAGTCATTCCATGTCAATTAAATACGCTTTTGGACCTTAACTTCACAGATTGAAATGATATTTAGTGCTATGATTGTCCTATTTGAGAAACCCCCTAAACTGATTTTGTTTTGGGTAATTCGGCTTGTTAGTTTTTGAGATACGTGTTGAGATACTAAGTATTGGCATATTGTAGTAGTTGCATTATCAAAACAGGAATATTTTACTGAATAAAAAACAAACAAGCAGTTTTACAGTGCACTGTCCCATTCCAAAGTGTCTTTCAACATACTGTTGCGTTCACGCATACAGCGAGCGGTCTTTATTTCTTTCCCAACCAACGCGCAGCGTTCTTGCAGCGATATGTGTAACCTCACACAGCGCGAAGTTATCACGCACCACTACTGGTACGCGTGTACAGCACCTGGTACGGTACGCTATTGTGTAGCGCGCAATGCATCCAGCATGTACTGCGTGCTATGACCTCGTTCACAGCGAGTTATGACTTAGTCGTTTTCCCTCATACTTTCCCCGGAGTCGATGTGAATTCCCCTCATATACCTTACCCCTGTATTCGACCCAAACTGACCCTTCACATTAGCGAGTGTGGACCGCTAAACCTTCCCGTGTATCTGACCCTATACATAGCGACTGGGAGCCGCTAAACCACACTGTACTGTCACGGTACACCAGAGGTCAAGTTACCCTCCCCACGCAAGAGTTTACTCCATAGAACTGTGTGTAGGTTCTCATCTAGTCTAGAGACTAAGTCTTGTGCATAACCCTATGCACCGGGAAAGTTACCCCTTTCCCTTTCCTCGAGGATTACTCCCCGTAACGCACCCACGAGTATCCTACTTCACCCGCTCACCACAACTCTCGGACTTTCTCCTGCAAGAATGTCTAAGTCAGAACGTGTACAAATCCTCCATAGGAACATCCCCATTGACTTTGTACACGTATGCATTATTCATAACTACCAGAATCCAATGCTCTCATTGGCTAAGACGCGCACCCAAAAGCCTATATAAAGGGCGTGGAAATGGCGGAGCAGATTATTATCCGAGCTGAGCTCATACACAGAGCTTCGTTCCAGCATGAGCTAGCTGTATGCTCTAGCCACAGAGCTTCACTCTCTCAATACTCAGAGATGCATGTAAGGCCCAAACTAGATCTTGTATATAGTGCGCCCTCTATTGTGATGTAAATACTTCTGAATAAACCAGTAGTATAGTGTGTGTAAGATGCTGTATCTTGACTCTTATTTTGATAACGGCTCTACCCAAGTGAGACGTTACAATACCTAGCTGTGTTGCCTGTTCTACGACCGTTTCCGACCTCAGCACATCTCTGAAGAAAACGACCATCTGCTCCTTGACTGCAGCGTCCTTGAACACGTAACCAAGCAGGTTTGTTATGGCATCTCTGGTCTCTTTGTCCGACAATATAACACTTAGCATGGATTTGATGTAGTCCTGGGTGTCCTTATCATTCAGTGCTGTCACTATCACCTGTTCGGACAGAAAAATAACCAAACCATTAATTAGTGTAATTAAGAAGTGAATGATAATGACCTGCAATTTTACCATTTAGGATCTAGAGGATTATTGGAAACAAAAATCTGGCAATGGGTGAATATTAGTTGAAGGAGTATAAACGGCAGACGGGTATACATGCACTGTCTGAAATGTTGAGAACTACTGTATACTCACACCTCTAATTCCCTTTAGAACCACACTTCTTTGCAGAAGAGATACTGTGTTAAGATAAGACGTTTGCACTGTACTGGTATAGCACCATGTGCTAAATCTCAATTGTGAGTTTGTGTGGTTCTAAAAGGAACTGGAGGGAAACTCAAAGTTTCGGACCCACATGGGTGTGCATTTTACGGGTAGTTTGGGAACCGGGTACCTGATTAAAAAACAAACCAGGTACCCGGGTTCCTGTTAGCCCCGTTAGCAACATGCACCATTTGTTGAAGTGACAACCCTGCCCAGTGCACCAAGATCCACCTGGTAACAAATCTCAAGGTCAAACTGCCTCAGAGTTTGTGGTCACCTAATGCAACAAAATCCATCTCTGGCATTGTTCAATGGGGTCAGCCCTCAAAATTCTTAGACTGTAGTTGTTTTGCACATGTTGACAGTTGAATGCATCAAAGTTAACCAGACTTTTTTATCTGATGCACTGTGCTGCATTTCAAAGGGTTTATAGGCTGACAAACCACGTGTCCGTCATGTGTTAAGCGTAGTGTGTTTGCGTACTTTTTTGAAAAGCAACACGCATACATCCATACGAGTCTGTATTGCCAAAACTGTGATTGAGAGGGAATAGTTATAACTTCACAAGTTGTCAAATAAATCACAATCAAATCCATCACTTTCAATCCCCTGAAAGTCCTTTCACAACTCCAGTCACAATAAACTTGATGAACAATGACAAAGGAATAAGTCGGCCATTTGAGTGGCAATTCAGATAAGCAGGGCCAAAGCGGGCTTTGTCAAAGGCATCCCTTTGGAATTATTCATCCTTGGCCGTGGCCAATTGACCCATCGTCGTTTGTGAGTTAGCCACGTCTCTTAGACAACTTTACACACGTGCAGCTTGTGGATGCGATGCACAAAATGCGCAGTAGCATACATGTATTACAGGGAATCAATGCAAACACTATCTCTCAGACCAGATACAGTCGTTGTCTCAGATTTTTGAGACAACTTTGCCCACAGTAGATTTGTGTGCATCCACTTACCACAAAAAGTGGAGAAAAATGGCTTTTCCTGTTTTCAAGTCGCTATGGCTAAAAATTGAAGACTCTCCGGACCAAACCCACTAAACATATTTTCACTAATTGATAATAGGGAAAACTTTAGAAATATGAACAGAACAAACTACGCCAGACAGGCTTGATCAATGTGTTGCAAACAAGATTATGAAAATGTGATAATGGGTCGGTTGAGCGTTTGCATTAAATTTGAAATGCATTCGCGTATTGCGTTTCATGCCCATGCGTGATGCGGCCGAATAATGCGCGTATTTGGAGTATTTTTTGTCCAAGATTTGGAATATCATGTGATGTTCAACAGACGCTACGATTATGATCGTTAACAGAACTGGGCACAGGGCATAATGGAGAAAAATGCAAAATAATAAATAATGGGAATTTTTTTCAATGTTAAGAATTATCAATATTTGTAATCCTAATACAGCTATATTTTGTTACTAGATAGTATGGAAGAAAACAATTGGGATTTGTCCATACCCGGTATCACATGTACAAAACTCAAAACTTCAAAGGCCTTTTTTCACATCATTTTACTTCTTCGACATGTTGATAAATGCGAACCTTAAACAGCCATAACTTGTTAACAGAATGTCCGATTGAAGTGCAACAAACAGGATTGCAAGGAGAATTTTATCCTCTCTTCAATCCCCAAGAATCCCCACTTCAACCTCGGCTCAGTTCCGTCTCATTTTGCCAGAACCTCTTACGATTGTGACCTGGCTTGTGATGCGACTGTTGGTTGACATGATAACGTCAAATATTTCAAGTCAAAATGTCGTACATAAAGCTAACTGTACCTGTTTAACAGTGGATGTCAACTGAGCTTTGGTGTTGGGGTCCTTAAGCACATCCATCACCAGGGTGCTCATGGCCTGTTTGGTCTCCGAGCGTTGGAGCACTTCCACCACAAACTGACTGGCCAACTGATGCATGGGCTCATCCTTCAGCAGAGCATTTAGAAGGCCCTTGGAAAACTCCTCAACCTTATTGGCCACAAGTCGGTCCTCCAGGGAAAGCGTAGCCACATGAGTCACCTCCTCGGCTGCGTGTTTACGGATCGCCTCGCGGAAGATGTAGACGGCAATACCTGCAAGGAATTTCATCAGAAATGTTTATTGCATGTGTGGAGATACTACATTGTACATGTACAGACCAACGTCTCCTACTGGTATGCTACGAGTATATCATTCATCACCAAATATTTATGGTGTTCTAAAATAAACAGGCAAGCATCGTGGTTCAACTTTTAAAACGCTGTGGTTCAACTTTCAAAACGTTGTACTTTAATTGCGTGGTTTAAACTTTCAAACATCGTAGTTCAACTTTTACAAATGTCGTAGTTCAACTTTTACAAATGTCGTAGTTTAACTTTGAGCTGTTGGTGATTATCAGTTAAACGCATGTATCTAATTCATAAACATCAATGTTCAATGGCTAAACACTTCCCATCCTCAGGCAAACATGTTTACAATGTGAACATGTTTAACAAACATACATTTTGTTTAGTCGCTAAAGACAGTTTTTGTCAGGCAATTATCCAAACATAGGCAAGTAGCTGCTATCAATGTCTCAACTTGGTACCATGGTCAATTTACTCATAACTCTACATATAAGACTTAAAGCTATGCATTGTGGAAGTACAAGAGAGAACATTTGAGGTAGCACCATGTGTTTAATTTCTTTTGTGGAGTTGTGTGGTTCTGAAAAAAAGACGGTTTGTAACTCGACGTTTCAAACAGTATGCTCTATCTGCTTGTTTTGAGAAGAAAGTGTGGAGATGCAGGGGCTCAAGTACTGGTTGGGGTGCAATGAAGCAGAATAGCTTGGTCTTGGGGTCTTGGGGTCTTGGGGTCTTGGGGTCTTGGGGTCTTGGGGTCTTGGGGTCTTGGGGTCTTGGGGTCTTGGGGTCTTGGGGTCTTGGGGTCTTGGGGTCTTGGGGTCTTGGGGTCTTGGGGTCTTGGGGTCTTGGGGTCTTAGAATGCATGATCCTGCTGGGGGATTTTGGTGTGCTCGGTGATGTGTGCCAGTGTAGTACATATTGGCTGCTGTGGTGAGATGACCCTTGGTCTGGTGGGTAGTAGGAGGTGCCAGATGTTGCTAATGTTGAAGGTACTTCAGGTACTGTGTCATGTTTGCAGATCTCATGGCTTAATTATCTGATGCGTCTTGAGTGCCATCTGTCCACTGGAGCAATGAGTTGTGCTCCTCCCATCATAGATCACAACCCTTTCTCCAGTCCAAATTCATGACCTGTTGCTTACCTTCATTTATCGTCTATAGCTTCATCAGATGGACAGACAAGTTCTTTGAACAAGCAGCTGGACCTCTGTGGGATCTCCTTTATCCCTGGTTCTGGCTGATATGTTCATGGAGGACTTTGAAACCACAGCAATAAACACAGCAGACCACCACCCCAGCATCTGGCTTCGCTCAAAGACAACACCTTTCTTATCTGGTAGCATAGACCCGAAAACCTCCAGCTGTTACTGCAACCTGAATGACCTGCACCCCCAGCATCAAGTTCACAATGGAGCAGGAACAAGGAAAAAAAATTTTTTTTCATGGATGTCAAGGTTTTCCGACGTCCGGATGGCATACTAGGGCACCCCGTCTACCACAAGCCAACCCACAGACCAATATCTCCACAGCTCATCATTTTATCATCCCCGAGTCAAGATTACTGTCAACCGCGCCCTAGTTCAACGGGCATACATCTGCAACCAAGAACACCTCCAAGACCAACTTCGCCACGTATCAATGGATACTGCATTGATACGTCTCAAGTCAAGTCCCAAGATACCAGACAAAACCCAAGATACAATACAAGACCCAAGACCCCAAGAACAACAGCTGTTGTGTCTCCTATACCCAAATTCACCTTCCTTCTTACCAGTCTACAGTCACCCTTATTTACATAGGTAGTGTCTCCAACAAGATCCAACGTATTGTAACGTAGACCGTTTGCTGGGGTCTACACACACACACCGTCGATGCCAGTGGTAGTTCCTCCTCGTCCAACTGTCACCTGGCGGGACTGGCCAGGACGGAGTGGGGGCGGCCTTCCACTTCTGGCGAGGGAAGTCTCTCATGATGTTTCCAAACTCGTGGCACCTGCAGCACTCCTCCCGAGTCCGCGCCGTTGGTTTTGTACTCCACCTTGAGAACCAGCTTAGGCTCTGCAGCAGGGACTGGAAGAAGCTGGACTACCAACCTCACGTCTCCGGTCTTACCTTTTCTGCTATACTCCTCTGACTAGAGGAACGCTTTCATCTCCGTCGCCAGCATGATGGCTTCATTCAGGGTCGCCGCCATTCGAGACTAAAGGTGACGCTGCAGCTGCTTCTCTCCCAGGGCCCTTCGGAAAGCCTCCACGCCCAAGTCCTCCCGGGCATGCACAGGGAACCTTGGGTAGCTTTTAAATACAAGCTGCCAAATGGATTGTCCCAGGTTGCTGAGTGACTCGTCGCGGCCCCTCGTCCGCATAGACATGGGCCCGATGTAGTGGAACCTGTGCAGTCACGCCGAATCGTTGCTCAAAGTTCTCCAAGATGGCGGAGTATTCCCTCCGTGCCTCTGGCGCCATATTTGCCAGTGCTTCCAGAGCTGTGCCCTTCAGGTGAGACGCCAGATACCGCCAGGTACATCGCCTTCTTGGACTTACTTCAATGGTTGACTGCCGCGACGCTCTCAAAATGGATCAAGTAGTCCAACCAGGACGCAACCCCATCAAATTTATCCGGGAGCATCATCGGCCTCCGGTTACTCGTTCCTAGTTGCTCCATCTCGTCGCCACTAGGGTGGATTTCCATCGCATCCACCAAACCTTTCCAGCAGAACCGATGGTGACGGCTCCTTAATATTCTCCCGGTAGAACCGCAGCTCCTTTCGCATGCGTACGGGCGCTTCGGGCGCAGCTGCTCGCACGCGGTTCACACGTGCCTATGGTGGTTTCTGCTACGGGTGAACGCCTTCCCACAGGGGGGGGGCACATCACGGGAGCCATCCTGCAGAGGGAAGAAGAGGAAAGTTCGGTTAACGCAAGACAAAATGGGCTAGGCCGGACTACCTTCCGGCCGGCGCAAGTGTACCTTCCGTTGTTCGGCTCCGTCGGTGGAGAGAGGTGGCCAATCGCATTCGCACCCCGCATCAGGATCGCCCAGCCCCGGACCCGGTTCTGCGCCAGTCTCACCCTGCACATCAGGGGCGGCATCTGCCTCTGCAATTGGTGTCGATGGCTTTGTCTCCGTCGATGCCGGTGGTAGTCCCCTGGCGGGACTGGCCTGGCTTGACCTGTCGGACCGGGAACAGGCAGTCTCAGCACTCCTTCGGCCCGAGGCCAGGCCGGAGTGGGGGCTGCCTTCCACTTCTGGCGAGGGCATCTCTCATGATTCACTGGAAATGTACTGAGTTTGTATAGAGACTGTGGGTGTCTCAGCAAGGCCCCGCCCCCGCTGCATCGACAGGCACAGATCGGAATCGATCTGCGAGTAACAAAACGTTTGCTGCGCCCTGCCGTCCCATAGCGGGGGCCGGCCCGGGTCCACCGGGGAGCACAGAGTGGTGTCTTCCCACAGCGTCTCCCCACTGGGACAGAACCTCGCCGAGCACTCCAAATCCCCCAGAGTGATGTACAGTATGCCTGACGCTTCTCTAGACTAGGCCCCTCTCCTCGGGCCCGTATTCCGGCCTGCCTCCTCGCAGTGGGGCGAGTCGTCCGCCTTGCCATCGTGGCTTCATGAAAACATGAACAGACTTCACCTAGTTTTCCGTCCTCCCGTATGCCCACCGCTGCCACCAATGTAACGTAGACCGTTTGCTGGGGTAGACACACACACAGAAAGGAGACTCAAGACAGGTATTCTCTGGTTTTGGTGGCTCTTAGGCCGTTTATTCCAAATACTTCTCGGTCAAAACACTGACATGAAGTTTACCGTTACAACGCGGCACTAAAAACTGGTTTGGCGCAAGCACCAACCGAAACGGGTCCAGGGGCTCCACTAGGCGGTTCAACCGTGGAACCGCTCTGGTACTCTCTATCGGCCAACCGGCACAGGCGCCAGTATCCTCAGTCAAGCGAGCATTCGGGTATACCACACATCCTTCACAAAACTCCAAGCAGCTCTACAGACCCACAAGGACAAGCAAGACCCAAATAAAAGGATGGTGTCTATATGATACCATGTAAATGTGGGAAGGTTTACATCGGCGAGACTGGAAGAGACCAAAAAGCACATCGCCCACGGATGCAGAGGAGACTACATAACAAGTCTGCTATTGTCAAACATTCCCACTCCAACGACCACATTATCAACAGCCTCGGAGCATAACTTATTGCTTCAGTGAACAAATGACACTCAAGACTCGGAGAAGCCATTGAGATCTGCAAACATGACACAGTACTCTCAAGGCATTGGGTTCAACACTACTACACTGCCGTGCATCAGTGAGCACACCAACAGCCCACCACAGAATTGGGACGCATCCCAAGACCCCAAGACCAAGTCATTCTGCTTCAGTGCACCCCAACCAGTACTTGAGCCCCTGCAGGCTGCATCTCCAAGAGTCCGGCACACTTTCTCCTGAGGACGAGCATCGCATACTCTTTGAAACGTTGAGTTACAAAATTCTTCTTTTCAGAACCACACGACTACACAAAATATGGTGCTATCGCAAACTTTTTTCTCTTTATACTCATCTATGGTGGCTGATCTCCGCCAAGAACATATTGTTTTTCGTTACGGCGTTATAACGCCATAAACATATATTTTGTTGGCGGAGATCAGCCACCGTACATAACTTTGTCAACAATTATCAGGTTTGGACGTTTGATATCTCGCTTTAACCCTAACCCTACCTAATGCTACTTTTTACTACAAGTAGTAAAAAGTAGTATGCAGTACTCTCACTGACTTGTGTGCAATGCCTGTAGTAATTTTTAGTATTGGGTACTTCGATCACCCCTAATTGCACTCGTAGTACTTTTTAGCATTGGGTCCCTCTGCTTGCTGAGTGTGCATGGCCCATGTATGCTGTGTAAGGTGTTCTAAACTCTACAGCAAAAAATGTCACTTGGGACACAATGGGTAAAGGCTGGACTACTGCATTTTTTGCGAGGTAAGTATTACTGACCTGTATTGCCACTATTAGTATTTTGTAGTTGGCAGTATCTGTACTCTGTCAGTACACACCCAATCATCAGTCACGGAGAGACCTAATGCTACAAAAAACTAAGTAGTATTCTGTAGTACCGGTACGCAGTTCTTTAGCCCAAAGTAAGGCCTAGGGGGTTAGGGTTAAAGTAAAAAAAATGCATCTACATGTATCTATAAAATGCCATAAAATTTAAGGCAAGTTCTGGTGAATCCTAAGTCTGCCATCTTTGTTCTTGACATTCTTCATTTGCTCCGCACTGCACTGAGCAGGGAGTGAAAATCCTGTTAGCGAACACCGTTCACATGTTGGTTTTTGTCATTCACAACCCTGTTCGCATGTTCATTCAACACCAGAACAGGGGTTTCAAATACACCCCCTCACTACAACTGGGATATTCAAATATAGTTGGATGATGCAACAGATGGGGCATAACAATTAACAATAGCCACAAACATTGATGTACCTATAAAGATAAAGAGGGCCAATCCAATTCGGATCATCGAGTATCCATGGTAACGAAGGGAGTCCTCCAATCGCTGCATGCGAAGTAACACTGTATCATGAGGAGGAACACTTTTCTTGCTTACGTCATTGGCAGTGTGAGGCGTGGAGGTAGCATGGAATTTGCTGGTCAGGATTTTGCAGCTTTGAAGTGCCGGTGACAATGATCCCAATGTAGGCAATGGTGTAGACTGCGAAATGTTCCAGAGTCTACACGAAGCTGCTAATAACTCGCAAGACTTAGGCATCTGGTGGTAAGCCACCATGAAGGGCAGTGACTGCACACTCCTGTTATTTTGGCATCTTCTGTGTAAAATTAAATTGTTGTTCCTCGTACAAGAACAATTCCCGTGCCAATTTGAAAAGTGAAAGTTACATTGACTGTCTCTCTGGAGATGTAAGTAAATGAACAATGGACTCCGTATACGCTGCAGTATGAAACGGTGAAACGGTGTACGAAATACATGTGGTGGGTACATGGTTGGCCCTAATCTTCCAATCATGAGATGGTATAGAAAAAAACATGTATTCCAGTCCTCAACTTCCTTTAAAAGTCTTGATCTTCCACAGAAGCCAATAAGATGCGGTCACAATTCTTGAGATCATGAAGAGTTCAAATGATGTAACCGTTGGAACATTTTTCATGGGATCCCTATTGAAAGAACAAAAGGGGAATGTGCTATATTTCTATAAAACTGCAGTATTGGGGTATTTCCATAAATAAGGGGGCCAAAGCAGGACATTGTGTTATTTCTCAAAATGTAATTTACTTTCTATATTCTTTGCATGTTCGTATGGTGGGGATAGCTCATACATTTAATGTATAACTTCAATTTCTTGAATCAGATGTTTTGTTTTCATATACATGTACTGTACGATCCAAAACTATCCATCACACTGTAACGGAGACACCGGTTCAGTGTGAAGTGTGAAACTTGTGACTTGTTTTGCCATAAATTAGTAGGTTTTCATTGAAAATTTAAATTTCAAAGGGTAATATGTAAACATCATTGGTATACTGTAATTCAGCTATTTTCAATGAAAACCTTCAAAGTGCATAGTAATACCTGCTACATACATGTACATGTAGCAGGTATTACTATGCACTTTGCTAGATTCAGACATTTATGATGCATAATAAGAGAGACAGGACTTTTTGAGTCACAGTGTAACAAAGACACCAGTGTCACGGTTACGCGTAAAACTGTCGGCCTTTACTGCTTGGCCAACGTTTGAAGGTTTTCATTGAAAATAGCTGAATTACAGTATACCAATGATGTTTACATATTACCCTTTGAAATTTAAATTTTCAATGAAAACCTACTAATTTATGGCAAAACAAGTCACAAGTTTCACACTTCACACTGAACTGAGACACCGGTGTCTCCGTTACAGTGTGATGGATAGTTTTGGATCGTATATGAAAACAAAACACCTGATTCAAGAAATTGAAGTTATACATTAAACGTATGAGCTATCCCCACCATACGAACATGCAAAGAATATAGAAAGTAAATTACATTTTGAGAAATAACACAATGTCCTACTTTGGCCCCCTTATTTATGGAAAGACCCGTTGAAGGCAGTCATAAGGCTGGTATTGTAAAGAGAAAATAAAACGCACAAATATAATGTAAGTTTTACAAAGGCTGATCATACTTGTACATCACTTCACAACACACAAGTTGCGTTCAAGCAAGCGTGAAGAAGCGTCTGGTTCGATTCAATTTTCCTATCTGAGTACGCGTGCGCACACGTACATGTACATGCACCACTTAACACGATAACGAGTCGTGCATTGTTCGGACTACTCAACTTACGCCTACGGGCTGCTGTATCGTTTGCCTTCCCGAAGTCTAGTTGCACACTGCCAGCACCGATCACCGGCAGGATTTGACTTTTTTAAACGTACCTCTAACTTGTAAGCTATTATAGAATTACGCTGAAGGGTATTCCGAGTTATTGGACCCTAGTTATCGCTTTTTTAACATTTGAACATGAAATATTAATTGCTATACTGTAGTGGATAATGCACAAGATTATTAATCCAGGGGCGCGAGGACGAGGTCAAATCCCGGTTTTTCTTAAAAGGTTTCTTAGTCAGTTGCAGCATTTTCTTTTTAGTAAACTAATTTGTGGTTTGAATGATTTTTGTTTTACAGGAAAACAAAGTCCGAGAACCCCAGCCCTCCGGAAAAATCTATATTGCGGCCGCCCCCCTCGATTGTTTAATATTGGATGATAAAGTCGGACTATACATTTGTATATTATTCTTTTATTAAATATGACTATTAAACGTTAGCTAAAAAAGGAAGGCCTATCGTGAAGTAGCCCCCAAAATCATGGCCAAAATTCAATGGCAATGTAGCTTACGCCTCAACTATGGCAATGGTACCAACTATAGTTGGGACAATCTCAACTATTGTTGGGAAATTGGGACTGTCCCAACTAGTTGGGACTATTCCTGGTGGTAGTGGTAGAGCAATAATAGAGATGTTTCGCCTGCGAACGGATACGGTTAGCTTAACGGATACGTCATCAATTTTCGCAAACTTTTGACGTCACAGTTCTTCACTATGCGCTAACCGTGTACAAGGCACGGATATCTCGCTCGCTACACGTAAATATAAAACGCGTACGGATAGCTAAATGTTTGCATACGCGTATCCGTTCGTGTGCGAAACCTCTCTATTGAAGACACTGTTAGTGTTAGTGTTATATTGCGCAGCAGTACCCCTACTGCTAGAACTACATGTATGGGGCTCCTGACGCCCGCCGGGCGGAGCCCGATAAAGAGGGTTTTTACAGGTTGATCGCCGTTAGACAATAGAAACCGTGCACAAACTGCACAAACTGCACACAATTACTCCCATACCGCTGCACGGTCTACCTCCAAACACATTTTTTATGAGTACCTTATTAACTCACCCAGCCAGCACTTCAATAAAACCGGTCGAATCTCGTTCAATTTCTTTTAAAAAGTTGAAAACTATCCCCGCAAACGCGACTGTTAGTACAAGATGGCGGATAACATTGTACGTATATAAGCGTACCCCGTACCGTCTGTCAACAATGACAGGACTGTTTTCCAAACCCTGGCTTCGATCTATGGTGGCTCTGGCGCATTGCAAAACTGTATGAATAAGGCCTCGTAAGATGAAGCTTGTGTATGGAAAATGCACAATGCGGCTGCGGCTTGAAATACGCATGAGTTATCCGCCATCTTGTAACAGTCGCGTTTGCGGAACGGGGATAGTTTTCAACATTTTTACAGAAATTGGGCGAGATTCGACCGGTTTTATTGAAGTGCTGGCTGGGTGAGTTAATAAAGTACTCATAAAAAATGTGTTTGGAGGTAGACCGTGCAGCGGTATGGAAGTAATATTGTGCAGTTACTGCATTATTTTGTTTGACGGCGGTTAACCTGCAAAAGCCCTCTCAATCTATGGGGCTCCGCCCTGCGGGCGTCGGGAGCCCTAGGGATACTCGCGCAGATCCCGCAAAAAAACATAACCCGATTTGGGGCTAATCTTCACTTGTAAGCACTCGGAGTAACTATACACATTTTCACAAATTTTTAATTTGGTCCTGTAATTTCGGAGACATTTTTTGTATTACGCGCCAACACGGGCAAAATGCCGTTTTCCAAACCCCAGCTTTTATTAGTCCGTCTCCATCACTATTGCAAAACTGCATAAACAAAGCCATATTGAGATGTAACTTGGTTTGAAAACGGCGTAGCCAGTGAAAATTTACGGCCATTTTGTATACGAACCATGCATGAGAGCATGGAGGTGTTTCCTACCTCCATGATGATGAGAGTGACTGATGATCAATGAGCTGCCGGCGCGGCCGAGGCAAACACAGTTCGCGTCGGAGAACGTGATGCACAGTTTTTTGGATTTCAAAACAGATGACGGATAAACCTATAAACACGGCACGAGCAAGGCCAGAAATATCCGCCTGAACCCGTCTCGGATCGAGGTTCGTGAAAAGCAATCCCGGCCTGGGTCTGGCACTGGCAGGTCAACTCGTACTCGTAGTCGTAGTCGTACGCGAACCAACTCGTACGCGGGACAACTCGTACGCCGTTTAAAATGGTGGTTCACGCGTGTAATAATAATAATAATAATAACAGGCATTTATACTGCGCTTTTCCAAAACATGATCAAAGCGCATAACAAAAGAAAGGATAAATTAAAACAAACTAGAACAAAACTTAAATCTACTATTTAGGAAAAAGATAAGTTTTAAGTTTACTCTTAAAAGTTAAATGTAACAACACAAGTAGAGTCACGGACACGGGAGACTAGCTGTTCCAAAGTTCAGCAGCAGAGTGTGAGAACGCGTGTTTGCCATAAGATAAACTTGAGTTGTGAGTGTTAAGCCGAGTTCTATCGGAAGAAGAACGGAGTCCTTGACGATTGCTTTGGTGAAGATGAAACATATCAGAGAGATAAGGTGGGGCAATGTCCTTCAAACATTTGAAAACATATAGAAGAGTTTTGAACCAATTAAAAAGGCAGATACTCTAGGGCATCCAAGGCCAATCTGTACGATTCTTGGCGTTATTAACCTTCTTGGCATTATTAACCTTCTTGGCATTATTAACCTTCTTGGCATTATTAACCTTTAGCCTTGTAAATATTTTCGTCAACAATTTTAATTCCATTAAATGTAAGGCCAAATAATAAAAAAAACATGTTTAGCGTCAGTCATGCCTTTTTTAAAAAGGGATCGAAGGAGGAGGCCTTTTTTTTTTTTTTTTTTTTTTCAAAACAAAATGGCCGCCTGACACATCTTAATTCGAGTCTTGTAGTGAACATGTCACACCCTATCTTCCAATTTAACATTAAAACATGGTTCACCCACGATTAAAAATCAAAATTTATGTGGGTCGATCATGCTATGTATGCACCGTACACGACTACACGTCACACCCTAGCCTTCCTATAGTATAAGAAAACATATATTTCCAGAGCATGTACACAGTGATGCGATCTTAAAATTGTATTATCTTAACCAAAAGAAGAAGAAGCTGGCGGTGACGCTAAACATGTTTTTTATTTGGCCTAACGATGTACAAAAGTTGCATGAGATTCAGATTTTTAAGAATAAGATTTTTCTTTTTACAAAGGCATTCGTGTAAGATTTTACTATTGTTTATTATATATACATCTTGGTTTTAATTTCGTAACCATCGTTTGACATAACTTTTTTGAATAATTAATAGATCTTTTTAGACTATTTTTTTTCATTTTATTAGTATTTTTAAGATAACAAAAAAGTATTTGGCACGTGTACGAGGTGGTCCGCGTTCGAGTTGGACCGCATACGAGTTGGTTCGCATACGGGTTGTCTCGTGTACGAGTTTGTCGCGTACGAGACTACGAGTTGGTTCGCATAAGAAAAAAACCAGCTGATTATCAATCAAAAACAATAAAGATCACGTGAAAATTTGGTCTGTAACCTTGTTTTTACCACGAACATATTTTCATGCTAAGCAAATGTTTGTGCTTGCTGCTCCGTGAAATTGGCCCCTGGTGGGCTTCAACCTCATCATTACCATGGCTACAATCTTGCTGCGCCATGTTTTCCCATCATGCCTTGCGCGATCTTATCCCCTGGAAACTGTCTAATTTAAATGTGCCATATATTATTGTTGGCACATTGAATATAGACTGCAGTCGATGTATTTTATAACGCACGACGCCATGTTTAACATTTCAGAATTGTTATTTCATTTGTAATCAATCCTTTCAAACATGATATTTTGACGTCGTGTTATCAAAGATGGCAGAAAATGGCAGAAAATGACATCGCCCCAACAAAAATTCGTGTAGATCGTGCCTGTGTACCTGGCTTTGCGGACGTTGCATGAATCACTGAAATCGGGGAGCGAGCGCGGAGAAAATTTGTACGTGTTTCAATGGTGCGCTTCGAGGAAGCGATCTATACGTATTTACTGTGTGAGATGTGTGGCTCATGAGCGTGGAAGAATGAATGAGATACATTTCAACGTTGGTGGCGCACTTTGTTGGGCCCCCCCTCCGCCCCCCCCCCCCCTGGTATAATCATGGAGGTAGGAAAAATCTGAGTTGAATTTTAGGCCAAAGGAAAAAGAAAATCACATAATATTGTGTTGTGTCATATGATAATGAGAATATAACTCCACTCCTGCATACTGCATACATGTATCATGATCTGAAAGATTGCAAAAGAGAACAATTACAATCGAGAAAAAAATTGTCAATGTGAAACTAACTCTGATATTTGTTATTTTGTTTGTTTTTAAAGTACAACATTTGTAAAAAATGAGAAACTAATTCACAAAAAAGAGAGCACGAGAAACTAGTTCATTTTTTTATTTGGCCTTTTTAATCGCCAATTTCTTTTTTTTTGACATCGTAAACTTGCAATGAAACAGTACAGCATTTTTCACCCTATAAACTAATCCTTCTATCCACAGATTAGGCAACGTAAAGGTGTAGCTTCGTCTAGAGGGATTCCATCTGTGACGGGTCGTCTTACAAAAAGGTCTCCAGCACCTAAGAACATAAAGAAACAAGGAAGTAATCGTAAGTTAAAGCATGGACAAATTGAAAATCATTGATATTGTTTGCCTATAAATCTGTTTTGGGGTCATTTCGTGACAAATCACCCAAACAAATTTAAAACTTAAAACCTAAAGGTAGTATACACCATTTGCAGAAATCGAAAATATTTACTACTGAATTATTAAGAAATACCTTACTCAATTGAAAGTAAATAATGATTCTAGGCATTCAGCAAAAGGATTGCGCTAGATATCCTTTAATTATTCAAAAAAAATGAATTTTATAAAGGAAAAATTCGCTCTCGCCGGACGGCGAGAGCGAAAAAACAAAGATAACATAAGAATAACTGCTCGACCCCGGTTGAAAACAAACGCTGTTTTTCGTGCTTTTCTCGGCATCCATGATTGTAAAACTTCGGAAAAGTCAGTTAAACGATATTTACTATGAAATACAACCCCCCAAATCTACCCATTCATGATAATTCAAGCAATTACCAATGGTGTATACTACCTCTTTGAATTAGTTTAGATTAATTTTATAGGGTTGTTTTTGGTGAAAATTTGTTTTCAAGTTTCAGTGGCATCCGACCAGCCAATTTGTGTGCTATATCGCCTGCTAGTTTGTTGGCGATTTTGACCAAAATATTGGGCATTGCCACCAATATTCAAAGCACCATAACTCTCTTTATTACCTGTTGGCCAAATCTACTGATTATGATATCTTTAACCAGTTCGCGCCGGATGACGTATATAAACGCAAAAATTTCCCCAAATTCAAAACGGATGACGCATAAACACGCCAAGTTCAAGTTCGGAAATGTATGTCAGCAGCGCGCAAGGCCGGAAATGCGTGGGTGTGCTTCCCGGCACTATCAGCCTGAACCTGCTTCGGATCGAGTTTCGTTAAAAATAATCCCGCCCGTCGGCTCGGCGATGTTAAAATAATCCCGGCGCGAACTGGTTGATAGTTTGGATAGGTATAAACATACAAATTTAATTTAACATTATTTTTATGTCCGATCAATTTCACCTAAATGACCTTTTAGCTTTGATTTGAACTTGAATTTGACCTTGTGGATTACGCAACCTTGAGCCGACTGGGTAAAATTTATACCCAACATATTTTTTACAATATATACTGGTATCAACAAATTGAAGGTATTTTGTTTGCATCTTACTTAATTGTAGGTCATGTCAAAGTTGGCAAAATGTGATATTCCTATGTATAATTGTCTGCAAATAGTACATTACATTTTTACATACATCGATTTGCATCAATATAGAAATATTTGTTTGGCATTGTATTGGTTTTTGCACTCATAAACATTTGCATGGGTGCTGGAAAAAATAAATAATCATCTTTATTCAGGGTTGTAGTCGAGTCCCTGCAAGTCCCTGCAAGTCCCTGCAAGTCCCTGCAAGTCCTTTTGTGAAGCCAGTCACAAGTCCCTTCATAAAGGCAGTCACAAGTAACTGAATGAACAATGACAAAGGAATGCTTTTGTCAAAGCTGATTTGAATACATGTAGTTTGTGATTTGAATTGGAACTGAAATACTTGTGATGGACTTACAGGGACTTACAGGGACTTACAGGGACTTACAGGGACTTACAGGGACTTACAGGGACTTACAGGGACTTACAGGGACTTACAGGGACTTACAGGGACTTACAGGGACTTACAGGGACTTACAGGGACTTACAGGGACTTATGGGAGTAATCTGGGCAGGGTTTGTCTTTCCCAAATATACATGTACGGTAGTTTCATTTCCTCAACTTTTGAACTATTTTACCCTGATAACACTGTCCCAATTGTAGAATCAAACCGTGACGATGGTGATAAAAGGGACAGATCTCGAAAGACCACCAAGCGTCCTTCATCAAGTGAAGAAATGACAAAATCACCTGTAAAGGTCAGCAGAGTCGTCAAACCTAGCCCCAATAGAGTCACCAGAGCAACGTCTAACAGGGGTGCCAAGTTCCAGAAAGATGAAAGCTGTGACCCGATTGGAAGCTAATCAGCTGAAAGGTGGAGCTGTGAAACCTCAAGCCAAGAACTCGACTATAAAACAAGGTTTGTACGTACAGTCGGCATTTAGCACAATTCTTCAGTTGCGTACCTCTCAAGTTTGCAGCACTGTGCCAATTATTAAGCGACTATTACTTTGAGACTTAACCCTAACTCCCTCACGGCTTTTACTAGAAAGTATCCTGAATCCGCCACAGTCCACCAATTTTGGTTTGCAAAAACTGCTGGTGTCCTGAGTCCATCAGACTCCACCAGTATGCAATCTGGAGAGATCCTGAGTCCATCATACTCCACCAGCAAAAGTTTGATGGACTGTGACGGATTCAGGATACCTAGGTGGCATACAAAAAATTGAAGTGCGTTTCTCCATAGAGTCCATCACAGTCCATCACCTGAATTTCTGTATCCTGAATCCATCACACTCTTGCAGTAACGCTAGGCTTAAAATCCTCAATCCATCACACTCCTCCAGTTGGTTCAATATGAAGGTATCCTGAATCCGCTAAAATCCTCCAAAACAGGAAATGGATTTTGATGGACTCAGGGTGGTTAGGGTTAAGGTTTACATAGCGAAAAAGCAATAAGATAAGTAGTTTGCGGTAACATCATGATAATTCTCTTCAGTGAAATGTGTGGTTCTGAACCGGAGGGAACTAAACTTTTCGGTCAGTATGCTCTGCCTGTCCTCAGGAGACTCAGAGACTATATCTTGTGACCTCGTACATGTTCACGATTGTGAGCCAAATTCTCACCTGTCCATTCACTATCATGTGCCAGTCGCTGTTTTTGCTGTTTGCCAAGCACTCGCACAAGTATTCACGCACATGATAAATACGTATGCGTAGTAGACTAGCACATGTGTTGGCTGTGTGCTAGTTTACTACGCATGCACTTTACAATGTATTCTTGGAACTAACATTCGGGTGTATTACGCATGCGCAATCATCTCCAAAGCACATTATTCAGTTTTCCCGAGCTCCTCAAATTGTATTAAATGTAACTGAATACGTGTGAGGTATAGTAAAACAAATATACATGTAACATAGTTTATTGTTGGTGGTAGTAGATATTACATGTAGCTTCCCTTGGTATTGTAAGTTGACAAACTAGTTCTCTCATCAGCTTCGCCTTGGGAACTAGTTTGTCAATTTCCAATACTAGTACAGGAAAAATACCTAATTTTGTATAATTGTAGTCATTTTAGATCATTACTATGTTCTCATAATTATTCAGTCACTTGTATGCTTTAGAAATTGTTATTGAAGTAAGGATGTGTAAGTAGAATCACCAAAATAAACTTTAAAAAATAAAAAAAATATATATATATACGAAAACCTCATTTTCCCCTGTTTTTGTTTGCTGGGCTAAATATCACAATGGTATCATTGTGCACATGATTTTCCATAAGGTTTTAATATGGTAACTGTGCCAGTAAGCAACTTGGTTAATCTGAAGCTCATCACTACTGACTACTTGATGATATCTGGAGACAAGGTAAATGCGCGCAAATTATAGGGTATAATTGTAGTCATTTTAGATCATTACTATGTTCTCATAATTATTCAGTCACTTGTATGCTTTAGAAATTGTTATTGAAGTAAGGATGTGTAAGTAGAATCACCAAAATAAACTTTTCAAAAAAAATATATATATATATATACGCAAATGTGGGAATAAATATATTACATGGCAGGGAGCTACTATTGACTACCCACACTCAAACTATATGTTATATTTGTATACTGTTGGAACAATGAAAGCACAGTGACCCTGTCGTGCCATGGTACCATGCCAATTTGTCTAGTAGACTAGCGCATGGGTAATCCATGCGCTACTCTACTACGAATGCGTATTTGGTAGGAACGTGAAGGTGAATGAACCAGTAAGAATTTTGCACTTGATCATGAATATGTATGAGATATAGTAATTATTACCAAAATTGTCTGATGTGGATATTTTATTTATTTTCGTCAGCAAACGGCAGTTTCCTGTTTATAAATATTTATGAGGTACATGTATAGTAATGATTACCAAAATTGTCTTGATGTGGATATAAATTAATAAATTTTCATCAGCAAACAGCAGTTTTCCGTTCACAGTATAGTTTCTTTTAAGAACAAAATATAATGTAAAAAATAATTATATGCATAAATTCTATGTATTGTATTTCAGCAAAGAGTAAACTCAAGACGTCAGCCAAGACACAGACTAAAAAGCTTGGAAGTGGAGGAAGTGGAGGAAGGGAGGGGAGAGAGACCAGGGCTAAAAAGGCAAAGATTCTAAAAGTCGAGACTAAGAAGGCGACAGTGGCAAAAGGAAGTAAAAGAAGATTAACCAGCAGAGGGAACAGAAGGCCACCACGTCCAAAACTAAGAAAACAACTGTCGCAAAGAAGATTAAACAGGCAAGGACATCCAACTCCAAAACTAAGAAAATGACAGTCGTACAAAGAAAGCAGCAGAAAGCTACCACTCTCAAAATTAAGAAAACTACAGTGGCAAAGAGGAGGAATCAAGGCAAGGCAATCGCATCTAAGACTAAAAAAACAACCTTTGCAACAAAGACTAATCAGAAGAGGAGTACAGTGGTTAAAACCAAGAATATCAAGACAGTCAGCGCAAATCAAACTAAATCAAAAGGAAGCAAAATGGCCAAGCATCCCAATAGCAAACTGACTCCGAACCCAAACATAAAAGAGGTAGCCAAGGATCCCATGTTTGAAGTCAGGTATGTCACCAAGAAAATGTTACTGTATTTAAATGTAATGAATACTTTTATAAAATAAGTCAGAATATGGAAAGTCATACAAATCTGGGCCAAATCAGTTCCGTATTCCAACTGCGCATGTGCACAACAAGATTCAACAATATTTTTCCTCCTAGGATAAACGCGGCAGATAAATGTGACCGGCTCTACAAAAAGGTGTATTAAGTCGCAAAAAAGTTATGGATATGGTTGAAAAGCCCACAGCGTAAGCTTTCATTTGGTATTATAATAGAGCTCTATAGCCCCTCTTATTATGGAGATATGACGTGTTCACATAGTGATTACTTCCTTGGAGTTCAAATTACACAACTGAGAAAATGAGCTTTGAAATAGCCGGCTCTGTTGTACTACAACAGAACGATGCACACAAAATGGTATTTTTTCCCACTTTATTCATCAAAATCAACATTTCTTTGAATGAAACCTGAAACTGTAGGTATTGAAGATGTCATTCATGACAAAATAAAAAAAACATTTTGATGAAAAGTTTACCCTCTGAACGTTGAGCGGGGTCATTACATGATAGTGCACAGCGCGACTTAATACACCTTTTTGAAGGCTAATGGGGATGTGGTAAATACAAATATGTTCGCTTGAACGACCAGGTGTGAATTAGAACATATTTACTTTCTTCACGGTGCGTGATTTTCTGTGTATTGTTACGTGTTACGTAATAGAGTAGGGACTGTAGTGGCGTGGTCAGTGGGCTTGTCATTTCACGTCAGTCCAGCACCGGGGTTACAACTCAAAAAAGAAAGAAAAAGAACTCCTCTACAAAGTGTTCTACATCCTTGCGCTATGTTTCAAAGCGACTCGAGGCAAGATCCTTCCTCAGCTGCCCCAGCTACTAAAGCTGATATCCAAGAGATATTGGCCGCGTTTAAATCGAGTTTTGAAGATAAGCTAGACAAGACCAGGGCGGAGTTTACAGAATTGCAAACAAAAGCCGCTTATTCTCTGGCGGAGAAGATAAAGGACACAACGACAACCAAATGGCGGAGAGAAGGAAATCAGAGACAATTTCAATTTAACCAGCAAGTGCCAGCTAAGTATTTTCTCAATTACTGAACTTAACAGTATTGTATAGGGATATACATGTACATATATATATAAATATGTGTACAAAAAATGTACTCGGTAATTCCTAATCGCCTTCTTTAACCTCATGGGTTTTTTCAGGATCTAGGTGGGGCAGGTTCCCCACCGGTGCTCAAATACACTGACTAACTCCCATATGGATGTGTGTAGTGTGCGTTATTTCTGCGTCAGTTAATTCACAGAAATTGGTTAGGGAAGAAATACAAATATGTTCGCTTGAACGACCAGGTGTGAATTAGAACATATTTACTTTCTTCACGGTGCGTGATTTTCTGTGTATTGTTACGTGTTACGTAATAGAGTAGGGACTGTAGTGGCGTGGTCAGTGGGCTTGTCATTTCACGTCAGTCCAGCACCGGGGTTACAACTCAAAAAATATATATATATATATAATATATATGTATATTCTCACATATTATATATATTAAAAAGATCGTTATAACAACCTGTTCTAATTTTGTTTGTTCATTCCTGTTGAACATAGAGAGATCAAGGAATTGCTTTCCCTTTCCATCGGAAAGGTCGGAGAAGATTGCGAGGTCCAGTCTACTTTGAAGGAAGCGCTGAAACTGATAGACAACCGGCAAAAGCTGATTCGGATTGCAGATACTAGCCAGTACGGGTGGGCAACGGTCTCCGAATACGAGGCCCACGAAGTCGCAGATGACGAGAACGATGACAACAAGATCACAAGGGCTGAGAACAGAGCCGGGCGTAAGGTCAAGCAGAAGAAGATGGCTGGTTTCAGCCAGTCCAAGAAGTTCAAGCGTGAGCACCCTTCAGCTGTTGACAGTGCTGATACTGGGGGTCAGTTTTTTCGTCGGCCTATCCAAGTCGTCCCTATCAGCCAAACATCCAACAGAGCTTACGGGGGAGGCTCATGCTTCCTCTGTGGCAGCTTCACCCACTGGAAAGCCGCATGCCCGGAACGTAGAGGAGCAAGAGCAGCCTCCACTGCAAATGCAGCCCAATAAAGTTAAGTCTTGCAGTGTAGGTATTCCAGATAATTGTGATTATCTCCCAGTAGGGCAAGACCCTGTCATAATAACGGAAGATTATTTTGAATATGAGGAAAACAATGAGATCGCAGATATCAAAGTGGCCGGTAGGTTGGTAGAACATATCAAGTTTTGGTACGACATCTCAGCGCCCAGTTTTATTATCGATACCATAAAATTTGGTTATGTGTTGCCGTTTATCGGTCAGCCTCAAAATATGTCGTCAAAAAACAACAAATCTGCGTTATCACACAGTGCTTTTGTAGATCAAGCTGTTGCAGAGTTAGTAAAACTAGAGACTGTAGAAAGGTGTACAAAGGAGCCTAAGGTAGTTAATCCACTTACAGTTTCTGTACATAGTAGTGGTAAGAAACGCCTCATATTAGATCTTAGGTTGGTTAACGATTGTCTTGAGAAAGTTTCAGTCAAATACGAGGACATGCGTACAGCTATGTTTTTCTTGAGGAAAGGAGGTTTTATGTTCAAATTTGATCTCAAGTCAGGATACCACCATATAGATATTTGTCAAGCACATAAAGAGTTCTTGGGTTTTGCATGGTCCATGAATGGATCCTTGTCATTTTTCAGATTCAGGCAATTACCTTTTGGACTTTCCTCAGCACCATTCATATTTACCAAGGTAGTCAGACCTCTAGTGAAGAAGTGGAGAGGTGAAGGTAAATCGGTTGTAGTATTTTTGGATGACGGTTTAGGTTTTGCTAGTTCATATACGGAAGCATTACGGATCAGTTCAGAAATAAAAACCGATATCCTGGCCTCAGGTTTTGTACCTAACGTACAAAAGAGTATATGGTCACCAGTTTCAAAGATTGAATGGCTTGGTTACGAAATTGATCTGTCTAGTGGGTTTATCGCAGTACCAGAGCGAAAGACCCTCGGTATCAAGTTAGTCATTAACAACTTCCTATCAATTAAGTCAGTACCAAGGGTTTTACCTGCCAGGGCACTGGCCAGCATTGCAGGAAAGATCATGTCGACAAGCCTAGTCATAGGTAACGTAGCTAGGATAATGACCAAAGCGATACATGTGTGTGTCGAATCCAGAACCTCCTGGAACGGTCAGGTGGCCCTTTCAGGAGAGGCCAATGATGAATTGGAGTTTTGGAAGAGTAATATTGACAATTTGAATAATTGTGTTGTAGGTCCTCGTGCCGATTGTTCTAGAATAGTGTTTTCAGATGCCAGTAGTACAGGATTCGGTGGGTACATAGTTGACATGGGCAATACTGTTGCTCAAGGTTTATGGGATAATAGTGAATCCCGGAAGAGTAGTACATGGAGGGAGCTCAAAGCTGTAGATTTGGTGCTAAAATCTCTAGCTCCCAAGCTGTCCTGCCGAAGGACTAAGTGGTTTACCGATAACCAAGCAGTCGAGAAGATTGCAGTGTGTGGCAGTATGAAATGTGACCTACAAAGTATAGCATTGAGTATTTACAAGACATGTTTGGTGTACAATATCCAGTTGGATATGGAATGGGTTCCCAGATCAAAAAATGAAAAAGCAGACAAGCTTAGTCGTATCATAGATAACGATGATTGGAGTATATCCGATGATGTGTTTTACTATTTTGATCATCTTTGGGGTCCACATTCCATAGATAGATTTGCATCCTATTATAATCGCAAGATAGAAAGGTTCAATTCTAGATATTGGAACCCCGGTTGTGAGGCTATAGACGCCTTTACTTTGAATTGGAGCAATGAGAACAATTGGTTGGTTCCCCCCATCTCAGTTATTGCTAGAGTACTCCTTCATATGGCTGATACAAAAGCTGCTGGAACACTGATTTGTCCATGTTGGTATTCAGCCCCATTTTGGCCTATGCTCTACCCAGACGGTTGTAATCCAATTAGAGCAGTGGTGGATATTTACGAAATTTCAGTATATCCAGGGCTTTTTAGCCCGGGCAGAGGAGGTAATGAGGATTTTATCCAGAATATCACCAGAAGTAAAATTTTGGCAATAAGGCTAAACTATCACAATGGTTTGTAGTTTTGGCTTTATTCGCCGCCATCTCAAGATTTACGATGGCTAACTTAGTTCAATGAGCTATCGACAACGTATTTATCTATCACTGATGCACATTATTATTTTGCAGGTTATATTCAGCAAAGGTGTGTGGGATCGATGGAAGTCAGAAAGTGCGAAGGTAGACTATTAGCTGTGTCTAAAGCCTTGGGTTTGTAAAATATGCCCCTCGAGTTGGTTTACAATGCTAGCATTTTCTTAAGAGTTGAAAGAAACAATATACGCACGTAAAACTTAAGTAATATTAATCGAAGAGTTATGTCAAGTTGACAGATATAACGCTATTATTATAGATGCGATTAATTTGATAAAGTGTAAAAGTATGTTTATATTATGTTTATTAATCGAAGAGTTCTGTCAAGTTGACAGATATAACGCTATTATTATAGATGCGATTAATTTGATAAAGTGTAAAAGTATGTGTATA
The DNA here is from genome assembly GCA_037893245.1 of Crossaster papposus. Classification (NCBI taxonomy): domain Eukaryota; kingdom Metazoa; phylum Echinodermata; class Asteroidea; order Velatida; family Solasteridae; genus Crossaster; species Crossaster papposus. The sequence goes on from JBAIAA010000401.1 coordinate 627,973, forward strand.
TTATGTTTATTAATCGAAGAGTTCTGTCAAGTTGACAGATAGAATGCTATTATTATAGATGCGATTAATTTGATAAAGTGTAAAAGTATGTTTATATTATGTTTATTAATCGAAGAGTTCTGTCAAGTTGACAGATAGAATGCTATCATATATGCGATTAATTTGATAAAGTGTAAAAGTATGTCTATATGTATATACATGCACAATTTAAAACGAGGTTTCAATTAGGCATGGTGGCGTCTGACACGAGGTTATATTGCATAGTTCAGATCTACGTTTCTCATCCTCAAAAAAAAAAAAAAAAAGAGAGGGTGAGTTTTTCGTAGCTGGCATTATAGCGGTTGCCTATAATTTACATTATACATGTAAAAGAGAACTGTATACTGTATACTGTTTAAAGACGGGGGCTGTTTGTGTAACGGCAGGTTCCCCACCGGTGCTCAAATACACTGACTAACTCCCATATGGATGTGTGTAGTGTGCGTTATTTCTGCGTCAGTTAATTCACAGAAATTGGTTAGGGAAGAACCGAATCTACATTTTGTATAATTTCTGGTGCAATTGAAAAGACGATGGAAACTTGTTCGAACAAAAGTTTGGACATACAAGACGCCTGAAAACACTTCTTCAATAAAACTTCCGAACAAGACTATATATTTAAATTTGGTGGTACTCGACGCTATTCTTTTTCACGCATACGATGAAATGTTTCAAAAATCCTTGAATCTTTATGTGCACATGCGCAGTTGGAATAGTGAACTGGCTTATAGACCGTGCTTGATTTAAATCATGTTGATTTAAAATCACAATTTTCTATAATTGTTTTTATTATTTTTTTATTATTGTTTTGATATTTATTAATTTGTAACATTAATTTAGTAAATATAACTGAATCTTACTAACAAAAAGATTTATAATATTACAACAGCATCATTAACACTAACTGTACCCCAAACCCATCAAACTCTAACTGCAGGTTTTGCTAGGTTTGGTACCAAACATTATGAACTTGTTGTTGGAATTTGTTTTACTCGCTACCAAAAGCCCAGGGAAGCCCTGTTGAATTATGTGAGGTTCAGGGCAGAAAGGCATGGGTCTTGTAAAATGTTGGAACTTGGGGGAATACACAGGCATTTATTCATGGGTGATGACCCACGACTGTCACGACACATTTTCTGATCAACCGTTAAAGTGTACATTATTATTTCTTTTTTCGGCAATGAAACCGAGGATTCCTCAAAAAGCACCCAAGGCACTGTAAGCTCGTAAGCCTGAGAAAACCTGAAGGAGGATGAACGAAATGCCAGAAACACCGGGGCGAACCCCTTCTCTTAGCGATAAGCGTGACTGGGTTCTTTTACGTACGTGTCCAGGTTCAATATATACACAATACACACACACGGGACCAACGGCTTTACGTCCCATCCGAAGAACGAAGCAATAGTGGTTTAATTGCCTTGCTTAAGGACACACGTGTCGACAGCCGGGATTCGAACTCGCGCTCTGTGGAACAAAAAACACACGCTCTTAACCTGTATGTGTCTCCCCAATCAAGCAAAAATCATCTGAATACCGTTCACAAAGAATATACCGGTACATCACCTGAACATTTAGTTTGTAACTGTTTTTGCCAAGGATAGATTTTTATGCTCAGTATTTTGTTTGTGTGCTTGGCAGCTCCATGAAGTTGTCCCCAGAACAGTGTGGATGGAATAGTTGTGTCCATACAGAAAATGTATTTCGGATATATATCTCATTTTGAAATCTGATTTAAAATTTTTTTTGGACTTTCATGTTTGAATCGCAAAGAATTTATGCCAGTCTCTACAAACTGCTGCCAGTAATACAGTATTAAATCTATATTTTGTTATCGTTATTTTTGCAGGAATGAGAAAGAGATTCCCAAAGTATCGGACTATGTGAACTGTAAACGAGCCATTCGCGCTGTCTTGACTAAGGACAGTGCCCTCCTGAAGAAACTGATCACTAACACCAAGGAAATACCCACGCTGTTTGTTAGGAGGAGTGCGAGTCTGCAAGATGATGCCCTGGACTACGCGGTCAAGACGGGGAACATCGATGCCCTCAAGATGCTGATCGAAGAGAAATACGAGCAGGACGGTTCACGCCGCGAGCCCATGCCTCATATTCTCGACCTTTCCAATTTCAAAAGCAGTTCGTCAAGGTGGGTGATATCTCACTTCGAACTTTATTGACATGTTTTCCACTGTAGTGATTACTGATGGGCTTATTTAAATTATCTTAACCCTAACCTTTCGTGGTATTTTGGCTAGAAACCCTGCCAGACGCATCAGATTGCATACTTTGTCACATTGACTTGTGTGCGGAGTGCAGCAAGGTCAAGCAGTCACCAAAGATGCACTGTTCTGGGTCTGGCAGGGTTAGGGTTAATAGGACTTATGACACGTCGCTGCTCTAAGATTGATCTTGGTTAAGACTTGTTCTACGATTGATTTCACTAAATCCACTTTATGAAAGACGCATCAAAACTATACTAATTTGATCGCCATTTCTCGTGTTTATTTTACCGCTAGTGGAAACAGTTGTTGAAAAGAAACGTGCAAACCAACTTTTTTTTTTCGCGTTTGCATAGAACACAAACCTTTCCCAGAAAACTACTCTGCACAATACATTTCAAACGTAATGTAGGTTTGCACTTTCTACACAAGATACAACAGAGTTGACTAGTTGTCGGCTTATATGTATTTTGTAAATTACAAAGTATCGACCTCATGGGATACAATGGTCCGATAGGGACATAACATAAATGCATTGCTGCCTGGTCTAGGGCGTGGTCTTTGCCCCCAAAGTACGCAATAAAGTGCCGCCATTACTGAAAAACCCATTTTTGACAATATCTCAAAAACTATACATAGTAATATACAAATGTGATCTTTGCACCTACTGTACATGTACGTTTTCATGGTCAATCTTTATATTGAACACCATTGTAGTGTCTGAAGTTCTGTAGTTTATCATGTGTCATTTCAATTTGTGATGCCAATACCGAAAATCTGTAAAGAAGTTTCGTTCCACTATGAAGTTGAGTTGTGCCTGTCAATGCGCATGGGGCAGTGCTTCGTTTTGAGTCCCACGGGGAACCACCGTGGGCGGCGGCCTCGCCCAAAAGAGACCCTGCCCAACGATGACCCAGTCCAAGGGAGACCTAGCCCAATAGAGAGCCGGCCCATCATAGAACCTGGGAAATCCCCACTACTTTGTGTTGGTCATTGTATTCCTGGATCTCATGAATTCCTAGGGATACCTTGGGGGGGGGGGGGGGGGGATTGGTAAGGTAAAAATAGTCTGCCAGCCCAATGGAGATCCAGCCCGAGAGCCAGCCAAGGAGAGCCAGCCTAACAGAGATCTAGCCCAACAGGGAACCGGCCCCAAGGATAGCCAACGCAAAGAAAATCCAACCCAACGAGAGCCGTTCTAACGAGAGCCAGCCCATCGTGAGCCAGCCCAACGAAGGCTAGCCCGAGATTCAGTTCGAGGAGAACCGCCCAACAGAGAGCCAGCCCACAAAGAGCCAGCACAACAGAGATTCCACCCAACAGAGATTCAGCCCAACAGAGATTCAGCCCAACAGAGATTCAGCCCAACAGAGATTCAGCCCAACAGAGATCCAGCTCAACGAATATCTATCCTAACGGAGAGCCGGCCCAATTAGAGAGCAAGCCCAATGAGAGCTAACCCAACACGAGCCAGTTCGATGAAAGCCAGCCCAACCAAAATCCAGCCCAACTAGAGACGGCCCAACTAGAGACGGCCCAAGCATAGCCAGCCCAACAAGAGCCAGCCCAGCGAGAGCCAGCCCAGCGAGAGCCAGCCCAGCGAGAGCCAGCTTAACGAGAACCAGCCCAACGAGAGCCAGCCCAACGAGAGCCAGCCCAACGAGAGCCAGCCCAGCAATGGCCAGCCCAGCGAGAGCCAGCTTAACAAAGGCCTGCCCAACGAGATTCAGTTCAAGGAGAACCAGCCCAACAGAGAGCTAGCCCACAGAGAGCCAGCACAACAGAGATAAAGCCAAACAGAGATCCAGCCCAACGGGGGCCAGCCCAGCGAGAGCCAGCCCAGCGAGAGCCAGCTTAACGAAGGCCAGCCCAACGAGAGCCAGCTCAATGAAGATCTATCCTAACGGAGAGCCGGCCCAAATAGAGAGCCAGCCCAATGAGAGCCAACCCAACACGAGCCAGTTCGATGAAAGCCAGCCCAACCAAAATCCAGCCCAACGAGAGACGGCCCAAGCATAGCCGGCCCAAATTGAGCCCAATGGAGACTAAGCCCAACAGAGATCCAACCCAATTTGCGGTGACGGTCAAATTAATAGAGTACTTAAACAGCAAAAAAAGATTTTAGGAATAATTAATTCGGCTTCTTACCATGAACATAGTAATTCCTCTTTGTTATACTTATAAAACTCTTAAAGTAAAAGATATTTATTATCTTCAGCTTGGGACCCTTATGCACCAACTAAGTCATAATAAATTACCAAAATCGATCTGTTCTATGTTTACAAAAAATAATGAAGTCCACCAGCACTTCACCAGACAATGTAACAAATTTCATCAATCGTTTGCTTGTACTACTCTAACCCAAAATACAGTTATCATGCGGGTCCCAAGCTGTGGAATTCCCTAGATGTTTCTATAAAGACGATATGGAATCTTAAACCAAAATACAAGGCCAAATTACTTACTTGGTACATACATACACATTCTAATTTTTTTTTTTTTGGTTTACATGTCTCACAGGATTAAAAGAACACTGTCTGTTCTGTTCTGTTTAGTGTATTGTTTTATGTGTATTATGTCAATTAATGTAATTGTCGATTAATGGAGGTCCCTACCTGACAAGCATTTGCTTTTTGGGGACCCCCATCCACATTTATATTTCTTTACCTACGTTATATTATGTCGAGACCAGTTATGTGGAAAATATTAAGAATTAATGAATGAATGAAAAAACAAGAGCCAACAAGACGGCCCAAGGAGAAACGACCCAAAGGAAGTCGGCCCAAAGAGATCTGGCCCAAAGAGATCTGGCCCAAAGAGAGTCACCTCAAAGAGAGCCGGCCCAAAGAGAGCCGGCCCAATGGAGATCCGGCCCAATGGAGATCCGGCCTAATGGAGATCCGGCCTAATGGAGATGCGCCGGCCTAATGGAGATGCGCCGGCCCAATGGAGATGCGCCGGCCCAATGGAGATGCGCCGGCCCAATGGAGATGCGCCGGCCCAATGGAGATGCCGGCCCAATGGAGATGCCGGCCCAATGGAGATGCCGGCCCAATGGAGATGCCGGCCCAATGGAGATGCCGGCCCAATGGAGATGCCGGCCCAATGGAGATGCCGGCGGCCCAATGGAGATCCGGCCCAATGGAGATCCGGCCCAATGGAGATCCGGCCCAATGGAGATCCGGCCCAATGGAGATCCGGCCCAACGGAGACCCAGCCCAACGGCGACCCAGCCCAACGGCGACCCAGCCCAACGGCGACCCAGCTCAACGGCGACCCAGCCCAACGGCGACCCAGCCCAACGGCGACCCAGCCCAACGGCGACCCAGCCCAACGGCGATAAATTACCGAAATCGATCTGTTCTATGTTTACAAAAAATTATGAAGTCTTTTATGAGTGTTATGTCAATTAAATGGAGGTCCCTACTCGACAAGTATTTGCTTTTTGGGGACCCCATCCACAATTATATTTCTTTACTTATTATTATGCGCTCAAGCGCGGCAAAGTTTAATGAGCGAGGCTGCCTGTGCGCTATTGTCATCGCTTATATTATGTTGAGACCAGTAAATGTTGAAAAAAATAAAAAGATTAATGAATAAATAATGAAAAAAAGGGGACCAATAAAACGGAGATTCAGCTTAGCAGAGATCCAGCCCAACAGACTTTTAGCCCCACAGAAAGACAGCTCAATGAATAGCCAGCCCAAGATAGATCCAGTCCAACAGAGATTTAGCCCAACGGGCAACCGGCCCAAGGAGAGCCAGCCCAACGGAGATCCAACCCAATGAGAGCCAGCCCAACTTGAGCCAGCCCCAAATAGATTCAGCTCAATAGGTATCTATCCTAACAGAGAGCCAGCCCAACAGAGATTTAACCCAACGAGAGCTGTCCCAACAAGAGCCAGCCCAAGGATATCTAGCTCGAGAAGAACCAGCCCTATGAGAGCCAGCCCAAGGAGATTCAGCTCAAGGAAAACCAGCCCAACAGAGATCCAGTCCAACAGAGATCCAGTCCAACAGAGATCCAGTCCAACAGAGATCTAGTCCAACAGAGATCCAGTCCAACAGAGATCCAGTCCAACAGAGATCCAGTCCAACAGAGATCCAGGTCAATGAGATCCAGCCCAATTTAGCATTTGTTTATGGTCGTATTCCGCTAACGCATTACATTAGGTTGAAATCCATGCGCTCTGGTACCACGTGATTCAAATTCTCCAATCACAACCCAGGTCATACGCTATTGTATCATTGCGAATCAAAACAATCTTGGCATCGCTCATGTCGCGATCGTCGCGTGTCGAAAACCTCGCGAAAAAACTGAGTTGTTTTGTTCACTTAAAATCTGTTAGGGCCCAGAAAATCTTTGTGAAAATGACAGAGAAGTTGGTAAGCCTAACTAAACCTGGTACTGTGTGCTAATCAGAAGACAAGCAGTGATGATGGCAGGTCGCCAAAGAAGCATTTACTCAGATCCAGTGCCAGCCTACCATCCAAGCTCCAACGTTCCAAGCACGTCCTACCAGCCATGCACATCATCTGCTAAAAATAGCATAGGTTGTGAAAATTGTAACATTAATGTGGTCACTTTAGTGGGTTTTTTTATTTGTTGTAATTCTTACGTAATTTGAATGAAAAAGTTGAGAGAATTATGCTTGAACTGGTTATGCTCGAACTGGTTGACGATATTTAGGACAATTCAGAAGCATTTTTTTGTAACACTTTTAATTATTTTCATTTATTTAACTAGAAAAGTGTAACCAAGTTTAAAAATGGAACTACATTGTACACACTGAAACATCCATTATGAATATCCCCCATTTTGTTAAAATATTGTACTAAAAATAGGCATTCACACAAATGTATTCAAATTGTCCATACATTTCACTCTTTCTGTCATTTCAAGATCCAGCCCAGCGAAAGCCAGCCCAACGAGAGCCAGCCCAATGAGATTCAGTTCGAGGAGAACCAGTCTAACAGAAAGCCAGCCTACAGAGAGCCAACACAACAGAGATTCAGCCCAACCAAAATCCAGCCCAACGAGAGACGGCCCATGCATAGCCGGCCCAAATTGAGCCCAATGGAGACTCAGCCTAACAGAGATCCAACCCAACGGAGAACAAGCCCAACAGAGATCCAGGTCAAGGAGAGCCAGTGCAAGGAGCTAGAGCCAGCCAAAGGAGAGCTAGCACAAGCAGAAAGGGCCCAAGAAAGACGGCCCAAGGGGAAACGGCCTAAGGAGACAAGTCCAAGAAGAAACGGCCCAAGGAGATACGGCCCAAAGAGATACTGCCCATCGACGACCCGGCCCAACGGCGACCCAGCCCACCGACGACCCAGCCCACCAGAGACCCAGCCCAACGGAGACCCAGCCCAACGGAGACCCAGCCCAACAGAGTGCTAGCCCAATAGAGAGCCGGCCTAATGGAGAGCTGGTCCAACAGCAGGGCAAATCCCTGGATGAACTGCATGTCACTGGTGGTAAGGACACAGTTGTTTTAAATTATTTACTCAACAGCAAAAGAAAGACATTAATGATTGCTTTTGTTGAAAAATACTTGATCAGTAATTACTATTCACTAATACATCTTCAACAGCGAAAGAAATGCAAGAAATAACATTTTGTTATCAGTTCACAATATATGATAACAAATGGTATACGTGTTTTTGTGCATTTCTTTTGCTATTGCTCCTGCATTACAGAACAAGAAAGAGAAATAAAGAAAAATATAAAGAAAGAAACAGACCACAGAAAATTGACAAGAGTTGAGTCCACTTTTCTGATTTTACATGCAGGACAACAAACCCGCTTGACTTTACCATTCTAGAAATGCATAATTAGCTAGTATTACTATTACCACCACCTTAGTTGTCTTCCCTCCCTCCTCCTCCCCCCTCCACCTCCCGCTCCCCCCTCCTCCTCCCCCCTCCTCCCCCTCCACCTCCCCCTCCCCCCCCCCCCCCCCCTATCTTTCCTTCCATCAGCTCCAGCAGAGATTGACCAACTGTCAGGTATGTGTGCATTAATCTAACAAAAACTGCTCTTTGTGACTTGCAGAAGGCTTCACTAGTGACGAGGACAGCGATGACAGCAGTGAAAATTCCTGTGATGTGCCCAGTGAAAACAGTAAGTTTAGGCTTTTATGTGTCTGTATTTTAAGTCGGGCTGTCTTTAAAAAAACAATTGTCTGTCTGTCCATTTGTTTGTTCATCTGGCTATCGGGCTGTCTGAATTAAAAGTGCCTAAATATCTGTGTTTTATATCGACTTGTTTCCTATTTGACATTAGGTACTCGACAGGCTCCTATCAGTGTTCCATCTGGAAGTCTGGCATCTCTGAACAACTCGAGACGAGTGAAACGTCGTCCCTGGACTGCCGAGGAGAATGGAGACGTTACGAAGGGTTTGCAGAAATTCTTTCTGCTGAAGAAGCTTCCTGGCAAACGAGACATCGAAACATCCTGTCCTGTGGCACTGCAGACACGAACCTGGAGGAACATCAAAGACTTTTGTCGGAACAAAATGAAGCTTCATCAAAGCTAAGCAGGGTGTTTCGTCAGTTCACATACATGTACGGATGCGTCAGAGTACTTGACTATTTTGAATTTGCAATCGCAATGATGACTTTAGAATGCACATCAATATAAAACCAATGGACAACCAGCATTTTAGTGTCGTGTCCTCACTTTGATAGGTGTAATTCACACACACTCAAGTGTCCTCCATTGGATAGAATGACAAGTATGCCCTCAGTGTGGTAGTGTCTACATGTATGCTTAAGTACATGTATGTGTTTTACATGGTGTGCGTGTTTACCTGGGTGGTAGACACGTAATAATCATGGTTAGTTGTTCGAGAGCTGCACGGCATATAAGACGTAGGTAACTGGTGCTGCGTTTTGTGAGATGCTTATGCGATTCGGTACAAAGCGGTATAGCTGTACATTGTTTACGCAATCCTGCATGGTTAATGTGTTGGTGGTACAAAGCTGAGATAGCTAGCTGTACATAGCTGACGCAAGCTGGCATGGTTAATGCGTAGCAGGTGCAAAGCTGTACTGGTTGTACACAGCTTACTTAGGCACTTGATGCTGACTAGGCACTTGGTGCTGACTAGGCACTTGATGCTGACTAGGCACTTGATGCTGACTAGGCACTTGATGCTGACTAGGCACTTGATGCTGACTAGGCATGATGCTCATGATGCTGACTAGGCACTTGATGCTGACTAGGCATGATGCTGACTAGGCACTTGATGCTGACTAGGCTTGTGTAATGTTTAGGATGGCTCTTGCGTTCTGAACACTGCAGTTATTGTGCATTGCTGCTGAGGACCCTAGTATTTAAACAGCCCACTTAATTTCCAATTACTGTGCATTTCTGGATTGTTGTGAATAAATCATCTTTATTGTTCATTGTACCGTCAACCCAGTTGTCAAGAAGTCTTTGTTACAGGTTATAGTGTAATCAACAGAGAGTAATCGCTATCATCATAATCGGCGGTATATTTCCTCCAAAACGGACCTGCACCCTTAGCCTTTTAGGTCGCTCTGAGTGATCTCTCGTCTAGGGAAGAGCCTTAGGTTGGGAAGATTGTCGTCGCTTTAATAGGTGTCCGACTTATCCTAACAGCCTTAGGTTGGCCCGGGGAGTTCCCGCCACAACTGGAACTCTTCGGGTGTGTACAAATTCCATATACCGAGGGCTAAATTTGCACATAGTTGGTATTTTAGTCGGGCGCCGCGAAATCACGAAATCATCATGCAGTTTTGAATGGGACCTGCGGTCTGTGTTTCTATGGGCCTTTTCGAATCCCTGGCTTCGTCTTCGTCTTTGGCTTAAGGCGATTTTTGACTCCCAACTGCATGATCTCCAGCCACATTCTGACGCCTGTTGTGCTTCAGAAACATTCACTCGAGTGATGTGAACCCAAAAGTTAGACTATTTCAATTTTCTTCCATTTCTATTTGCTTCTCAGTAATCGGAATTCGGAAGGCGAATCCAAAGCCAAAGACGAAGCAATGGTTTCGAAAAGGCCCTATGTCTGTGGGTAAAACCCACAGACGTAAATAACTTATAGACGGACAGCAGGGGGCGCCAGAGTGAAATTTCATGAAAGCCACAAATCGTGGGCAAATTGTTTAATTTCTGTAGGAACTCATTCTTTTTGACAATTATTCTTTTATAACTATGCAGCATATATATATAGTTAACAGCTGAAAGTATTTTTAGTCGACATCAGCTGCGTTTTAAACCAAAATTACCGATTTGTATCCGTCCTCCGGAAATTTTTCCATAGAGTCGTGCACATTTTGTAAACCACTTCCGCCTACAATTTCATAATTAGTTAGGCGCTTACGAAATTACGGTACCTGAAGGTTGATTTACATAGGCGCTGTCCGTCTATAGGTTATTTATGTCTGTGGTAAAATCTGTCGGTCTAGGGAAATATGCATAAGTAGATGGCTCTGCAGGTAAGTAGAATGACGTACACCTAGACTTTCAATGTCTTTCATTGTCCGTAGACATTATTTAAAATTATTTAAAAGTCAAAATTTGTCAAACCTTTCAAAACCTTTCAAAAGGTTGATTTTATAGGAAACCCCATTAAATAAACTATACATTTATTTTGGAATCGGCGTTCTATCGCTCATAACCAAAAAGTTATGATTTTTCCCGTCAGGGCGGCATATTGCTCGGCGTACTTGTAAAATTTATTCGAAATCTCGCATTGCACAACACAGAACATGTCCTACCGCTTTCCTTTTTTTTTACAGGATTCTGAAATATAGTTCTGTGTAATATTTTATTTACCTATTACTTTCAACAAAAAAGCTGATTTACTATATAAGAAATCAAGCTCAAACCTAACAATGCGTGTCAAAGACAAGCGTAATTGCTATGAGGCGGAAAGGTCGTCGGGGGTTGGCACAGGCGCGAACGAAACATTGAACTATAGCTTATGGTTTGTAGTTTATTTGTTTTCTTGGTTCTTAACATAATTCCTGTTGATCCGAAAAGGTGTTTTTTTCCTCTATCAAATACAAACGTAGACTCATACTAAACTTTAATCAGCCTAATGATATAAACGTGATTGGGTTAAGTGTTGGATTCAAGGGTATAGATTGTCAGTTTGGAGATCATGAATATAAACAGCATAGACCCCAATAGTTGGGCATTTTGATTAGAAGGAAAGTGTTCGGTTGCTGTTTTGCCTACGTCCAAGTTGATTCCAAATTAGTAAAACGCACTGACAAAGAAAATGCCTCGTGTGATATGAGGATATAGTAAACTGTTTGAAACACGTACTCATGGTCAACACGGGGTAATCGCCTAACAGGCTGACCCTCTTCAAGCTCTGCATTATTTTGCTTATTGTTTCTGCACTTTTGATTGAGGCATCATATATTTATCACCAGTCTGTTTGTTTCAACACCAGGAATAATCTGGACCAACTTTGACATTTTAATTACTAATTGAGTGAAATAATTAAGAGAGGACGAAGATTTGCAGTTTAGATTTCAAGTTGTCATCAGGAGTTGAACCTATAATGTCCACCATGTTGCATTAACGTTCACTCAAGCAGTCTCTTTATTGTCCTCCTGAATAGCCACTTGGATCTGCAATGGAGTTAGTCAAGCTGATAACTGTTGTACTCATTGTATCTTGCCTGAGAAGAAGTGGATTCACTGCACACTGCACATTCAACATAGGCCTATTTAGTGGTGCACAGTACAAACTCAAGCACCTTAAATTTCTTGGAAACCGCCTTGCATACTATGCAAATACTACATCAACTTTTCAGCTCCAACTCTTGATAGCTGGTGATGTGAACCTGAACCCTGGGCCTATTATCCATGACTCGACCTTGGAAAAGCAGAGCCACGCATCAACATCAACCTCCAAACAACCCGAGACAATATACAGCAGGTATGAACTTCTTCAATTTAAAGTACCTAATCTACAGAGAACGAAACTCCCTAGAGATGTTCGAGAGAACATTTGTTGTCTTGGTATTGAAATGAGGAATGAGAGGAAAAATCGGAAGAGCCGCAGAGGGAAAAGAGCAGGAAGGAGAAAGCAGAGACCCATCCAAGTACGTTTTACAACATGTAATCGACCTTCTTTGGACAATGCTCCAAAACAGGGAACTAATCATCATAGTAACCTGATCAATGTCCCAAGATTGAAAACTAACATTTCTACTGGCGCAAAACTCTGTCAGTGGAACGCTCGTTCCCTCAGAAATAAAGTTCATCTTACTAGTGATTAAATTCCAGAACACGACATTGACATAGTAATCATTACAGAGTTGTGGCTGAAAGACGACGATCAAGTCATCATAGGAGAATGTACACCTGGTTACACGTTTCATAGTTTGCCTCGATCGAGAAAGTGGTCATGGAGGGGGTATCGCAGTCATCTTTAAAGGAAAACTCCACCCATAGTTTATAATTGCATAATGTTAAAGTGTGTCAATTGCCATTGTGACTTGGTTTTTATTTCATTTTTATCGGTTTCGGTAATCATATAAAACAGAGATTTTCTCGCAATGCGCTTATTGTCATGTGAGCCGCCATTTCGTTCTGGTTTATCGGTACATCCGAGATATTGTGACATATTGTCTGCACCATCAGTACGCGAAGCCCGATCGATAGCGGCCCTGCACGCGCAATGAATGCAAGTGAACCCTTTTGTGTACGGCATAGTGTATACATAATGTGTACTGTACATGTGAAAGTGGGCTCAAAATTATACGGAAAAGGACGTACATGTACATGTACATTTACATTATTGTACATGTACATGTACATGTATTCATGTACAAAGTACCCGTTTATAATACATGATCATGTGCGTGCAGTTATGACCTTTCACCTCTATCCAAATATGCATTTTCTACGGAACGATCGACCAATAATAAAACGACTTTAAAGGTCAACTTAGGCTATTAGCATAATGAGCACCACCCACAACACCTCGCATGAATGAATGAACCAATAGTGCTGCAGCAGAGGCCTGAAAAAAGAGAAGGGTACCGGCAGCCGAATAATAACATTTGTCCTCGTGTCTAAAATTGATCATTAGGGTGTAGGGATCACGAAACTGCGTGATGACATCGTCAAAATTGCGTGCGATTTGCGTACGGCCGCCATTTTCCAAGATGGCCGCCATTTCTCTACAGCATCTAATAACTCGGTAACAGGCCAGCGTAGAATATTTTGTTTTGGTGTCAAATCATGTTTTCGGGATCAAGGAATCCAATGAAGATATTTTCAGATCATTTAGACGAATGCGAGGCTGAAATTCAAAATTGCGGAACAAAATGGCGCGACTGAGGTACTGGAAGCAAGCACGTTCCGGTCAAAATGCACCCCTGGATTATATTTATAGCATTAAATACCAGGATTTAAGTGTTTATTAAACTGCCTTTGATATATTTGAATCATTTTAAATGTAAACCACTCATTTCTGTCATTCCGGAGCACACAAGCAACCCGCGAAATGCTCAAACCCTAATTTTAGCGAAAACGTCAACATTCCATATCTTGGAAACTATACCATATAGGTTTTTATAGGTATTTCTAGTCTCCATCCCTATGTTTTCTGGGTCAGAAATTGCAAATAATGAGGTTTCAAGGCATTCCAGAAAGAAATTGGCCTTCGGAAAGATTTTGTCGGTGCTTGAAAGTGACTTTTTGGATGGCAAAGGGGGTAAAGTGTTACAGGAAGATATCCATGCTTGCCGGACAACAAAGCTGAAGCATCCCTTTGCCTAGGCCATCTCAAACGCAAGTTAGCTAGAGACTCTAAGTATCGTGATGACTACGTTAAGTTTGTTCAGGATGTCATCGAGCACGGTGATGCAGAGGAAGCCCAAGCCACGTGGTACATCCCTCATCATGGTGTTTACCACCCTAGAAAGCCAAACAAGATTCGAGTTGTGTTCGATTGCTCAAGTCAGCACAGAGGCACTTCCCTTAATGACCATCTTCTGAGTGGCCCGATCTGACGAATGCCCCAGTAGGATTACTGAGCCGCTTCAGGAGTCATCCAGTAGCTATAGTTTGCGACATCGAAATAATGTACCATCAGTTCATTGTCAGAGACCAGAAGACCGAGATTTCTTGCGTTTTCTGTGGTGGAAGGGTGGGGATCTCACACATGAGCCAACAGAGTACAGGATGAAGGTCCACCTATTTGGAGCTTCATTATCTCCAGGGTGTGCCAACTACAGTCTCAAGTTTCCCTCTGCAGCCCTGTTTATCAGACACCATTTTTACGTAGACGATGACGACTGATCAGTACAGAAACCAACGATGAAGCAATTCAGCTCATTCAAGAGACTAGGGATCTTTGTAGCAAAGGCGGCATACATCTACACAAGTTCATAACCAACAGTAGAGAGGTGTTGGAATATGTCCCTCCCAAGGAACGTGCTGCATCTGTTAAGGAAGTTAACCTCAATAAAGTTGACCTGCCTATGTCCTCCACGCTTGGGATTCAATGGGATGTGGAGAAGGATGAATTCTTCTTCAGAACTGAGACCAAGGAGGCAGCGTGGACCCGTAGGGGAATTATGTCTATGGTTGCATCGCTTTATGACCCCTTAGGATTTCTGGCTCCTTTTGTCCTCATAGGTAAAGTATTGCTGCAGCACATGTGTCGCAACGGAAGTGGACGGGATGATCCTTTGCCTAAAGTGTTAGGACCACGGTGGGAGAAGTGGATGGCGGACCTTCCCAATATGGCAGCAATTCGGATTCCACGCTGCGTGAAGCCGAGTGGTTTTGGGAAAGTTAAGTCTACACAGCTTTACCACTTCTCAGCACTTTGGGTTATGGTCAATGCTCCTACCTCAGAATCCAAGATCAGCAAGACAGGGTATACTGTGCACTCCTAATGGGCAAGTCTCGAGTGGCCCCGACTAAGGTCACAACAATCCCCCGCCTTGAGTTAGCTGCAGCTGTGGTGTCGGTGAAAATCAGCAAGGCATTGAAGGAAGAGCTCCACCTCTCGAATGTGGAAGAAATATTTTGGACCGATTCCCAGGTAGTCCTAGGGTATTTCAACAACGAGGCGCGACGTTTTCATACATTTGTGTCCAACCGTGTACAAATAATCAGAGACAGCACAGATCCTGATCAGTGGTTCTACGTCGAGTCTGAATTCAACCCCGCTGATCATGCTTCAAGAGGGCTCACCGCATCGACTCTCCTCCGGTCTAATGTACCTGGTACACGGGTCCAGAATTTCTGTGGAGCCCTGATTTTGAGTGCCCTTTTCACCTGAGTTGTCAATGGAGGATCCAGAAGTGAAGAAGTCAACAGTTCTCAGCACAGTAGCTGGCCTATGTTAGTTCGAGCTGTTGCCAGACTTCGAAGAGCAAGAGGAAATACACATGATAGTATGACCAGTGTCCAAGAACGTCAGGAATCGGCCTTATTCGTGACTAGGTTGGTCCAGAGGCAGGAGTTTAAAGATAGACCCCTCGTTAAGGATTTAGATCCCTTCACTGATGACTTAGGGGTTCTGCGTGTAGGCGGTTGCCTGAGGAATTCGTCACTCTCATTTTCTGTCAAGCATCCGGCAATACTAGCCAAGGACAGCCACATGTCCAGACTCATTGCTAATCACTACCACCAAAAAGTCCACCATCAAGGCCGTGGGATCACTCTGAATGAAATCAGAGCAAACGGGTTTTGCATCATCAGCGGTGGAAGGATGGTGTCGGATATCATTCGTAAATGTGTGGTCTGTAGGAGAAACCGGCGACCCACTCAAGAACAGAAGATGGCAGATTTTCCTGAGGATCGTGGAGAATCATCTCCGCCATTCTCATTTTGTGGCATGGACTGTTTCGGTCTCTTTATCACCAAGCAAGGCCGCAAGGAGTTCAAGAGATACGACCTACTGTTCACCTGTTATGCTTCAAGCGGTTCACGTAGAGTTACTGGATGACCTCTTCACTGATGCCTTCATCAATGGACTGTGATGTTTTATCGCCATACGAGGCAAGGTTCGGCAAATCAGGTCGGGCCAAGGCAGTAACTTTGTTGGAGCAAAAAGTGAACTAGATGCAACATCGAAGGATCTAGACAACGATAAAGCTGCGTCCTACTTAGCAGACCAAGACTGTGACTTCCTCATGAATGCTCCCTGTTTCAGCCATGCTGGAAGAGTGTGGGAACGCCAGATACGCACAATAAGAATAGTCCTCAGTGGAGTGGTTGCACTTTGCCCTGGAAGATTAGATGATTCATCGCTTCGTACGCTGTTTTATGAAGCAATGGCCATAGTGAACAGCCGTCCCCTATCAGTCAAAACACTATCAATGATCCAACAAGTTTGGAACAGCTGACGCCTAATCACATCCTCACCATGAAGTCCGGTGTACCACTGCCACCTCACATGTACCAACGGAAGAGATGGAGAAGGGTACAATACCTGACTGAACAGTTCTGGAGCAGGTGGCGCAAGGAGTATCTCCAGAACCTCAATTGCAGGCAGTGCTGGAGCAAACCGAGAAGAAACATCATGTTGGGAGACATCATCCTTTTAATGAAACCAGATGTAACGCGAAACAAGTGGATTATGGGCATTGTAGTGGAAACTACCACCGATAAAGATGATCTAGTGAGGAAAGTCAATGTTCAAGTTGGGACAAAGAAGCTGAATAAGCAAGGCAAGCGCGAAGATAAGCCATCCGTCCTGGAACAGCCAGTGTAGAAGTTAGTTCTGCTTTTAGAGAGTGCTTGACTCGTTCCCGTAGACCCATCTCTCAGAAAAATTCTTTTCGATTATCGTATTGTTCACAGTTGTAATATTGTATACAATTACTAATTATTTATTTCACACAATTAAAAATGGTTCATAAATAATTTAGGTAATTGGTGAATTAGGTACGGGTGAAAATGATGTTCCATATACATGTGAAAAAGCATGCCCCTACAGGTACCTCTTACAATCTTTTAATCACAAATGACATCCGACATCCTTGTGTAAATTGTCTGTTGGTGTCCCCTTGCCAGTGACCTAAAAGGTAACAAGTAGTATGATTCAGATATCAAAGGCAGTTTAATAAACCCTAAAATCCTGGTATTTAATGCTATAAATATAATCCAGGGGTGCATTTTGACCGAAACGTGCGTGCTTCCAGTGACCTCAGTCGCGCCATTTTGTTCCGCAATTTTGAATTTCAGCCTCGCTTTCGTCTAAATGATCTGAAAATATCTTCACTGGATTCCTTGACCCCGAAAACATATTGTTTGACACAAAAAAACACATTCTACGCTGGCCCGTTACCGAGTTATTAGGCTGCATATAGAGGAATAGCGGCCATCTTGGAAAATGGCGGCCGTACGCAAATCGCACGCAATTTTGACGATGTCATCACGCAGTTTCGTGATCCCTACACCCTAATGATCAATTTTAGACATGAGGACAAATGTTATTATTCGGCTGCCACCTAATCAAAAACTAGGGTCTTTTGGGGGCCTCTGCTGCAGCACTAAAAATACAAATCTCCTAACCCATCCATTTTCACAAATTACAGCAAAAGCAAATGGTGTTTACTACCATTAAATGGCAGTGAATATTCTATAGAAGAAGACAAATGTATTGCCTACAAACATTGTTATTGTAGAAGTCAGTAGTTGGTAGGGTACGTAGGCTTACTCTACAAAAGGGCTTTGGCAAAGGTAATAAGACATGTCCAAAAGGAGCCATTTATGTACACTACAACGCGTGTAGTTAAATGCACCGACACCGTATTCCATTAACAATACTGCTCAGTGCTCTTAAAATTTTGAAAACGGCCTATGGGAGACGTCATCCTTACTATACTATTTTAGTTGGGAGCCATGACAGCTTGACAACTTCACAGTGCAAATCAGTGCAGCCGTGCCTGTGGGTTGTGAGAAACTTGTCTGGGAAATATACTTTTTAGAAAAAAAGGTTGTAGAAAAAAAACAGGGCTGTTTTCCAAACTCTGGCTTTGGTTCTTTTACAAGATAAAGCTTGTGTCTAGCCGACTAGACTACGAACGATTACATGCTGTACCACTAGAAGTCCTCCCCCCCCCCCCCCCCCCCCCACCCCCTGGAACCCCCCTCCCCCTCCCCTTCCCCTTCCCTCACCCCACTACCACACCCATCTTCCCCAACTTCATTTGTACTTGAAGTTGTATCCTCGTAATCATCATGATTTGTTAGCGGCGGCTAGTGATGTACAATTTGCAGTGCATTCCCTAATTTAAGAACTTACCTTTATTATTAGTCGAGAGTTAAACTATACTAAACAAATTAATATTGGCAGTATATGTTCCTGTAACAATTGCCAAGTCCACCTTCAAAATTACCACGTCCAGATACTCGCTAGCATTTGCACTGGCTGTCATATTGATTGCGCCCTCTATGGATCAGTTTGGTTATTAACGTCACTCTTGGGGCCGGGGTCGATCCGGGTACGGGTGTGTACATATGCGTGTACGTGGTGCGTTTGCTTGCGTTTGTTTATGGTGTAAATCGAGGAGTTTCCTTTGTTCCTCTCGAAAATTCCCTTTGTTTGGTTTTGTACACGAATCTCAATCGAGGTCGTCCTCGATTCTAACCCTAACCCCAATTGCAGTACGTTGGACGAGCGCGTCAATGTCCATATTAGAAGTTAGTTTACCTCCAGGACTGACCACGCAAGCGAGAGAATATTCGGGGAATTTCATATCATAAACGTAGCTAGAGAGGGTTTTTCAAAAAATATGACAATGTATGAGGTATAGGCCTAGTGAATTCTTTAAAAAAATCGTTGGAAACATACTTTTCCACTTTTATTTGTTTTGACGTATTTTACTGAATAAGGTATTTATGAATGGGAATGAATATGTGATTGGCCGGTATTAGACGTACATGTATAACCGGCCCATGGGCCTGAACAATGTTAATGCCCTCGCCTAACCAGTTCGCGCCGGGATTATTTTAACATCGCCGACCCCAGGGGCGGGATTATTTTTAACGAAACTCGATCCGAAGCGGGTTCAGGCTGATAGTGCCGGGAAGCACACCCATACATTTCCGGCCTTGCTCGCTGCTGACATACATTTCCGAACTTGAACTTGGCGTGTTTATGCGTCATCCGTTTTAAATTTGGGGAATATGCGTTTATATACGTCATCCGGCGCGAACAGGTTAAGGCCGGTTCATACTTCACGCGAAAGCGATTTCCAAGTCTACCATAATTTGCACGTGTCAATAAGATGAAAAACAAGATTTCATTTTTTCCAGTAGTGCCTATTCCATATACCCTCATAAAATTTACTTTATTTTATTCCGTGACACCAAGGCAGATTTGCAGGTCAACAATTATATTGGGCACTGCATGTATTCCCATGGGAAAAAAAAGCATTATATACTAAATTGAGAAAAAAATATATAACATTTGAAAGTGTGTGGGGAAGTAAGAATTCGTGACACAAGATATAATCTACGCTAGTAAACAACTGAAGCAATAAATCAAGAATTGTAAGATTTTAGGATATAATTTGGATTTCCCCCTCGGTAAACTTGGTTTGACAATGGGTTTTCAGTCGCCCTAAATACTCGCAAACCAGCTCGACGCCAGTTAAAAACAAGCGCTCTTTTTCGTGCTTTTCCCGGCATCCATGATTGTAAAACTTCGGACAGGTCAGTTAAACGATAAGATACAACCCCCCAAATCCACCCATTCGTGATAATTCAAGCAATTATCAATGGTGTATCCTACAAAAAACCTTGCTTGGTAAATCAGTTTAGTAGCCAAACTTCCACGTGTTCGTTATGCTAAGCTTACAACAGCTAAATACCAATCACAAATAATATATATCACATGGAGTTGTGGCTGGTAAGCTGGTTTCGCTAAGCAAGAATGTTTTTTGTATGCTTAAGCAACTCTATGAAATTTGCCCTGATGGATAGGTGGTGTTTGTTCTCGTTCCGAGTGCAGTGTTTACGGGTTGCGTTCCTGCCGTTCGAGCGCGAGAACCGAGTTCGCGTGTCAAGAACAGACTGCCCGACATGGCCTATAGGTCTATTGCGGAGAATCTGAACAACTTACAAAAAATGTAACGTTACGAAGGTATTATAGTGACACGTTTATCTGTCCCGATACGAACAATCTATATTTATACCGTTTCTTTGTTTAGTTTGAATCCCGCTTGAGTTGACGCAACTCCTCGAAGGAAGACTTTGACATCTGATAATAGTTGTTATTGTTATCAGAAACACACGATAAATCTCAAGCAAATATAACTTTGATGTGACAAACATCGCGTGAGAGTTTTGCTTTACATAAGCCGGTGAAGTATTGGCATAATTTGTAGACACAACCAGTAGTTTGCATCGTATCTATAAGGTCATGCGCTTCACCAAAGTTCAACGCCACTTGATATCGGGTATGTAAATTCCAACCAAAAATCTAAATGTTGACCCACCCACCCTTAAAAAAATTGTGAAAATGCAATCCAAATGCCGTACCCACCCTTTCCGCAGTTGTTTTTCTTCATTTCGGACCGAAGGACTTCAGACCCACCCTCTTCATATAATTTATACGGTAGAGTTGTATAGTCGGTTGTAGGTCAGATTCTTGACTCGAAATTGAACGAGTATTTATATTCAATTCTATCGATCTCAAGTGAACTCGCAAGGCCTATTGTGCCAAATCCGTCGAATCGTCGAGCATTTGTCTGTTGAATCAATATGAATGATTTAATCGGTCTCGTAATAATGTTGGATTATCCAAACCTGCATACTCGCCTTGTTACGATTCCAGCGTGCGATTGTGGCACAATTTAGAACTAGTTTGATGTCGATATTCAATGAGAATACTGAGAATATTTTAAAGCTTGAAAGTTAATAATATTGAATTCGAATGTTTGCGTTATTATCTGAATTTTTGTTCGATGTGTGGGCGCGACTGTTGTGAAGCATTCTCGAGAGGGGTAGTTCGAATTATTCCGGGGCATTCAAAGACGAACTACCATCGAATAATAATAATAACGAGTATTTATAATGCGCCATTCCATCTAATAAGATGCTCAAGGCGCAAGAAGAAAAAAACAAAAAACAAAAGACAAACATAACGACAAGTCTGGATTTACATGAAAGCTAGTTCGAACAGGTGAGTTTTGAGAGCAATTTTGAAATTTTGAACAGAGGAAATACTGCGGATATCCTGTGGCAGCTTATTCCAGAGTGAGGGACCAGCATGTGCGAATGACCGATCACCCCATGAATTATTACACTTAGGAACAACAAGTAAGGTAGTATTTGAAGAACGAAGGTGCCTAGGAGGATTATAATGCACAATCAAATCAGTATTATATGTTGGAGCTGAACCATAAATACAATGAAACTCAAGTAAAAGTAATTTAAACACAATACGGAAATGAACAGGTAGCCAATGGAGAGAGTGCACAACAGGTGTAATGTGGGTTCTACGTTTTGTAAGTGTAATGATGCGAGCTGCTGTATTTTGCATTTTTTGCAGACGAGCTATTTGAGTTTTAGGTAGTTGGTGAAGAAGTGAATTACAAAAATCTAAACGGGAAGAAACAAGGCCATGAACAATTTTTTCAGTAGCTGAACGGGTTAAATATTTACGAATAACACCTAGGTTACGAAGCTGATACCAGACAGATTTACAAACAGCAGATACTTGAACTGACATTGACATAGTAGAATCGAACATAACACCAAGATTTCTACATGATTTAGACGATTGAATAGTAGTATTACCAATAGTTACAAAAGGAATATGAACTTTAGCTAACTGCACTTTAGAACCAATGAGTAGGAATTCTGATTTGTCATTGTTGAGTTTTAAGGAGTTAGAGCCCAAGCTGTGACATCATCAATACATGCTTCAAGTTTTTGAATTGTATTGAGTGCTTCAATTTGGCTGGGTGGAAAAGAAACATAAAGTTGGACATCATCTGCATAACAATGATAATTAATTGAATGACGCATTAAAATGTATTTCAATCCGGACAAATATATAGAGAAAAGAATTGGGCCACCGACAGAACCTTGCGGGACTCCACAATTAAGAACAACTGGATCTGATTTAGCTTCATTGACACATACTGTTTGATAACGACTGGATAAGTAAGATTTAAACCAATCGAGCGCTTGTCCTTGAATACCAAGTGAGATAAGGTTATTTAATAATATTGTGTGATTGACAGTAGATATTTTCTTTTAGATTTTAGACCGTCATTGATGAAAGAAAAGAAAGTTTCTCCATCTCCTCAGCACATCTTTCGAGACTTGAAGCAGCACTTCACTGAAATCTCATCCCCGCTTTAAGTCCCTTGCGCCAGTCACAATCCGCATCCGGTCCCCGGTCATCCAGCGGGCATAATTTGTTCACTTTCGTTTTCACTCACATTAAGGTTTTCGATTCGGACAACTATTTTCTGGTATAAAACGGTTGTTTGTGGTTATCGGCCTTCATCGGCCGCATATTAAAATATAGGGCCTCCAAGGACTCTAGTACCGTGGGAGCAGTCAAAAAGGCCTTGGGAAAGCTCTAGCAATGTAATTCTTTTCTTTTTCCTCTGACTGACTGACTCGAATCTACTGGCTCCAAACCTGTCGTGCTGTTTCTGACATATGATAAACATGTACAATCGAAATTCGATTCCTGGTGTGCCCTGATGTTGCACTGCACTAAACTACACGTGTAAATGCTTCAAAATTGACCGACAATTGTTTGGTTGGATTTTTTGTTTGTTGCCGGCCACACCTAGTTAGACCCACCTCTTTTGACAACATTTTCTGACGTCAAAAAAGTCTGCCGAGAGGCCTGTAGACCACCCCACCCCATACCTGATATCAAGATTTTTTACCGATGCCCCTCGGGTTAGGTGTTATAAAGATATATAAACAAAACTATAAATGTGTGACAGTAGCCTATACAAACATTACGAGTGGTGTAGTAAAACTATATAGCCTCCCGAGGTGACCAATGGAGAGATAATGGAATGATTCATGGGTCACCGAATGAGGCTAGTTTTACTACATCACGAGATAAAGCATTCAATGTTTGTTTTATAACACATAATCTGCTTGGTTTTTATATTTTAAAATTATCTAAATCTAAATACAGTTAAAATGAACTTCGATTTCAATAGGCCTACATAATTGGTTGAAAATGTCTTTGCTCTTTTCTAAACCTGTACATGTAGGTTTGTTTATGGTGTAAATCGAGGAGTTTCTTTTGTTCCTTTCGATAATTTCCTTTGTTTGTACTCTAATTTTTTCAGACGGCTCTCATTGGTTTTGTACACGAATCTCAATCGAGGACGTCCTCGATTTTAACCCTAACCCCAATTCACCTTCGTGTCGCCATGCATGTGTCCTCCATTTACACCATAAACAAACGCAGCTATTTAGAACAATATACGCGCTACGCGCATCGTAGCTCACATCAGCATAAAATGCACACAAATACCGCGCCATGGGTATAGTACAGGTTGCTAATGGTATAGTATTTTGGTTGCTACGAGTATACTTTTGGCTGTGTACGGAAAGATAGTAAAAATAGAAAATACCATGTGACTAGCTCTCGGCCAATCAAGACACAGAATATGTTGGTGAGGTGTTATAATAAAAACTATTTTCAGGCAAGTTGGGTGTGAGCGTTCGTTAGTAAATCGATCTTTTAATTACCAGTATTGTTATTTGATAGGTTATACATGTTTATACAACGCCTGAATAAATCCCCGTCATCCGATTGGTGGATCGTCGATCACGTGCATTGAATTATTCGACCCATCACACGGACGCGAACTCGCAACGCCTACGTTCTATCACATGGTTCAATCAAACGGTGCGCGCGCATAACCAAACAAACTTCTCTAATTAGCTATTAGTGTAATACTACAAGTTTCTTACATTTATTCAGGCGTTGTATCAAACAAATAATGAATGTTTCACATTCGTGCGATGGAAAGAATAATTTTATGAGGTGACAGATGTCATGTTCTATTCCACTCGGCTTTGCCTCGTGGAATATAATTCAAAGTGTCACGTTTAACGTCATCATAACTTCATATTCCAATTTCTCTATAACACACCCGCCTCTATGTGTCCATCCAATATCAATCCAAATGAACATTTAATTGTGTAGATATGCGGCTTCAAAGTATCACATTTAAAGTGATGTAACTTGACACCCGATTATGTAATCGCGACGAAAATCTTCGGCATACTTCTACGTCAGGATGGTTGCCCATACGTATGCCAAGTCTGAAAAACGGAGAAAATAGAGGGGGGGGGGGGGGGGTCTTTAAGGAAATTAAGAAACAGCTCAGAAACAGCTAAATAGAAATATCGTTTCAAACTTTCGTGTCCAGCTTAAATTAATCAGGCGAGGTTTGTTTTTGTAACTTTCACCTCCCTTGAACGATACCCTCTGTGACATCTATTACATTTCTCTAGTCCTTTTTGTTCTTTTGAAGGATGGGGGGGGGGGGCCTTTCAGTGACGAAAACCAACGACGCACCCATGATTGTGTCTTATGGGGAAGGGGGGAGAGGGGCTCAAAGAAAACTTTACTTTCACAAATCAACTAGAGCACAGGGGCGGATGCAGAATTGTTCAAACTGTATGAAACTGCGAGCGCGTAGCGCGAAGCCCTTCTCGGCGTGGGGTCTATAGTTCCCCCTCCCCCTTTATTGGATTCGCCTATTATGCATGTTGTGTATATGTATGTACATTTGCGACTTTTCTCCGATATATGAATAAAGTAATATACCAGTACCTTCTGATACTTATGTTCCTTATTCATCTTCGTCAGGGTTGCGACCAGCTGATGTGCATAGAGCTGTAATTAAAAGCAAAACGAGTTTCTACTTATTGCTTGCTTCGAGGAAGAAAGTGGCTGTTCTTATAATAGCACATGGTAAAATATATACGAGGGGTGGATTGATAAGTTCGTGGAAATGATTTACAGTTTTTACTAAATTTGCGTGCAGTTAAACGTTGATATAATTTGAAAAGGGTAACACTGTTACTACTACGCTGATCTCGAGAAGACAAAATACGGGAGAAAATCAACAAGATTTGGCGTATGAAGCTGGCAAAAGGAATGCTCTTCCACCAGGAAAACGCTCCGGCCCACACGTCCACAATTTTTCTAAGGATGGATCCATCGTTGTCGACGCTGCAGTGTAGGAAGATACGTCCTGATCCAACGTTCCCAGAACTGACAGACCAAGTACTTCCAACGTTTGCCATACTTGTCAGTTCCCTTCATACTATGGAGTTGGACTGGGTGGCCAGCTCTCAGCTTCAGGAGATGATTCGGTGTGAGAGCCTCTAAGTCCTTTGGATCATCAGCTGTGACTGGTCTGTCGTTGACAATAGACTCGACCTCGCAAAACAGAGTGAGTAGTTTTTCGTCATCTAGAACTTGGTCATGCATAAGTGAGTTGGGAACCTTGCGGACTGAGCGTATCTGGCGTTCCCAAACCCCGCCCATGTGGGACACCGCTGGTGGGTTGAACTCCCACTCTATCTCCGTGCTAAGGAGAAAGCCCTGTGTCTGCTTATATTCCGCAAGATGTTTGATCGCTGCTTTGAGCTCCTTTTCCCCACCGACGAAGTTTGTACCGTTGTCAGAGTGGACACTTTTTAATTTGGTGTCCCTCGCCTTGCAGTGAACATGATGAAAGCATTCAGGAAGGAATCTGCTTCCAACAAATGTAGCATCTCTAAATGGATAGCTCTTATGGACATGCATGTGAATAAACAGCCGTATCGTTTTACTCTGCTACGGCCTTGTTTGACGTAGAACGGACCGAAACAGTTCACTCCGACATATGTAAATGGTGGTTCACCGGAGGTTACACTACAGGGAAGATTAGCCATGCGCTGCTCTCCAGGTGATCCTCGCAGCCTATTGAAGATGAAACGGTCGAGCCTTTGGTATCTAGAACTGCTTTTTTATCAAGAAAAGAACATGCTCTTTGCCAGAATGACCGGACAAGGACTCACGTGCATGTCGAACAATCAAACTTGATAGGTGGTGATCTCGAGGTAGTATCGCTGGGTACTTGCTATTCTCCTCAATTGGTGCAAGTCAAAGCCTACCTCCAAGCCTGAGTGTACCCCTCTCACCAAGATACGGCTTAAGGCTGTGGATTGAGCTTTGTTTCTGTACTGGGGTCTTGCCCATCTGTTGGTCGTAGAGTTCCTTCATGTAGCTCTTTCTCTGGACATATCTCACCAAGGCTAGTCCCGCTTCTCGCAGCTCGACGACTGTCAGTCTTCTTGTGCCTTCATCACCACCCAGAGTCTGAGGCTTATGATCACGGAGACATTGCTTGAACCGAAGAAGCCATTCTGAGACGGTACCAGGATGAGAATATATTGATCAGTGTGTCTTTGATGTCATCCTGTTCAGCCGCATCGATTGCTCTGGATACTGCTTCCTTCTTCACCTCCAATTGTTCCTCTCAAGAAGATTTGGAGCTTTCGGTGTCACCAGCCAGGTGGCCTCATCTTGCCAAAGAAAGTTCGGACCCTTTCTCCACCTATCTCTGTTAATCATGTCCTGAGCATCAAGACCTCTGGATGCGTCGTCAGCAGGATTTAGCTCGGATTGCACGTACCTCCATTGACTTGCTGTTAAACCGTCATGGATCACAGCTACCCTGTTTGCCACAAAGGTCTGAAAACGCTTTGTTTGGTTGTTGGTGAACTGAAACACCAACATGCTGTCAGTCCAAAACGTTGACTCCTGTACCTCCAGTTTTAATTCTCTCTTCAGCATCTTGTCCATCCTAACTGCTACTACAGCTGCAGACAACTCCAGCCCGGGAATAGTCATGGTCTTTAAAGGCGCTAAACGAGACTTGCCGATCAAGAAACTGCAACAGACAACTCCTTGGGTGTTGACAAGACGTAAGTAGGAAACGCTACCATATGCGTCTGGTGAGGCATTGGAGAATTGATGGAGTTGACACTCACGAATCTGCCCAAACCAGTCTGGAACAAGACACCTCTCCATGGTAAACCTATCCATCATGGAAAGATCTTCCAACCACCTGACCCAGTTCCGTTCGGTGTCAACCTCCAAGGGATTATCCCAGCATTTACCTATAGTTCTGCACTCGTTCTGGAAGAGAATCTTGGCTTGAAGGATGTATTGACACACAAACCCAAGGGGGTCGTACACAAAGCAGATGACACTAAGGAGCCCTGTCAACTTGCGGTATAGATTCTAAGACCTTTCTGCTGCTACTAATCCACTTCGTCAAGCGGAAACCTCCCATTGCCAACAGGTCAGTCAGCTGATTTGTCATCAGAACAGCTTCATCTTCAGACTGCACAGACTTGAGGCAGTCATCAACAGGTCAGTCAGCTGCTTCGCCATCAGAACAGCTTCATCTTCAGACTGCACAGACTTGAGGCAGTCATCAACATACATGTATAAGTTTTATTTTACCGTGACCACCGCATCAGCACTGAATTTGTTTTTGTTGTCTTCTGCTGTGCGTCTCAGTGCGAAGTTAGCACAGCTCGGGCTCCAAACGCCCCCAAACAGGTGAACTAGCCATTAGGAAAACATCTGGTGGCTGAGTTGTGTCTCCTTCCGGCCACCAAAGAAACCTCAGGGCATCTTTGTGTTCCTTCTGACCTTGCACCTGGTGGAACATTTGTTCGACGTCAACAATCAAGCCGACCTTGTGCTCACAAAATCTCTTGCCAAGAGATGAAAGACGCCTCTCTACCATTATCTTGTTGTTTAGCAGGTCTGGAGGATCACACTTTAAGGGAATGGCTAGCTGGTAATGATCATTGACTATGCTTATTGACCCGTTCCATATTTTTAGCGCCCTCATATCGTCAACTGACATAGTAGGCAAGTCACTTGCCATGGATTGGCCGATATCTAACTTCTCTACCTGAGCCTCAAGGTTTCCTTGGACAAAGTTAGATACAGCACTACCTTTTGCCTTGTAACCCAACGGACCATTAATAGTCCACCCGAGTGATGTTCTGACAGCATAGGGATCCCCTCCTTGCCATGTCCTACCTCAAGAGGGACTAATATCTCGGGTAACTCTTTACAAATCGACATGGTGGCACCTTTCCTAGATATACGAGGAAACAGGATGTCCTTTAGGTGCTTGTAAGGGCTCAAATCTTTGTGAGTGGCACAGCTGTCTCGCAGGGTACGAAAGTCTTTCAAGGCGTAGACTCGTGGCAGGTGGAACACTTAGCCTGTGTTGTTACCAGATATGTTCAGAGCGACCACCAGTTTCTCCACCTGTGATCCCTTGTTCAGCGTGCATGTCGAGGGACAGGGCTTGTGGACTACCCTGTATGTCAAGCATCCTCACCAGATCTACGGAGCAGAAACTCTTGTTACTGCCAGGGTCGAGTAGCGCATGAGTCTTGATGCTGTCACTTCTGCCGATACCCTTCACGATTACCGCAACGATAGGCAAA
Organism: Crossaster papposus; assembly: GCA_037893245.1. Taxonomy (NCBI): domain Eukaryota; kingdom Metazoa; phylum Echinodermata; class Asteroidea; order Velatida; family Solasteridae; genus Crossaster; species Crossaster papposus. The sequence goes on from JBAIAA010000401.1 coordinate 656,716, forward strand.
GCCACCTTGTTAGTAACCTGATCCACTCCGCATGCAAGACTGGTAGCTCTCATGTTCTGGCTGTAAGTTGACCGTAGCTCTGTCGGGGCTTGAACGTTGATACTGGCAGACTGGAACACATCATGTAGTAGTTTTGAGTGTCTAACTTTGCAACCTCCAACTCTACATGCACCCTGATCACATCTTCTGGCAAAGTAGTGTCTAGCCGTCAGGCTATTGAAACATAAGCTGTTCTTTCGGGCTACAACGAGACGACCATGTGGACTCATCTTAGTCCAATGCCTACACTCAACTAACTGATGCCCTCCAGAGCACAGGGGACAAGACTGTTTCTGAGCATGCTGGTATCCATTTCCTTTGTTCGGTCGGGTTCTTTGAGCAGATGGCTGTGATGTGGTCTTGACTTGGACGTTGAAGTTTGACCCCTTCTTGGATTCCCTGTTGCTCCTTTCCTCAAACCCATACACAGGATCGTTGGCCTTCCTGGCAGCCCCTTCAAGGAATTCAACAAGCTTCATGATGTTGGGATAGCGGCCTAGTTTGTCGAGGGGATATATAGCCGTTGAACGCCATGTTGAACAAAAAGGCAGCCTCTGTCTCAAATTGTGCAAAATAAAAAGATTAGATTAGTAGTCAGGTGAAAGTTATTGTTGTTACAGTCACCTCTATATACAATTACCAAGACAAACCCATTCACAGTGATTATGTCATGATCTAACGATTAATTAATTAGGCTCCACCACATCCAAGCCTTTCCTGGAAAATCCTCTATGCATTAAGCACTCAAAAATTTAAAACACATCAAACAAGTTTAATTTCAGTTCTGCATAAGAGATCTCTCTGAAATATTTATTTTTCTGCAAGAATTGTGAGAATCGGTGTTGGCATTCATGAGATATGGCATTTTACAGATTTCCGATAAGGTCCGAAAACCTGTTCAAAATGGTTAAAAATGTGAAAAATTCAATTTTTCCTGATTTGGGGCCTTTGTTTGAGTTAAAAGATGAGCAAAAATAGTTTAATACAGCATATTGTTTGACATGTTTACACTCAATTAGGCATTTAAAACCAAAAAAATTTGACCAAATGTCAATGCTAATTTTTAAAAAATTGTCGAAAAATGAAAATTTCTAAATTTTTGCCATTTGCAGACATGAAATTACTGCAAAAATGACTAAGTCCAGCTTATTATGCATAAATGGGATAACTCAAGCTGCGATTGGTCTTTTGAGGTGAAATTTGGAATATAGTACAATGGTATGAAGAGCTACTGGATCAGTAAAGTTTTTTATTAAAACTTATTAATTATGCAAATTAGCTAATTACTAGCTAATTATATATTCATATTTAAATTAGGTACAAACAAATTGTAAATTTTGTCCATCTTTGTACTTGATGTTTAATGAAATAACCCTCTGAAACATTTCAGCCACATATAAATATGCAAACGAGTCATTTTAAGTCCTTTTAAAAATTAATTTAAAATGGATGATAAACACGCCACGAGAGCAACTCGGATCGAGGCCGGAAATATACGTCGATGACCGGCTTACATCAGGCATCTGTGAGTGCTACCTATCAGATGCCGGCCTCAACCCGCCTGGGTCTGGTCAAAATAATCCCGGCACGAGCTGGTGGTTAATAGTAAAATTTGGGACAACTAATTAAATATGCGTATTCAATTTTTGGTTTGAAACAACAACAGAAAACACTAGCTTATTTTCTAGCTAATATGGTGTTATTCCGTAGGGCCGGGTTTGATTTTGACAGTCCCGTAATTATTTGGCAAAGTGTTGAAAGTCTCTAGTCTTCTTAGCTTTGGTGACATGCCGGTTGATGTTTGAAACTATACATCTGGTAGTGGGTTGTTGTAGACCAGGACAATCCAGCACTGGAGGATGATTGTCGTTAACTTTATCTGATGTGTCAATGGTGCTGTAAATGGTCTTCGTCAATGAAAACTTGCAAAGGTACAGGTAGGCACTGGATTGCTGTACCGTACCGGTAATCTGAAATTGGAAGAAATGAATCTTGCATATTGGCTGCTAAATCAGGAAATGACAAACATTTTACCCACTGTATTAGAACTTGATTAGAAGTAAGATTATTGGAAATTAACAGTTTTATTGGGGAGAATAAAAACCACACGCAACAGCCAGCAACCAACTGCGCATGCTCGAATTGCACACAACTAAACTCAAGTCCCCTTAATGTATAACACGGCTTTTATATCTATTAACGTTACTCCCCTCCACGATCTGCCGATCACTTGAGTTTGACCAGTTTTACTCTTAAAAAGTCTTATAAAATCGCTGTATTTTTACCAAGATTTGTAACCTTTCCACATGTTTTTCTTTTAAATGACTTATGTAACAACAATTATTACCTAAAACTTACCTGGGCATTTTCCGTTTTGAAGAAGCTCGATTTCAGTAGCAGTCCAACACGCCATCAAATTCTTTTCTACGTTGCGGTTTTATACGCCATGTTTACTAACGTTAAAACAGGTCACGCAGGTCACGCAGAGCCGACACTGATAAAAACTCGAAACAATTTTCGCGCTGATTTCTTAAAATGTTTCTTTTATCGGAACGAAAATGTGACTATATCACAAGAAACTGCAGACTATAATCTATCCAACCATAGGTTCGAATTTTTCAATGAATGAATATTTCAGGATTTGTGGAGCCGTTTCGTACTTGAGTTTCTAGCGGTCAGGACAAAAATTGGAAGCCATGTTTCAGAATTTCGAAGGTGTACTGATACAGTCACGGTCACAAGCTACCTTGGGGTGAACGGTCAACCAGATTGGATGAGAGAAACACTTGAAGAAAATTTTTGCAAGGGGTGTTTTCCAGTGCGCGAGTCACAGCGCGGTGCATCTTTTCACACGTTGTGAGCGAAGTGAAAAACGAACGGTTTATCTAAAACCAAATCAATACTTTCCCAGATTCTAAAACTGTTGTTATTTTGAAGATATACAATATGAAATGTTATTTCTAACCCTGCCTAAAAAGAATTGAAAGATATTGTCATTTTCTATTTTTAACATTTATTTTAAAAACACCTCAAAAATGAAAGTTCCGGGAACTTGGGTGTTCTGCGCGCGTGGCAGACTCCGCGTGCACGCGTTGTGCTCAGCCTAAAATAATTACAGCGAGATAGTTTTTCCGAAAGATTTTGCGGTGACAGCAAAACAAAATGGTTTGGGTCTTGTTGAGAGTAATTCTAAGCAGTTCATGCTAAGAACAAAATATTTTTGAAACACATTAAGTTAAATTTAGGGTGTTTTGCTAAGGTGGCGGCCATCTTGGATTTCAGGCCGTTGGAATGCTCAGAATGGGCTTACCCAAATTGGAGTCACTTCACCACATCTATTGTTATGCCAAGGACATTTAGCAATGTGTTCTGAGAAGCTACAGTTACGTAATGCGTTGGAGTTAATTTCATTGGCTCACAGAGTAACGTGGGCCCGCCATGTTGCACTTCTCGTTCGCGCCGACTCCAAGCTTGAATGGGCAATGATCAAATAGGTAAAGTCACACAAATAGGTAAAGTCACACAAAACGAACATTGGTTATTGAGATCCCTTTTTTTAAAGTTGGTATGTCCGTGCTTTTAGGGGTTTGCACCCTGAAAAATATATTTTCAAATTGAATTTTCTAGCATGATATTTGTTATGAGCTTTTGAATAAGACATCGCACGAACAAACAGTCGGCCAACGGCGAGTGATTATTAAATAATTCGTGGGGGCCTAGTATGCGCATGCGCTTTTTCGACTTTTTCGACTGGGGGGTAAGAGGTTGACATGAATAACATGCACGAGGAACCTTTTTCCAAATTTCTCCAAAGATTTATTCTTATCTTACATGTATGTCTAGTTAAACTGTCATTTCATCTTCATTAAATTTGTGTCAAAGGGGATCCCTACCCGACAGGCTTTGCTTTTGGGGGATCCCCTTCCACATCTATACAATTAAAAATGTGTATAATTATTTCGTAAATTTTAAAACTAATTTCACAGATATCTTGTATTCTATTGTTATTTTGATGAAATGTGATACAATTATTAAAGAATGGATGAATGAATGAAAGCATTATTTCAACGTGAGCAGCACATACAAAATACACAAATAATTTACAATAAATAAAAGGGTTGTTGCAGTGTATTGTGATTTATACATGTATACGATTTACACACCATCGTATATAATTGCAAGGTTGTTTGGAATCGACTGGTTAATATTAACACGCCTGCAAACAGCATTATTCATGTGTTCAAAGTTCAAGATTTTGAGTATATTTACTTTATGATTATTGATTAACCATGTATGCCTTGACGTAGACGATAATGTTGGCTGTGACGCGTTGTTTTTCCCCATTCCTCGGCGCCATTTTGTACATGGTACATGTAATTCCTGATTTGCTCGTAGTCGACTACAAGCTACCGGTCGGTAAGTTACATACTTATGTGTCTATAATTTCTTCCCCTACCCCCGGCTTGCCACATGTTTTATGTCGGAGTTTGGGTACGTTTTTGTTGAGCCCCAGGGTGGGGATGTTGGTCACCCATGATCATTTTTACCTTAATTACCAGAGCCCTATAACTCCTCTTTTTCGAATTTTGGATTTACTTCTTGTCGTACTACGGTCCCAGCCTCCACGCCAAACAATAAACAATACGCAAAGTCTCTTACATCACGGAGGAAGGAAACAGAAGGAGAGAGAACGAAATCCCCTTATCAGTTCAATAGATAATCACCGGATTACCCCCAAACACTCAACACAGCGGTCGACCGCTGCGGTCAGGAGTTTTACGACCTAATCCGGCCTCATGTGCGCATGACGGTCGCCGCGATTTCGTTGGTAATCGGCGCACTCGAGTTGTGGAAGATGCAGCGATGATACTTAGACGTGTAAACAACAGCACTGTTCGCATGCGCAGTTGGTTTGTGTAGCCCCTGCAAAAACTCACGGAAACCCGTTGTCTTCGGTGCGTTTTGGTGGTTTGCTGAAAAAAATCGGCCTAAAACTCGGCAAGTTATGTTATTTCCTGTGAATAGAAAACCTATGAAAGTGCAAATTTATTAATAGCCTGTCATTTTATCGCCATAAAAAAATTCCGACGGTTTCCTACAGCCGAGAAATAGTTTAAAATGGGGACGAAGTAAAAACACAATCGAATAGTTTAGTTTTAGGACGAGACACGTCTAGACAATTGCACAAAAAAACGATCGAAAAATGTGTTTTTGTTTTCGTTTTGTCAAGACTGAATACGCGGGCAAAACCATTCCCATCATGCCAAGCGGCAACTGCTGGCTCGCTGATCGCGCGAAACTCAAATTAGGATTTGCGGTTTCCCATTGTTGAGTTTATGAACGCCGCCGACCATCATATGGGCTTTGGAAGTCGGTGGGTGCTCTCTCCTTCTGTTTTCCTTCCTTCATGCTTACATGCAGCTAAAAAAACATCACCTAAACTGTGATAATACTCAACAAAATACATCAAAGTCGCCTAAATAGCTGTTCATTATGTGTACAAGATCAAATTCCAGGACTTCGGGGGTACTCACGATCAATTCTTAACCTGCAAATCCAGGACATTTTTACGACAGTATTTGAGCGAGTACTGCACTTTGGTTGTTCGCCATGATGATTTGCACCAAACTGGATGGTGCATGCCGGTTAAAAATCTACAATTAATAACGTATGGTATCACTCCAATAGCTGAACACTCCAACGGCGCAGAGATTTGCTCGAGTCACGACGTTGAGAATTTGTTTTGTCTGATTTTTCCATCTGCTTTACGACTTTGAGAAATTTTTAAAAGGAAATAAAGTCCGACATTTATAGGTTCGGGGGGGCAGAGGGGATCTGCACTAGTCTTGGTCAAGACCAAGCTAGCCCGTTCATTTGTTCCGCGGCGCGCCGTCCGTATTATCTGGGCTTATTGAGGGCGCCCTTAATTATCGCCAGATTCCTGGATCTTAGCAGAAAAGATCCAGGAATCTGGCGATAATTAAGGGCGCCCTCAATAAGCCCAGATAATACGGACGGCGCGCCGCGGAACAAATGAACGGGCTAGCTTAATTGGTCTTGACCAAGACTAGATCTAAACGGATTTTTTTTGGGGAGATGTCATTTTCTTCTATTTTCGTTCGAAAACAACACGATAAAACGCAAGGGGTTCACAGGCAGATTTTAGTATATCACTGCTACATCATTTCTTAACGTAGGCCTATCCATGGAAACAAATTAGTGGGTTCGAAGCACGATTTTTTACAATTTATCGATTATTATTGCCCTTTTTAGGGGAGGTATTTGTCAACGTCGTTTGAGTATTTGTGCACAATCTCTACGTGCATCAACGGTACGTCAACGTATTTTTTTTCGACTGCTTTTTTCATTTTCAATACAATTTAAAAATTAAGGTAAATAACAACGTTGTACAACTACAAAAGACAAGATGTTAAGATTGGATGCCAAAAACTCTTAATTTTTCGCGTGAGAAAATTGTTCCCCCTATTTTAAGAATGGACGCTACCCCACCGTTTCGCAATCACAGCCTCGAAGGGCCCCCCCCTCCGCCCCCACCCCCCCCCCCCCCCCCCCCTCCGCCCCCCACCCCCCCCCCCCCCCCCCCGCCACCTGATGAATAGCCAGTGAGCGTTGTTAATATGAAGCAGAATCAGTGTCAAAAAGATCGGACGTGTTTTTACAACTCGGATGCTTTCCTAATTCGGATGTATTCCTAATTCGGATGCTTTTTGCAAACTCGGATGTTTTTTTAATTCGGATGAATTCGTAATTCGGATGCTTTTTGTAAACTCGGATGCTTTTTTAATTCGGATGCGTTTTTAATTCGGATGCTTTTCTAGTTCGGATGATTTTTGTAATCTCGAAAACTTTTTTAATTCGAATGCTTTTCTAGTTCGGATGCTTTTTATAAACTCGGATGCTTTTTTAATTCGGATGCTTTTCTAGTTTGAATGCTTTTTGTAAACTCGGATACTTTTTGCAAACCGAACATATTCGCAAACTAATGACAAATCATGTTATCGTATATATCTAAGCATATCTGAGATGTGGAAGATTTTATTGTAGATTTCTGCACAGATTTATGTGATGGTGAATATTTTCTGGGCAGATTTTTGAAAAGTCGCATATTTTTATTTTAGATTTCAAGTTCTGCGCAGATTTCATAGTACGCTAATTTGTGCGATGTCGCACAGATGGGCATGCATCTACATGTGTTCTAAAACGGACAGACCGGCAGCCCGCGGACATTTGGTTAGATGAACTAGGTACCAATATCTGACTATGGGAGTGTGTAGGGGGTCACCTGAAATGAATGGAAATGAGAGTCTGCCGGGTACCACCAGCTGCATGCACCCCTGGGGGACCCCCAAAGTGGTCAAAAACTGGGTACTAAATAGTTGAGCGAGGTACCACTAAAAAATGATGCCAAATGAACAAGTTGAGTACAAAATGGGTTACGACAGACGAAAAGACCGCTGCACTACGCGTACCAGACACCCCAAACCCGGACCCTCTACGTCATTTTCTGTGGCTATTTTTAGAAAAAAGGGGGCAAAAAGTAAAAACCGCTATATATTCACGCAAAAATTCACACCAGTTACTGTTTTTTAGTCCCTAACGGTGAGTTGAATCTGAGAAAATATTAACAATGTTTTCAAATGATAATTAATTATGTTGTATGTATATAATATCACTTTAAAATTAACAAGCCACGCCCCTTTTAGGTATTACGCATTTTCCAGCGACTATCAGTGCATGTGTTTGGGTGCAAACCAGTTTGAACTTGTAGACCGATGCCTTGCAAACATTTAACATCATTTTAACGATAAATTAGTTGTGGGCGTGGTTTTTAAATTAACAAACCACGCCGTTTTAGGGGTTTCCCAGATTCTAAACAATACGCATTTTTCACTGCGATTGTTGTATGTGTTTTGGGTGCAAATCAGTTTGAACTTGTAGACCAATGCCTTGCAAACATTTGACATAATTTTAACGATAAATTAGTTGTGGGCGTGGTTTTTAAATTAACAAACCACGCCATTTCAGGGGTTTCCCTGATTCTAAACAATACGCATTTTTCAAAGCGATTATTGTTGCATGTGTTTTGGGTGTAAACCAGTGGACCAATGCCTTGCAAACCATTTTTGGAAATATTGTACACCATTCTTCTGAGAAATTAGTTGTGGGCGTGGCTTTTAAATTAGCAAACTGTGCCTATTTAGGTACATTTCCCTGATTTTAAGCAATATGCGCATTTTGGAAATGGGCGTAAATCTGCTTCTACAGTAAAACACCTTTGATATAACAAGGTCCTTTCGGACTTTACAATTACCTCGTTATAACATTAACAGGTACTCTAACCTTGTATTATCAGTACTAAAATTCTCATTGAGTAAAAGCCATTATCTTCAATTAATAAATACCTAGGAGAGTTTATAGCTTCTGATTGGTCGAGACTCAATCACGTGGAGGGCATTATCACGCAGTAATTGACCGGGCTTTCAAAAATTGAAGCAAATTCTCTGTTTTTTCCTAAATAAAAAGGTATTTACCAAAGGGAATAACAGGGCGATGACCCGGTCATTACTGCGTTATAATTGACCGGGTTGGGCGATGACCAATCGATAATAGACCTCGCCTTCGGCTCGGTTCGGCTCGGTCTATTACTGATTGGTCATCGCCCAACCCGGTCAGTTATCACGCAGTAATGACTGGGTCATCGCCCTGTTATTCCCTAATTTACCACCAATTGCCTTGCTTTCGCATTAAAAGTATGATGTCGGCATAAATATTAAGAAAGGCGTATGGGTCAGAGGATTCCGCTTACTGAGACTTTTGATATGAATCATGCAACATTTTAACTGAATGGAATGGACTGTTTTCAGTCCCTCCCTATTCTTCTGGGGTTTTCCTTCGACCTCTAAAACTGTACCTTCTTCTGATTGTTTTCTCTCAACAGGTTTCTTCAGGCTTGCGAGCTACAGTGCCTGGAGCGCTTTTGACTATTGAGGGATCTTTGGTTTCAAAACCCAGAAATAATTAATAACAGTAATAATATTCTATACTTCTTCATATACAAACACGTGTGCGTTTGTATTACAGTGCGCGTGCTTTCATAGTCAAGGTTAATAGAAAATGTAGGATTTTTAAAAAGCCACACCCACAACTAACTTCTTATTAAAATGGTGACAAATGTTTGCAAAGCATTGGTCTACAAGTTCAAACTAGTTTGAATCCACAACACCTACAACAATAATCGCTGAAAATGCGTACTACTTAGAATCAGGGAAACCCCTAAAAGGGGCGTGGCTTGTTAATTTTAAAGTGATATTATATACATAAAACATAATTAATTATCATTTGAAAACATTGTTAATATTTTCTCAGATTCAACTCACCGTTAGGGACTAAAAAACAGTAACTGGTGTTAATTTGTGCGTGAATATATAGCGGTTTTCACTTTGTGCCCCCTTTTTTCTAAAAATAGCCACATAAAATGACGTATAGGGTCCGGGTTTGGGGTGTCTGGTACGCTTAGTGCAGCGGTCTTTTCGTCTGTCGTAACCCATTTTGTACTCTATGAACTCAACTTGTTCATTTGGCATCATTTTTTAGTGGTACCTCGCTCAACTATTTAGTACCCAGTTTTTGACCACTTTGGGGGTCCCCCAGGGGTGCATGCAGCTGGTGGTACCCGGCAGACTCTCATTTCCATTCATTTCAGGTGACCCCCTACACACTCCCATAGTCAGATATTGGTACCTAGTTCATCTAACCAAATGTCCGCGGGCTGCCGGTCTACGTCGTGGTTCAACTGCCAAAACGTCGTGCGCTTTTACCTGGCTCAAGGTAGCCGCGTATTCGGCCGGATCTCTCCGCGCGGATTCAGTCCGCATTCACCAAAAGCCGACAAATATTTAATACATGCTGCAAAATGTGATGCATTTTCTAAAAAGGTTTATGTCAATTTATTTAAAGAATTTTTCAAAATAAACCGTAAATATAACAATACCTTTTTAAACCCTTTCAAATCATACAGCATTAGCCACACTTGTTTAACCTTTCCTATAATTTTGATGACAAATTACAGTTAAATTAGCTGCCTTATGAAAGTAATCCTACTTCGAGTTATTTTTATAGATTTAGAAATGAGAATGCAACATTTAAAACAAAATATACTTCACATGTTATCAAAAACTCATACTTTTATTTCATAGTCTACAAGATAATGTTACTGGACAAACTTAATGTCGGTATAGGCTTCAGCCGAACACTAATTAGTGCCTAATTAGCCCGTTAAATAAATCCCCTTTTCAATGCAGCATTGTAACGCGTTTTTCGGCTGCGAGTATAAACAAAGTGTACTGTTATTCAAACCTCATATTTGTATTTCATGATCTACGAGATCATGCTTCTGGGCACACTTAATTTTGGTATAGGGCCTAGGCTTCAGCCGAACAGTAATTAGTGCACTCGCACTCGGTTGGGCTTATGATTCGCAATGTTCTCGGTGAATCAGTTTCGTCAATCAACAATTTCAACAATTAATTTCACCACGCCAGATTTTATGAGAACGATAACTGTTACTTTATTTAATAACACAACAGCCCTTTAACTAAGTTCTGCATCATTAGATGGATCCTAGTAGTTTGTCAGCTTAGATCGTTAAGTAAAAGACGGTTTCAGACCGTGTCCATAATTTGTTTTATTTCCACCTAATATCGCCCCATAATTCTTTGCGATATATAGCACACTTGGGTCAAATGTAAGTTTCTAAGGTCGCATGCAAATAAGCAGATATTATCAAAACTACATAAAATGTAAACAGAGACCAAAGGTTATCAAAATTAGCATATAAAAGAATCTTGGACACTCCGTACTGCCACTCGTGCTTGAAAGAACACTTGCCAGATCTAGGGTGACGCGGGAGCGTCACGCCCAACGGGTTCGCCCGGCTGGGAGTGGCAGCGCCGCGGCACACTTACTTTGCCAGTGCACCGATTTTGCGTTAATTTTATTCTTCTTTCTTCTTTCTTCTTCAGTCCGACTGGAATAACTCGCGATCGCTCCACGGAATCGAAAAGAACCCAATAACGAAAATGATCAGGAGATCAAGGGCATGAGTTCTATTGGGACAGAATATTGATTTTCGACTTCTCAGAGGGGGTTGTCATACGAATCTGACCATCTGACAATGACAAAAAAAAATGTGAATGAATTTCCTCAGTTCGACGACAGAGGGGGTTGTCATACGAATCTGACCATCTGACCATCTGACATGTGAATGAATTTCCTCAGTTCGACGACAGAGGGGGTTGTCATACGAATCTGACCATCTGACATGTGAGGGTGACGCTCCCGGGTTCGCCCGGCTGGGAGTGGCAGCGCCGCGGCACCCTTACTTTGCCAGTGAACCGATTTTGCGTTAATTTTATTCTTCTTTCTTTCTTCTTCAGTCCGACTGGAATAACTCGCGATCGCTCCACGGAATCGAAAAGAACCCATATAACGAAAATGATCAGGAGATCAAGGGCATGAGTTCTATTGGGACAGAATTTTGATTTTCGACTTCTCAGAGGGGGTTGTCATACGAATCTGACCATCTGACATGTGAATTTCCTCAGTTCGACGAAAACGGCACTAAAAGCATCTGTGAATGAATGCATTCCTAAGTGAAACTCGGTGCAAGAATGTGTGATATTTCTTGCGTTTTTGTGAGTTTCGGGCGTTTTAGCATTTGCTAGTGTCAGTGCGCATGTACTGCGCAATTGTGCGGCGTTGTTTGCAAGTGTGCGCTGCGCAAATGCCGCCAAAACGCTTGCGCACACAACCACAAATTTCAGCTCTGGTAATAATTTTCGCTGTCTGAATCGCTTCAAATTATCGGCAATTTCGGTCAATTCTGTGTTTCTGTCTAACTTTCTTGCTTCTGCCGCAATTTTGTTTCATTTCCTGCTGAAAATTGTCAAACTATTTCGCTTTTTTGCAGCAGTCACAGTGTGCCCTTTGTAGTGAAGCACAACGGCAACTTGACGCTGGACAATATCATCACAATCGCAGACGTTCGCCGATGACAACGACGACGCCGACTCGCAGGAGGGGGGGGGGGGGAGGTTAAAAAAAGTAACAAAACACCCGAAATAACGAAGCTAAAACGTATTTTGGCTTCAAAAGTGACCAATTTAGACAATTAAGACAGAAACAACGAAGTAGCATTGACTAGTGCTATCTCCTCACAGGGTAGGAGCTAATGGGTATACGGAGAACAATGTAATAATGGTGTACAGTACTATATAGTATATACATACTAGTAGCCCGTAGGTCTGTGGCAAGACGCAACACCGTAGGTCTGACGGCAATGTAGGCTGATTGGTTTATTTAGAGTCGGGTAGGTTAGTAGATGGGCTCGACTAACTGTAACGGGTGGTTCTGTTCTGTGTGGGAACAACGTGTACCGAGGTGTCAACTTGCATCTATACTCAACAACCGTTTGCTGTTTGTTCGCACATCGGCAAACTTACATTGTGTTTTTTTGCAGGTTTCCTTCGCTCGGAATCTACGCATCGATTTCCGGGCACAACAAGCGATAGACGATTGCTTGTAAGAGGTAAGAGAAAAAAACGTAAAAAACCCTTCAAAACAAAAACAAAACACAAAACTAAAAAAAATAATGGCGCGCAGTGCGGCCGACAAGCGACGGCCGCCCAAGGCGTCGCCGCGTCGCCGACTGCGTCGCAAACCCTACGGGGCGCGGGAGAGTGAGCTGCCACTCGTCGACAGCAGCCAGTCGCAGTACACTAGCGACGCGTACGAGATACAAGCGCACATGCCCAAGTCGCCCTGCGGCGACAACACCGGGCCGCAGGCGGCGCATCGCGCGCGGGCGCACTCGTGCTCGCGCGATAGGGCGCATAAGATCAATCGGCGTCGGCGCAGTCACTCCGCGCAGCCACGCGACGACACGCGTCCGGCCCAGCACGTGCAGCTGCTCTACACGCAGTTCATGCACATATGGCTGGACGCGCGTCGCGACCGCATGGCGCGCATTCCGCGTCGAAAGCGACGCCCCAAGTTCCATGCGCCGGCACCGCTCACCATCACCAAGCGAGAGAGTGAGCTGACACTCTGCAACAACAGCCCGCCGCAGTACAAGGGCACCTCACTGCCGCACAAACAGAAGTGTGCCGGCAAGTGCAGCCAGCTGCCCTCCGAGTAGACTTGATCCAAGTCGGGATTATGTGGTAACATTGCTCATGGTCATCCACACTGTGCGCCTCGCGTCACGTCCACGCTTATCAGTAGCGCGCCCTCATGCGCCACCCATGCTCATGTGTGGTTCAGAAATCCCGACTTGACGGATCTGCCACACGTTTTTACACAACCTATGGGCTCATCTACCGAAAACGGTAGCGGCCAATCAAATTGCAGAATTGTATAAATTAGCATATATCTGTAATAATATGAACTTTGACCCAGTTGTGTGACGGACATACGTGGACATTGTGATGTACAATGTACATACACATGTGCATAGTGTACATTATGTGTAAATGTACAAACGGTTTAATAGTCTTGCTATCGTGTACATTGTCCGGCCGTTAAGTTTGCACTATACCATACTCTAACTAAATAAACGAAGTATGGACGCAGTTATTTAATTTGAAAAAGGCATCTAGTGACAGTACTGCCTACCATTCCTCCATAGTCCGTTAGCGGTCTAGCCAGTCCGTACCGATTGGCGGACTTATTTGGCATGCATCGATAACCATGTGATGCGTATGCAAATAATTTATGAATAACTACATATCACCGCGGGGGGTTTGATTGGCCGATCCGTCAAGTCGGATTTACTGCACTGACATGATGACATCGCGTTGATGCCGATAGCGGAACGACAACCAGATGACGGCGCCTTTTTTCTAAGGCCAACAAAGCACATAACTATTCGGCCGGATTGACGAAAGCAAATTGGTAGTCTTAACTCCATGGTAAGTCCGACTTGGGTCAAGTCTACCCTCCGAGTACATTTGCGCGCGCCTCTACGCGGCATACGAAAAAATGCGCCGACTGCGCACGCACAAGCGGCGTATCGCCCGCCTCTTCAAAGAGGATGCGCAGTGGTGGGCGCACACGGGCGTCAAAGCGCTGCTGCCGGCGAGTACACAAAAAACTCCACATCTGGGCAATCGGCCGGGGGAAGGCGCTCGCTCGACTATAAACAAAACCCCCCGGACGCCAGATGTGGAGTTAGTCGAGCGATTGGGTGAGGGACTGCACCCGATGATCCCGAGCCAAAAGCGCGCATGCAAACTTCTTACTGTTCAAACACAAGCTACTAAATAAAAGGAAGTGGACAAGTCAAAGGTAAAATGCTCTGAGAGCATAATAAAAGGGCCAACGGGTTTCCAGTTAAAGTAAAATGCTGTGCGAGCATTCCAGCTAAAGTAAAATGCTGTCTCAGCACTGCACTCGCGTCAAAAAGGAAGTGGACAAGAGAATGCCAACGAGTTTTACCTCTTACCCCCCCAACAAGTGCAGACCGAGCGAAAGGTCAGCAGGTGTGGGCCACTAGTTCGGTGTGGGCGGGTCGAAACCGTTGCCCTCCCACCGAGCAGTAGATGTTAACTGGTTAGCACCGTACCGTAATCACTGCATTTATTTGCATACACTAATGCTGGTGGGTCATCGTAAGATAGCCATTACGGCTTGGATGGAGTTCAATTTTGGTTTTGCGTTGCTATAAAGAGTACTATCACCAATGTTCGATATACGCTGCGCGCTCTCCTGCACTGACGACACTGTCTGAGAGGTCCTAGGTGCCGCTATGCACGCTCTTCTACTCTGGCGCATACTAGCTACGCCCATAATTCTACACTACACCCTCCAGCTAGCCCAAGACACTTGACAGCCTTCGCTCCGCTTTGCATGCACATCTGCGCCGGCGTACTTTCAGCATCTGTCAGTTACACCTAATGCATGAGCGCCTGTGCCTGCATAGGGTTGCACTTCCTACACTGCAACAGGTCATCACGTCGGTTGACAATGACAATTCTATTTAGCACCGCCTTCTTCTTCTCCGCCTTTAGACCGTACCACCGTACGTAGCTGTGCCTTGCGCGCATTTGTCTCACAAACGCTCGCAAATACACAGCGAACGCACGCTTTCTCTCATTCATCCGACACGTGTGCCGATGTCACCTTGCTTCATTAGTAAACTATTTGCATCGCCGCAATCGACCAGTGCTCAAGATTCTACATTGTCTTAGGTATGGGGGTAAGAGATTTGAAAGTAGAATCCCGAGCCCTGTACAGCGACGTGGGAGGGAGGGCGGGAGAACATATTATATTCTAGGCCAAACTGAAATGAACATACTTACATTTCATGGAGCTAAAGCGCGTATCCCGACTACTGTCCTGCTCATCCCCGGACCGGCCAACATCGCGACTGATATAAAATCATTCGCCCATGACGAAGGCGGCGATGCAAATAGTAAACTATTTGCATCGCCGCCATCGACCAGTGCTCAAGATTCTACATTGTCTTAGGTATGGGGGTAAGAGATTTTCTTTCCGAGCCCCCGATACTTACGATAAACTCAACTTAAACGCACCTTTCCCCATATCTCACCCACCCCTCACTCATTTAAAACTTAGAGTTTGCTGCAGACAAATACGTCGAGCACTGCCTAAACAAAGCTGCTGGTAATCTAATGAATCAAACCGTCGTACCTCCTTTTCATAGCTATCTATTGTATAGGGCCTGCAATTTCGCGTCACTCTTTGTGTAAAACGTTTGGTTGACAATTAACTTGCAGCGGAGCTCTCGACTGGAGCATGCATATGCGTTACAAATTACATGGTCTAGTATAAATCAAATGGTCAGTGACCCCATTTAGGGCGTGGGTCATATACGGGTTTACATGTGGTTGCCAGGCCATTCCTGCACCCTAAATCCTAAAGCCCGTGCGCCCACGCGCCTAAAGAACAGCTAATAAATGGATGCGTCCATAGAACTATTCCACACTATTAATTTATTCCCGGAAACGCCTTCTCGGCCCTAAAATTTGAGTTCAGGACACGGTAGGAACTGCCTGCCAGATCAGCGGTAGGACGGTCTTTGTCTTTCCCCTCTACCGCGTCCCGGAGCATTTGAACTGTGCCCTGCATCCTCGAAACCTTCTCGACCTCGGTGTAGTGCTTAAAGGTCTTCTGCGTCGCCCATTTACGATGATCCATGACCCGCTGCTCGGTTGCGCCAAGGATCCGAAGAGTAGCTGCCACCCCGGTCCTATTGCCGTGTGCTCGGAGACTTTGTTCGCCTACGTCCTTGGAAGCTGCGAAGTAGTTTTTTAGACGGCTGTTTGGGTTGCCTCCGATGAAGGGCTTATTGACTAAAGACTTCCGGTCCGGAAAGGCGGGCCTGAAAAGGTACCCGTCTGAAAGATCGACACCCGATGCCGTTGCTAAATCCACCATTTCCTCGACTGCCCTCGCATGGTCCATCTCCCCTTCATCCAACTTTGGAATTATTATGAGCGAGGAGCTGCTCTCCCGGATAGTCTTGCCAATCGTGTGATTGAACAGAAGCTCCCTGCCATCGACTTTAGTGACTTCACAAGTTTTTCCAAGACCGAGGTCAGCCGCTCTGTCGCCAGCCCACCATAGGCAAAGAAAAAAGGCCAGATCACGGAGCAGGATATAACGGTAGACAAAGCAAGAGCTTACGCTGCTCAGATCAGCTAGCCGCTTCCTTATCTAATTGGCCAACCACCTTATTTTGTCCGAAAATATAGGGACGGCCTGGTGCGGTGTAACATGCGCTTCTGCCTGCTCTACTCTGATAGCCTTTACGTATTTACGAACTCGAAAAGAGATGCAGGGATTGCCCAGGATGTGCCCTGCCGCCAAGGCTGAGTCCAACCTACAGAATTGAAGTACGCTCTAAGCTGTGCTACGTAGGAGTCAACCGTTCCAACCGCAAGACACCGCTGACATCCACAATCGAAGAACCCGTGCTTTCCGAAATTCTTGCAACCAAGTATATGAACTCTGTCAATCAGAAAAGCCACTATGTTGTTCGGTGCTGCCGTATCCAAATCTAGACCTTCAGTACAATAAACGGAGCAGTGATTTTCTTTTAGGAAAACATCCAAACTTCTAGCCAGACTCTTCTTCTGTTTGCTGTATGATGAACCGTCCAGGCGCCCATCCAACTCACGCAACCTCGTCGCCATGTGAATAAGCTTCAAAAGAAAGCAAATTTGAGAACTGGTTATCAAAATAAAATAGCCCCCGCTCCGCGGGCAACAGCTAACCTTTTATCGGAACTGCAACGCCCGATCGACGGTGCCCTTATCATTTGCAGTTTCCGGTGCAGCTTCAGCATGCCCCAGACTGTCAGGTGAACATCATCCGCCAAGCCTTGCTGCGTGATGTAGTCGTTTGACAAAAAATGCCAACCCGCTGCTTGGCACCTCCGCCTTAATTCGACAGTAACAACAGCTACCGACCGGTGGACAGAACTCAACCTGGTTTGACAAACTGACGACATAACAAACCGGCACTCTGGGAATTGGTTCCTTAACCACTTGGAGGCTGTCCCAAATACCCTCAATAGACCAGACACCCCAGGCGCGCAAATATCCAGTCTGCTGAAGTCACTTGTGCCTCCGTGTAACACTGCAACACTTGGGACCTGAGATCTGCAAGCTGATGCTAAATTTCGGCACAAAATGTCCATCTTTGCGCCCCCTGCCACCTTCATACTAACCTGCAAAGATGACGGCCAACTAAAACCGTTTAGCCCCTTAAACATGGAGTCCGCAAAAATTAGGACTGACTGTCGCTCTGGAAGTTTCACTTCCCTGATCATGGTGCCGCCGCCAGGGAAGATACACTTGAATGCCCACAACTCAAGGGGAATGCCATTGGCGGCTCTCTCGTAGCCTCGTCTCGAAGGGTACACCAGGGCCCCAACTTGCCCTCGTTTGGCCAAACAGACAGACTGTACCGCGAAGGACTTCAATTTAGGCCACCAAGACCTCGGATGAGAATGCTTTGGAACCACCATAGCCACTGTAACATTTCCCCATTCGCAGAAAAACCTGATGAGAGCAGGATTCAAAACAAACGGGGGAAAACATACAGCTGTTCTCCTCGCGGGCACTCTTGTGCAAATACATTAACGCCAGCCGAACCTAGGACTGGGTATCGAGAAAAGAACCTGAGTGGATTCCCATCATATCCTTTTGGCAAGTTGGAAGGCAAGGCCATAAGATCAAATGTAAAACCCGCTGGTCCATCCAGCAAGCTCTTTCTGAAAAAAAAAAAAAAAAAAAAAAAAAAAAAAAAAAAAAAACCAGATGGACGACAGCAGCCTGGCATCGGCAAAAGAAATCTCCCTAGATGGGGCGTCAGCCATGTTGTCACTGGAAGGTATCCATTCGAGTTGCAACGCAAAATTGGCCCCCAGGATCAAAGCAAATATAAGCTTTGGGACTTGCACTAGAGCTACAGATCTGGCCCTCAAACCAATCCATGCATGATACGAACTCTGAGAATCAACTTTGACCTTGACTCTCCGATCCCACAGGTGGTCAATGACCAACAACAAAACAAAATACAATGCAAAGGGCCTCCTTGTAGCATATGTCTACAATGCACTGTACGTCCGGTGGCCAATAATCACCAAAGAATATATTGCCGGTATGCTGCATCAACACGCCTCCCCATCTGTAGCCAGATGCGTCTGAGCTGAGATGTACATTTACATGCCGCTCTTGCTTCCAAGGAATGGGCTCAGAGAAGGAGTCTACAAAACGCCAGAAGGGTATTTCTTCCCGAACCGACTCTGCAAGAGTAAGGGGGTGACGTCATCAAGCTGGCACATAACGGAGCAGCACCCCCTGATATACAATGATGCTGCCGGGAAAACTAAAACAAAGCTCTGACACTTGCCAACAAAACGCTGCATTGTCTTCAGTAAGACAGTGTTGTCTGTTAAGATTCCCTCCCTCAATTCAGCAGAGGACACCCTCTTTTCGGGAATTCAAAGGACATACATTTTGAGCAAATCCCCAAACCCAGGTGGACCATACTGGACGTTGGCTGAAGCTGGCTTTTGCCGAGATTCACAAAATACCCTAGCTGCATTTGCATGTAGCAGACTGCATACAAGGCCGTTGATGGTTCATGTAGGCCACCTCATGTGCATTGGCAGTGGCTGAAAACAATATAAAATGAAATTCTATAAACTATTGTGCGCCTTTTCCAACCATGCTGCTACACTGTCCAATGAATCGATCATCTATCCATATTTCCGTGTGAACGCCTCTGTTCTTCAACCATGTTGAGAGACAAAACCCGATAGTGGTGTAAATAAATGCGCTATTCTTAAACCCGAATGGAAGCGTGGTATCCACAAAATAAAAACCTGCCCACTCGAAGCCGCAAAAGGTTTTTGACCTTTGAGACGACTTAACTTGTTTATGTCCCTGCGCATCATCGGTCCTTGAAAAAAAGGCCATCCCTATCGATTGATTTCACAATATCTCCTAGGGGAACCAGGTTGAACGGAGTATCTGTACACCATAGGTTTGGGCCCTTCATTGACAGCACCAGCCTTGGCTTGATCGGCTCCACCGACAAAGCATTAATGCATCTTGGAGGAGTGACCTCATCGACCGGCCCTAGAAGCTCCACTGATCCCTCTATGATACGCTTAACGATGGCTTCGTTAATGAAGCTCACGTACTGCTTACAGTTTGGAGCGTTCGCAAAATACATGGATGGCGGAACATCAGAGTCAAAGAACCTTCCCTTGTACTCCCCTTGGTAATGACGGAAACATTCGAATATTTCGACCCCTCGTCTGAGCCACCGTTGAACACGGTGTCCCACGTGACCACATTCTGATAGGATCTCCTCCCAGGCGTCAGTAGTACGGTTCAAGCCACCCGCAACAAACAAAGTGGGATCTCGAAAACGGAGAGCTCTAAAATCTGGCTGACAATTTCCTGCTAAAACATGTACCGGGTCGGGAGCATACCCATCTGGTGCATCGGCCTGTTTGCCGGATATGTCTACCCAGGAGCAAGCACCCTCGTCTCGCTTACTATTCTGTGCCTTGACTGGGTCAAAATGATGACTCGATGAACGCTCCCACGTATGCGTGCTCAGGACGCCCATGTATGTTTTGTAAGCCTGTGAAGAAAAGCACAGCAAAATGCCACAAAGGGGAAAACAAAACATTCAATCAAGCTTAATGCCTGCATACTCTTTATTCTTCTTCTTTCCTACTAAGGGAAATCACTTTTTCTCACGACAAACTCAGAGTGCAAATCCGAGATCCTGTAACATGTAAACTAAGCAGATAATATGCTAACGATACATTTGGTGCATTAAGCTAACACTGACTTCCCAACTCTTGTTTCTACATTATTTCTCTGCACTCTCGCGCAAGGTGTCCCCTTTTTGGCACCGAAAACACGGGCCCCGAGATGCATTGCTTCGGGCACCCGACGGAAAGGACAGGCGAGACTGCTGACCGCCAAACAGACCCCTGGGACGAAAACCTTGACGTCCCTGTACCTTAGCCCTGCCTCTGTGTACCTCCGAAGGTGGAGCACTCAAGCCCAGTTGTTTTCGGGCAAAACACAGGCGCTTGTCTGAGTCCTCCCCGGTAATAGACTTATAAATATACATAGCCACACCCTCAGTTTTGGTTTCAACGTGTTTCGTGCATTCCGACAGAAGATTAACATAAAACTGTTTCTCCTTTGCATCTTCAGACGTAAGTGGTGCAAATTCATCGATGTACTTGCGCAACAAGGACATGACGTAGGCGACGTTGGAGTCATAACCGGTTTCAGTACTATAAATATGTCGCAAAGTCATTCCCATCAGACACTGGTCACACACAGCGTTTTCTGTGATGATGTGAACCCGTGGTGATGTAAACTCAGTTCACCAACAGCAAAGTTTTCCAACTTTCGCAATTTTCTGCATAAAGTTGCGACAAAATTCAAACTGATTGAAACCAAATGTAGTGCTACATCCAAAACCAGTTCACCAAAATGAACTCAAAGCGAAACTCCAAAATAAGTTCACGACAGCAAAGTTTTTAAGATTCCGCAATTGTATGCATAAAGTTTGCAACATTCAAACTTGCAAAATTCAAACTGATTGAAACCACACTTCGTGCTACCTCCAAGACCTCAAGCGCATAAAAGTTAGTCGATTTTATGTCGATCCTGCTTACATACAGCCACGAGCCAATTTAACATTATGTAGGCTACACTTATACACGGCCTTGAGCCCAACATCTTGCTTGCACACGGCCCCAAGCCAAATTAAAACTCTGCAGACTACACTTTTACACAACCTTGAGCCAATTCCGCTCTGCAGGTTCTGTGTTGAAATCTTGCTTGCACCCAGCCTCGCGCCATTTTAAAATTCTGTAGGCTACCCTTATATAGCCTTGAGCCAATTTACCGCTCGGCAGGCTTTGTATCAGCATATTACTTGCACACACTACAATAATGTGATAACAAATTTGTAACTGCTTACTCGCAGCCTTGAGCCAATTTACCGCTCTGCAGGATTTGTATCAGCATATTACTTGCACACACTCAATTAATGTGATAACAAATGTGTAACTGCTTACTCGCAGCCTTGAGCCAATTTACCGCTCTGCAGGCTTTTATCAGCATATTACTTGCACACACTCAATTTATGTGATAACAAATTTGTAACTGTTTACTCGCAGACTTCAGCCAATTTACCGCTCTGCCGGTTTT
Organism: Crossaster papposus; assembly: GCA_037893245.1. Classification (NCBI taxonomy): domain Eukaryota; kingdom Metazoa; phylum Echinodermata; class Asteroidea; order Velatida; family Solasteridae; genus Crossaster; species Crossaster papposus. Next base: position 678,552 of record JBAIAA010000401.1, read on the forward strand.
GTATCAAGCCTCGAGCCGATTACAGGCTCCACAGGCTATGCGTACAATTGTGAGCCAACATGCTTACACACGGTTTTAGGCCAAATACCTCTCCTTAAGCTACACATTGATTTGTGAACGACTCGCTTACACATGGCCTTGGGCCAATTCTCGCTCCTCAGGCTATGCATTAAGGATGGCAACTTGCTTACACACGGCCTTGAGCCAATGTTAACACCTCAGGTTTCTACCTTGATATGCGAATAACTGAACGACTTGCTTACACATGACCTTGAGCCAATTACCGCTCATTAGGCTGTACATTAATATGTGAACAACTTGCTTACACACCATGCACCTTGAGCCGATTACCGCTCATTTGGCTGCACACTGATATGTGAACAACTTGCCTTCACACGGCCTTGAGCCGATTACCGCTCATTAGGCTGCACACTTATGTGAACAACTTGCCTTCACACGGCCTTGAGCCGATTACCGCTCCTCAGGCTGTACCTTGAATGTGAACAAACTGCTGACAAGTTACACACGACCTTGAGCCGATTACCACTCCTCAGGCTGTACACTGATATGCGAACAACTTGCCTTCACACGGCCTTGAGCCGATTACCGCTCCTCAGGCTGTACCTTGATATGTGAACAACTTGCTTACACACGACCTTGAGCCGATTACCGCTCCTCAGGCTGTACCTTGAATGTGAACAAACTGCTGACAAGTTACACACGACCTTGAGCCGATTACCGCTCCTCAGGCTGTACCTTGAATGTAAACAAACTGCTGACAAGTTACACACGACCTTGAGCCGATTACCGCTCTTCAGGCTGTACCTTGAATGTGAACAAACTGCTTACAAGTTACACACGACCTTGAGCCAATTACCGCTCCTCAGGCTGTACATTGATATGTGAACCAACTGCTTACACACGGCCTTAGGCCGGATACCGCTTCTCGAACTGCACATTGATATGTTAACAACTTGCTTACACACAACCTTGAGCCGATTACCGCTCATCAGGCTGTACCTTGAATGTGAAAAAACTGCTTACACACGACCTTGAGCCAATTTCCGCTCGGCAGGCTGGAATGATATACCAAAGCCAGATTTCAAACTGGCCCTTCGACAACCATGACCTTATAACATGCTCTTCATATTGATTTATGTGCCTATGCCTAACCAGACCACCCGGCCTGCCTGATGTTTCAATACTAAATTCATGTGTCTGAAAAACAAAAATGTGGCTGCGATAACCTAAAAAATAGGACGGCTGCCAAAACCGTATCACGTTCGATTCCAATCAAATCAAAAGTCCAATAAGATATTACTACGGTAACACTATTTAGTGAGATTTGTGGTTCTTTTAAGGAGGATACAACAATTGCGAACATCGAAAAATAAAACTCCTAATGACTATGAAAATATGCGGGCTATATATATAAACATATATAAAAATATAGATAAACCATCATTAGCGCGACCGGTCCATAGAGACGCACGCAAAATTTTTGGTTTTTATTTGTAACCTAACCCGTTTTTACCTAGAGCTTTTGCCACAAATTAAAAAACCATTAGGATAATGTACCCAAATCTATCGACATATTCAATAAAATTTAAAAAAAATCATTTTATCGAGTACTTGGGCGCTCGGACGACCGGCAAACGGTCGTCCTAACGACGGTGGTCGTCGCAATACTGTACAATTACTGCGAATGGTCGCTCTAAGCGCGCATAGTCAAAAAATATAGTTTTTTGTTTTCTTCATTTAACACGACAAATTCTAAAAGGTCAGTGCAACAAAACCTACTATACAAAACACCATTTCAATTCATTTTCAAAGAATTCCGACAGAACGAACGATCATTCCCCTTAACTAAAATATTAACAGGACTACCTCTTGCTAACCTGGAGCCATTTCACCGCTCTTCAGGTTCGTGGTCATCGACTATAATATGTCGGATACCCAACGCCTATTAGGACACATTTTCTTTGTTAAAGAGCTTCGTCGGTTTTATAATAGTAAAAGACTTTACTTACTTGGCCTTTGAAACTGCAGCATCAAGAGGCCCAGCATCCACCCGATCGAGCATCATCTCAATATTGCGCTTCTGACCGCCGTCAGTTTGGGGCGAGCGCCAACACGTGATCTTTGCATGAAGGACTTATATCCTTAAACTTACTCGGGTCGTCCCAGCCGTCCCCTACTAGACGCTCAAAACATGGCGCCGAAATCCTGAACTTGGCGCAAAGGCCACGAAAGATCTTCGTGCATGCCTCCCCAGCTGCCCCATACGCCTCCTCGCTTTCCTATAAAGTGGAAAATCAAAACTTGGCTAATTAAAACTCGATAATGTCATTACAGTACAAAATTCCCCTCTAAATAGCTATAATACCTTCAGTCTTCAGTTCACTATTATTCCTCGAGGAAGTGAGTAATTAGGCCAACACGTATTGTAAGGACTGCACAAGGGGCAAAATCACCCAACCAAAAATGTTTCTAATATTTCTTGCCAAACCTATGCTGAGAATATTCCGAACATGCCCCGCGGCGTGAATGCACAGCAAAGTAGCCGCGCAAAACGGTCCGACCAACCGCGTAACGAGCAGTGCGCGATATCCTTTTCAACAAGTTGCGCGGACTTTGTATGTACAAAGGACACGAGGGGCTATAGCACGTTTGGACGTGATTTAGGGGTGAGCAAAGGCGGTCTTTAAGACTAAATCCGTGGGCCGCACTCCCACGCAGACTGGCTAAACAATTTTTTTTTTTTTTTTTTGTAAAGCCACCGTTGTCCTAATTATAGAAAATAATACAAACAAACCAATAGCCAAAACTGGGCCATTTTTTTATTTTTTTTATATATATTATTGTTTTGCTTGTTTGTTTTACAAGAAAAAGAAAGCCGAAGGGTTATTGCACTCGACTGACGCGTATGGTACTGACGCGTACTGAATGCACGACCTTAACCTTGCGACAGTTTGCTTTAAAAATATATATATAAAAAAAAATATATAGGGCCTATATATAAAAAATATATTGAATCTTTCCAAAGTCTTGCCTATTAAAGCCTTTAATAAAACCATAACAGGGCAATATCATGCGCCAAATATTAGGCGGACTCACCTCTATAACATCGGGTGTCACGCTAATCATGGACGACCAGCGGAATATCTCTATTTTTCAAATTGTAGGTGCCTGCCCGGTTGGCCGTGCACCGCACTACTCACGAATGATACCGGTAATACCGCACCACGGTATTCGCGCTTTAATTAAACGAATGCCTTAGGCCTCACCCTGCTCAGGTAAAAGGGTGGGAAACAAAAGCTTGCATGTCGAATCACCCGATTGACAACAAAGGCTTTATACGTGCCCGCTCAAGCTGCCAGCCTCAAAGTCATTTGAATCACGTCACCTGCGTCTGGTGACGCCTGTGATAAACATTTACCGTACTGGGTCAATGAGATCTCCCGGCCTGCGCGCACCTTATGTGCTATATATTGCCATAGCTCTAGCGATAATTCTTTCCTCAAAAATGAAAGAAATCCAAACCATACCTTCAAATCCACGAATCCAGAGCTGTGGAACCATACAATACAAAAGAGAAAACCTCACAAACCGTTATGCTCGTAACTAAAACCACGGGGCCCTTGATTCCCTGTGCAAATCCTGTATAACCGGGAACAGATCTATCGGACACCCAGCTGCGGTCCCGCCAACATCGCGACTGATATAAAATCATTCGCCCATGACGAAGGCGGCGATGCAAATACTCAACAACTTTTGCACGGAAACATGTGAGCGCCAACAGCAGCATACTTACTACTTGATACACAGCGCGCACAGAGCGGGTAAGAAGTGAACTTCACCGTGGGCCCACAGCGCGCGTCGAGATTATCCGTTAATAAGCCCATTATAAGCTTATTTATCAGCTCGTACTCATCCGCCCTATCACGCGAGCACGAGTTATTGTTTACGCGCCGCCCATTTCGTGCCAGTTATTCAGCTACGTGACCACCGACCGCGTTACATAGCCGGTGATCGCCTTCCCACTCTCTTGCGTTGCGGCCTTCTCTCTCTCGCAGAGAGTGCAGCGCTTTCCCCTCCAATGCGTGTGTCTCTCTCTCATTGGCTCATTGAGTCGGTGCTTTAGACTACCCGATTATGAGTCCATGCTGCTATGGGAGGAGGGGGCGAGGTGGGAGGGCAACGGTTTCGACCCGCCCACACCGAACTAGTGGCCCACACCTGCTGACCTTTCGCTCGGTCTGCACTTGTTGGGGGGGTAAGAGGTAAAACTCGTTGGCATTCTCTTGTCCACTTCCTTTTTGACGCGAGTGCATTGCTGAGACAGCATTTTACTTTAGCTGGAATGCTCGCACAGCATTTTACTTTAACTGGAAACCCGTTGGCCCTTTTATTATGCTCTCAGAGCATTTTACCTTTGACTTGTAGAAAGAGTTGGACACGGAAAGATTGTCCTTGCAGGTGTGCTTTACAGAAATGTACAATTGCAATGAATGTGGCAAAAGGAAAAGAAAGTACAGCAATACAATGATAAATCAGGTCTTGAATTTGTAAAACCACACTGTTGCCGTATTGTTGGAAATTTCTATAAAAGGTTTGACAAATAACTCGAAGTAGAATTACTTCCATTAAGCAGCTAATTTAACTGTAATTTGTCATCAGAATTACAGAAAGGGTTAAACAAGTATTAGAAAAGTTAGTATTATTATTTACCGTTTATTTTGAAAAAATATTTAAATAAAATGACATAAACCTTTTGGAAAATGCATCACCTTTTGCAGCATGTATTATATATTTTTCGGCTTTTGGTGAATGCATGGATGAATCCGCGACCATAAATCCGGCCGAATACGCGGCTACCTTGAGCCAGGTAAAAGCGCGCGAAAGTTGAGCCACGACGTTAATTGAAAGTTGAAGTACGACGTTTTGAAAGTTGAACCACGACGTTTTGAAGGTTGAACCATGGTTGAACCACGACGTTGCCTGTCCGTTTTAGAACACATTCAAAACTTTCAAAACGTCGTACTTCAACTTTCAACTCAACTTCGTGGTTCAACTTTCAAAACGTCGTGTGACATCGCGGCAGAAATGTGCACATAAATCTGCATATAAATCTGCTGTACGTGAGTGCGACATAGCTGCGCAGAATGTGCAATGAAAATGTACATGTAGTGCCCATCCGTGCGACATCGCACAAATTTGCGAACTAAGAAATCTGCGCAGAACTTGAAATCGAAGATAAAAATATGCGACTTTTCAAAAATCTGCCCAGAAAATATTCACCATCACATAAATCTGTGCAGAAATCTACAATAAAATCTTCCACATCTCAGATATATGCTTAGATATATACGATAACATGTTTGTCATCGTTCAAATTCGCGCAGAATGCGCGATATTGCAGAATCTGCGATGTGTAATGTCCTTTCAGGGCCACCCTAGTGCCGGATTGAGAAAGCATCCGTTTTGCGAATATGTTCGGTTTGCAAAAAGTATCCGAGTTTACAATAAGCATTCAAACTAGAAAAGCATCCGAGTTTATAAAAAGCATCCGAACTAGAAAAGCATTCGAAGTAAAAAAGCTTTCGAGATTACAAAAAGCATCCGAACTAGAAAAGCATCCGAATTAAAAAAGCATCCGAATTAAAAAAGCATCCGAGTTTACAAAAAGCATCCGAATTACGAATTCATCCGAATTAAAAAAGCATCGGAGTTTGCAAAAAGCATCCGAATTAGGAATACATCCGAATTAGGAAAGCATCCGAGTTGTAAAAACACGTCAGATCTTTTTGACACTGATTCTGCTTCATATCGGACATCCGGGAACGTCGTTTATCTTCCCACTGTTCATGCACATTATAGCACAAAGGGTATAGGGAAACATTCTCTTGGGTCCTCAATTCAAGAAACCTATTGATTTGGGACCCATAGCTAAAAGGTCAAGGTCATTATGGTTAATAATAAAAATAGTTGGGACACCATAACTTAACTGAGGACTGACATAACTTCATGGTATAATCATTGTCATGGAGGTACATGGGCGGATACAGGGGGGGGGTCCAAGGGGTCCGGACCCCCTTTTTTCTTGAGTGAAAAAAAAAAAAAAAAAAAAAAACGAAAAAAATAAATAATGTATTTCACCTAACAAGCAACGTACATACATGTACACGCACGTTTGTTTATGGTGTAAATCGAGGAGTTTCCTTTGTTCCTCTCGAAAATTTCCTTTGTTTGTACTCTAACGTTTTTCGACGGCTCCCATTGGTTTTGTACACGAATCTCAATCGAGGTCGTCCTCGATTCTAACCCTAACCCCAATTCACCTTCGTGTCGCCAGGTATGTGTCCTCCATTTACACCATAAACAGACGCACCCATACATACGTGTATTATTCTCAAACCACACACACAAAATAACAACCATATAGACTATGATTTGACTTTTTTGGCTTAGTTTTTCTAGCCGCTAGTTTGTTTATTCCTTCTTATTGCATTTCAGGCAATTACATATTTTAATTTTTTTAACGCTTTCATAAGCTTGAACGGGGCAGGCTTGCCCCAAATGCTATGCTTGGCTCACCACTGGGCCCATGACTTGGCAGACTTGCCAATAAAAACACTGGAATTTCACCGTTTGAAGTGACGGTTGAGTAGCCCCAGCAGAACGAGTGCAATAGGCGCTAACCACAGTGTTTATATATTTGTCACGTGACCTAAATTTAAGCTAAATTTATGTAAATTACTAAACACTAAATTGGAACAAACACGCCGCTTTTTCCACCGTTTGTAGAGACGGTCGGAATAAACCCCGCTAGCACAATCGGGCGTTTGGCGTGTAGTTTTTTAAAGATTAAACACAACTTGTAACATTTTATTTTAACATACAACTTTAAATTAAACTTACTTAATAACTATTAGGGCTTGTAATTTGTTTATTATTTTAAATGGAGTCATTGCCGGTCGCTCCCAGCCAAATCCTGCCTATGTTAAGTATGCCTAAGGTTTATGACCAATTAACCGTTACCTCATTTTACACGTAGTGTGAGTCAGTGTGCGCTGTTTTTAAATCCAAACTTCCAATACCGGTATCCATAATATACTCCTCTGGTCAAAATTTATTTCAAGTTATCATTCCAGCTAAAAATGGTAAATATTAGATTTTAATCAGGCTTCATATTGCCACAACATTAACAAAAAATAGGTAGAAATTGGCCTCAGATTGCGCCAGAGAGCACCTAATAAACCAAAAAATTTCAGGGCCCTTAAGCGGGCCCTGAACCCCGGCCGCAGAGACTTCGCGCTACGCGCTCGTGATGTGCGCTTCGCGTACATGCTTCCCAGTTACATGTACTCAAATTGTTACACACCCACAATTTTTGTTTACACACCCAATTCACAAAATCCTGCCTAAGACCTTGGGTGGACCCCCCCTTTAAAAAAATCCTGGATCCGCCCATGAGGTAGGAAAAATCTGAGTTGAATTTTAGGCCAAAGGAAAAAGAAAATTGTTTTTGTCCGGTTTTTGTTTAGACTTCATCGCATAAGAGAATTTATAAACTCCACTCCTGCATACTGCTAGACCCAATAATTGGGGCGTTTTCACTCCTTTTTCGAATTTTGGAGTTTGTCTGTCGTTCTAACGCCCCAACCGTTGTAAAGCCTATTGGCTTGCCAATAAAAAAAAGAAGTTGTGACCACAAAAGTTGCCCAAAGCAGGCCAAATACTTGACAAAATCTTTTGGAAAGCGCACACTGGCTTTACCGGCTTCTATACATGCAGCGACGCAGGCCTTCACCCTTGCACCATAAAACAGTCGTTGGTGGTCGCTCGAAAAGCCATTGTCGTGTCCCCCGTCTTCGCATAGTGTGCTCTTTACTTGAGTCGGGTGCTGTCGGCACGTCTATGTAGTTTATTGACCGAACGTTATGGGCATCATTGTTTTGAAAAGCTGGTCGAAATTGCTCGGATTTGCAACCCCAAATAATCGTGAGTACCAATAAAGCCATAACAGTTCTTCTTTAACATGTATAGAAGCCAGTGTGCGCTTTCCAAAATATTTTGTCAAGTATTTGGCCTGTTTTGGGCAACTTTTGTGGTCACAACTTTTTTTTTTATTGGCAAGGCTTTACAACGGTTGGGGCGTTAGAACGACAGACAAAATCCAAAATTCGAAAAAGGAGTGAAAACGCCCCAATTATTGGGTCTAGCATACTGCATACATGTATGATCTGAAATATTGGAAAAGAGAACAATTACAATCGAGAAAAAAAAGGTGCCAATGTGAAAATAACTCTATTTGTTATTTTGTTTGTTTTTAATAAAGTACAACAATATTGTAAACAATTATGCGGTAGCCCAAAAAGGATGCACGTGAGCACGAGAAACTAATTCATTTTTTTTATTTTGGCCTTTTTAATCGCCAATTTCTGTTTTTTTGACATCGTGAACTTTGCAGTTAAACAGTAAAGCATTTTTCACCATATAAACTACATGTAATCCTTCTCTACAGACCAGGCAACGTAAAGGTGTAACTTGGCCTAGAGGGATTCCACCGGTGATGGGTCGTCTTACAAAAATGTCTCCTGCACCTAAGAACATAAAGAAACGGAAAAGTAATCGTAAGTTAAAACATGGAGGTAGTTTCTCCATGGTTAAAACATGGACAAATTGACAATCATTGTATTGTTGACATAAATCTGTTTTTTGGTCATTCTGTGTCAAATCACCCAAACAAGTTTAAAACTAACCATCCCACCCTCTTCAAATAATAGTGTAGCGGTTTTCCCTCGGTTGGTAAACCCCCGACTCCACCGGTATTATCTGACCCTAAAAGCCGCACAGCTATGGCCAGGGACCGGATCCGTTTGGGTGGAAATATACCGCCCGTTACAAAGAGGACAAGGAACACGTGATTAACGGCACACCAGAGAAGCAATTCTATAGTTCGACTAGGATATTACAGCTAGCTACTTTATTGTCTCCACTTCCACTTACTTCCCCCACCAGGTACATGTAATGACCCCACTATAGCGCGGTAGTCCCATTAATGTGGACTACCACATCTATACGTAGTGCTACTTACTATGTACATAATCCCAGCACTTGTGCTCCCGCGTCCTAGATCCCGCGTACACAATCGGCTTCCCAAGTACATAGACTTATATGATACAACTTGATCACAAACTAAATCTGCACTCTATCAGAACCACTTCCATCGACGAATATCGAACAACTGCCCCTTTTCCCCCTTGTGCTCTGTATTTTATATGCAAGGACTCCTGTTAGTCTTCTATTATGTTTCAATAACTAACTTAAACCAGGCTACTATGTATTTTCATGAAACCTTTTATTTACAAACCCTTTCTAAACAGAATTTAGTCCCTTTTGGTGAGCTGCCTAGTGTCTGCTGTCATGCATCCAAAAGTGTTCTAAAACAACTCTGTCTTCCCCTTTTCAAGTTGCTAAGTTAGTCTTTAACCAGTTCGCGCCGGGATTATTTTAACATCGCCGAGCCGACGGGCGGGATTATTTTTAACGAAACTCGATCCGAAGCGTGTTCAGGCCTATAGTGCTGGGTAGCACACCCACGCATTTCCGGCCTTGCGCGCTGCTGACATACATTTCCGAACTTGAACTTGGCGTATATATTCGTCATCCGTTTTGAATTTGGGGAAATTTTTGCGTTTATATTCGTCATCCGGCGCGAACTGGTTAAGAATAATGCCAGATTTCATACAACCTCATTTATACAACTCACAACACCCTGTCAGACCACTGACAGCTAATCTTAACTTATGCTATATGATTCCGTTGCGCTCGGCTCCCCTGTGTTTCTAAACTTCCATTACCAACCCACAAGGCTCCATTGTACTCGGCCATAAGGAGTTTCCCAAACATCTGATAGCCATCAGACCCTACCTATTTACTTGCCCAGTCACCGTGACCCTATTGGTTCAAGAGTTCATGCACCAGACCCTTTTTCCGTTACAATAGTTTAGATTTATTTTATAGGGTTTTTTTGTGCAAATTTTTCTTTTTAAAGTTTCAGCGGCATCCAACAAGCCGATTTTGTGCTACCGTCTGATAGTTTTTGGCGATTTTGACCAAAATACCTGGCATTGCCGCCAATATTCAAGCACCATAATAATACTCCCTTACCTGTTGGCCAAATCTACTGATTATGTTATCTTCGGATAATAGGTAACATACAAATATAAGTTAACATTATGTTTATGTCGGAGCAATTTCACCTACAATGACCTTTGATTTGAACTTGAATTTGGCCTTGTGGATTACGCGACTTTAAGCCAACTCTAGGTTGAAATTTTACAATATGTATCAACAAATTGAAAGTATTTTGTTTACTTCCTACTGGTAGCTCATGTCAAAGTTGGCAAAATGTGATAATCCTATGTATAATTGTATGCAAATAGATGTACATTACATTTATATACATTGATTTGCATCAATATAGAAATATTTGTTTGGTAGTGTATAATTTGTTTTTGCACATAAACATTTGCATGGATGCTGACCAAAAAAATAATCAGCTTCACGAGAGTAATCTGGGCAGGGTTTGTCTTTCCCAAACATACATGTATGTATGGTAGTTTCATTTCCGCAACTTTTTAACTATTTTATCCCGATAAAACTGTCCCAACTTCAGGATCAAACCGTGATGATGGTGACAAAAGGGACAGATCTCGAAAGACCACCAAGCGTCCTTCAAGTGAAGAAATGACAAAATCACCTGTAAAGGTCAGCAGAGTCGTCAAACCTAGCCCCAAAGTCACCAGAGCAACGTCTAACAGGGGTGCCAAAACTAAACCATGGCAGAACAAAGAATCAACTTCCAGAAAGATGAATGCTGTGACCCGATTGGAAGTCAATCAGCTGAAAGGTGGAGCTGTGAAACCTCAAACCAAGAACGCGACTAAGCAAGGTTTGTACAGTTGGCATTTAGCGCAATTCTTCAGCTGCGTACCTCTCAAGTTTGCAGCACTGTGCCAATTTAAAGCAACTTTGAGATTTAAAGGTTTGGATGGCGAAAAGGCATTAAGATAAGTAGTTTGCGGTAACACCACAATAATTTTCTTCAATGAGATGTGCGGTTCTGAAAATAACCGGAGGGAACTCAATGTTTCGGACAGTAGGCCTATGTTCTGCTTCGCCTCCGTAACTAGTTTGTCAACTTCCAATACTTAGGGGAGCTACTATTGACTACCCACCCTCAAACCATATATTTGTATACTGTTGGAACAATGAAAGCACATGTTGACCCTGTCGTGCCATGGTGCCATGCCAATTTGTTTGGCTAGCCCAAACAGACAGCTCCACGATTGCGCACGAGTAATCCATACGAATGCGTATTTGGCAGGCACGTGATGGTGAATTAACCAGTGAGAATTTGGCTCTTGATCATGAATGTGTATGAGGTATAGTAATAATATTACCAAAATTGTCTGATGTGGATATTTATTAATTTCCGTCAGCAAACAGCAGTTTCCCGTTCACAGTATAGTTCCTTTTAGAAAAACAAAATATAATGTATAGTGAACTGTTTTCCCCCAAATGCTTATGCTATAATGAATAAACTATATGTATTGTATTTCAGCAAAGAGTAAACTCAAGACTTCAGCAAAGACACAGGCTAAAAAGCTGGGAAGAGGAGGCAGGGAGGGGAGAGAGACCAGGGCTAACAAGGCAAATATTATAAAAGTGACAGACCATGTCAAGACTAAGAAGGTGCCAGTGGCAAAAGGAAGTAAACGCCAGTGGGCCACTATGACAAAGACTAAGAAAACGGCTGTCGCAAAGAGGATTAAACAGCAGAGGGAACAGAAGGCCACCACGTCAAAAACTAAGAAAACAACTGTCGCAAAGAAGATTAAACAGCCGAGGACATCCAACTCCAAAACTAGAAAAATGACAGTCGTACAAAGAAAGAAACAGAAGGCCATCACTCCCAAAACTAGGAAAACAACTTTCCCAAAGAAGATTAGTCATCAGCCGAGGACATCCGTGTCAAAAACAAAGAAATTCACAGTGGTAAGAAAGCAACAGAAAGCCACCGTGCTCAAAACTAAGAAAACTACTGTGGCAAAGAAGAGGAATCATGATCATCAAGGCAAGGCAAACACACCCAAGACTAAAAAAACAACCTTCGCAACAAAAACTAATCAGAAGAGGAGTACGGTGGTTAAGACCAAGAACATCAAGACAGTCAGTGCAAATGGAACTAAAGCAAAAGGAAGCAAAATGGCCAAGAATCCTACCAAACTGACTCCAAACCCAAACATAAAAGAGGTAGCCAAGGATCCCATGTTTGAAGTCAGGTACGTCAGCCAAAACAAATGTAACTGTATTTAAATGTAATGAATACTTTTATGAAATAAATTTGTAAGTCAGAATATGGAAAGTCATACAAATCTGGGCCAAATCAGTTCGGTATTCCAACTGCGCACATGCACAAGAAGATTTAATTTTTCTCTTAAGATAAACGTAGATAAATGCACACAAGGCTAAGGGGGATGTGGTTGGTAACCGAATCTGCACATTGTGTATATTTTCTTGTGCAATTAAAAAGACGATGGAAACTTGTTTAAACAAAAGTTTGTACATACAAAACACCTAAAAAAAAATTATTTAAAAAAATTGAACTTTCGAACAAGACGATATATTTAAATTTGGTGGTGCACGACGCTATTATTTTGCACGCATACGATGAAATGTATATCTCAAAGGAAAAATGGTTGAATCTTTATGTGCACATGCGCAGTTGGAATACTGAACTGGCTTAAAGACCGTGTAACAGGGTCACATTGATTAAAATCGCGATTTAAATCACGATTCTTTTCTTTCAATTTTTTTTCTTTTTCTTTTTTTTAGCTGTTTTGGCAATTCAGCCGAAACAGCTATTGTTTTCGTTAAATATATATATATTTTTTTTTTTCCATCTGTTTCGGCAATTCTGACGAAACAGCTATTGTTTATAAATTTTTTTTTAGCTGTTTTGGCAATTTAGCCGAAACAGCTATTGAAATTCGGCACGATTGCGTCATTCAAGGTCACGTGACGTGACGTTAAAGGTGCAATTTGTTTCCCCATAGGGTTTGTACACGTTTTTCTTCAGACTATTGACTTTGACACTTTCATAAATTTGATCGACTTGAGACTTAGCACACACCTCGACCACCATCTCCAGGAGAAAATCGTCATGATGACGCCATCGGGGGTCATGGGACGTCACATTACAGGTTCAGTATTTAGGACCCTCTATCTCTAGATGTACATGTCCAATTGGGGTCAAACTTGGTATGCAAGTATTCCAGGATGTGTTACAGACGAAAATTAAGATGAAATCATGATGACATCATCGGGTATCATGTGACGTCACATTAAAGGTTCAATTTTCCCCATAGGATTTGTACACATTTTTTTCAACTAATATACCTTTGGCACTTGTGTAAATTCAATCGACTTCAGACTTAGCACACACCTCGACCACCACCCTCTGGAAGATCAAGAGGAAAATTGTCATGATGACGTCATTGTGGGTCATGTGACTTAAAATTAAAGGTGGAGTTTTTAGGACCCTCTATCTCTGGAAGTACAGGTCCGATTTGGGTCAAACTTGGTATTCAGGTATTCCAGGATGTGTTACTGACGAAAGGTAAGATGACGTAATTATGACATCATCTTGGGGCATGTGACGTCATATTAAAGGTGTAGTTTTTAAGACCCTCTATCTTTGAAAGTACAGGTCCAATTTGGGTCAAACTATACAAGTATTCCAGGATGTGTTATAGACGGAAATTAATGGGGTGTCATGTGACGTCACATTACAGGTGCAGTTTTTCCCATAGGGTTTGTACCAATTTTTTTCAACCAATATATCTTTGGCACTTTGGTAAATTCGATCTACTTTAGACTTAGCACACACTTAGACTACCACCCAAATATTAAAAGTAATTTTAGACATGTGAAACAGCTCTGTTTTTGTCCACAAACACATTTCTAGTTGTTTTTTTCTCCTTCAGACTCCTCTCCATAGGGTTTGTACACATTTTTTTGTTCGGACAATACACTTTGGCACTTTGGTAAATCCGATCGACTTGAGACTTGGGCTACTCTTAGACCACCACCCACAGATGATCCTAGATGAAATTCGTTGCGATTACGTCATTCAAGGCCCCGTGACGTCACGTTAAAGGTGCAATTTTTCCCCATACGTTTTGTACACGTTTTTCTTCAGACTAGTGACTTTGACACTTTGGTAAATCTGATTGACTTAAGACTTGGCATACACTTACAACACTACCCCCAGATGTTCCTGAAAGAAATTCGGCACGATTGCATCATTCAAGGTCACGTGACGTCACGTTAAAGGTTTAATTTTTTTCCCATAGGTTTTCTACACGTTTTTCTTTAGACTATTGACTTTGACACTTTCGGAAATTTGATCGACTTGTGACTTAGCACACATCCTGACCACCATCTCAGGAGGGCCAAGGGAGAAATCCTCATAATGACGTCATCGTGGGTCATGTGACGTCATATTAAGGGTGCAGTTTTAAGGACCCTCTATCTTTGGAAGTACAGGCCCGATTGGGGCCAAGCTTTCAGGCAAGTATTCCAGGATGTGTTACAGACGAAAATTAAGATGACATCATGATGACATCATGATGACATCATCGGGTGTCATGTGATGTCACATTAAAGGTTCAATTTTCCCCATAGGGTTTGTACACGTTTTTTTAAAACTAATATAATTTTGGCACTTGTGTAAATCCATCGACTTCAGACTTGGCACACACATAGACCACCACACACACATATAGAAAATACTGTTTGACACTCAAAACAGCTCTGTGTTTGTCCACAAACACATGTCTAGTTTTTGTTTCTTTTCCTTTTTCAGACTTTTTCCCATAGGATTTGTACACGTTTTTTCTGGCATAGCACTTTGACACTTTGGTAATCCGATCGACTTGAAATTTGGCATACATTTAGACAACCACCCAAGACGGTCCTAGAAGAAATTCGTCGCGATTACGTCATTTAAGGTCACGTGACGTCTCGTTAAAGTTGAAATTTTTCCCCCATAGGTTCTGTACATGTTTTTCTTTAGACTATTGTCTTTGACACTTTCGTAAATTTGATCAACTTGAGACTTAGCACACATCTCGACCACCATCCCCAGGAGGGCCAAAAACAAAAATGGCCATAATGTCGTCATAGCGGGTCATGTGACGTCACATTAAAGGTGTAGTTTTTCCCATAGGATTTGTACACGTTTTTTTCAACTAATATATATTTGTCACTTTGGTAAATCCGATTGACTTCAGATTTGGCACACACTTAGACCACCACCCACATATTCAAAGTCATTTTAGACATGCGAAACAGCTCTGTGTTTGTCCACAAACACATGTCTAGTTTTTCTTCTTATTTTTCCTTTTTTTTCTTTTTTGTCATTTTCCCCATAGGATTTGCACACGTTTTTTTCTGCCAATACACTTTGACACTTTCGTCAATCCAATCGACTTGAAACTTGGCATACACTTAGAACACCACCCACAGATGGTCCACAAACACATTTCTAGTGTCTTTTTTCTTCTGTTTCAGACTCCTCTCCATAGGGTTTGTACACATTTTTGTTCAGCCCATACACTTTGGCACTTTGGTAAATTCGATCAACTAATTGAGACTTGGCACATACTTAGACCAGCATATGTAGATAGTACTAGAAGAAAGTCGTCACGATTGCGTCATTCAAGGTCACGTGACGTCACGTTAAATGTTAAAATTTGTCCCATAGGGTTTGTACAAGTTTTTCTTCAGACTATTGACTTTGACACTTTGGTAAATCCGATCGACTTCAGACTTAGCACACACCTCAGCCACCATCCCCAGGAGGGCCAAGTGGAAAATCGTCATGATGACGTCATCGTGGGTCATGTGACGTCACATTAAAGGTGCAGTTTTTAAGACCCTCTATCTCTGGAAGTACATGTCCGATTGGGTTTAAACTTGATATGCAGGTATTCCAAGAAGTGTCATGGACAAAAATTAAGATGACGTGATGATGACGTCATCGGGTGTCATGTGACGTCACATAAACGGTGTAGTTTCCTCCATAGGATTTGTACACGTTTTTTTTAACCAATACAATTTTGGCACTTTTGTACATCCGATTGACTTGAGACTTGGCACACACTTGGACCACCACCCATATAATTGAAAGTCATTTGAGATCACCCGAAACAGCTCTGTGTTTGTCCACAAACACATTTCTAGTTTTTTTAGCTGTTTCGGCATTTCAGCCGAAACAACTTTTGTTTTTGTTAAAGTAATTTTTAGCTTTTTCGCAATTTTGCGAAAAAGCCTTTGTTTTTGTTCTGATTTTTGTTCTTTCTTTTACTTCTTTTTTTTCTTTTTGGGACCAAAACGCCATAGACTTTGTACACGTTTTTTTTGCACAAGTACTTTTAATAGTACTTGAACTTGGCGTGTTTATGCGTCATCCGTTTTGAATCTGGGGAAATTTTTGCGTTTATATACGTCATCCGGCGCGAACTGGTTAAGGTGTAATCGATTTAATCTTTGAAAAGCAATAACAAATCAACCGCAAAAGACCGGAACTTGATGTTTGTGGCAATTGATAGAACAATCGACAATCTTCATTTTATCTCATGTTCGTGAAATCACGTGACCCTTCCTTCCGGTCCAAACCGGAAGTGCCTTATAATTTAAAAGTGAAAAATTATATGAACTTACTTTCAACGATGTTAGTGTCTGGCTAGAATAAACTTTACAAAAAAATACCGGCGACGTCATAACATGTTATAGCGCCCTCTAGCGGCAGGTTGAAAAATGGTTAAAATGAATAATCTGTTGATGTGTGTGGCGAAGTTTGCTGAAATCACTTTATAACCGGTGTATTTAATCAGCTTCATGCTAGGAACAAGTCGACGAGAAGAAAAAAAATATGACGTCACCAGACCGGAAGTTACAATGAAAAGACTTATTTTCCTTTAAAATTTCCTAACAAATTAAACCTGACAGATATAATCTTGATTTTTGCTCTAAAGGTTAGTGTAAAAGTAGTTCTCGAACTTCCCTGTGTCTTTTGTCAAAAGACGAACTTGGACATACCCTGCGGCACCCTTGAAATTTAATCGTTTTGGCCTACATGTACGTGTGCATAAAGCATGGCACACATATAATATACATGTTTGTACATGTACGTATACAGTTATATGTATCTAATTGTATTGAGCGAATGTATCACTACTGACATTGTACATGTACGTACATGCACATGTACGCTCACTAGAGAGGAAACTAGCCGCCAACCTGTGAAACAGGATCACGTCAACAAATTGCCCATGGTGAAGGGCGCCGCGTACGACAGGTACATGTACTTTTTTGTAGGTAAACACGCTTTCGTCTACGCAGAATCCAACCCCATAGACTTTGTAAACGTTGTTTGCACAATTCCAAGCACTTTTAACGGAAAAACAAAGTCGTATTCCCATAAAACTTGACCCAGGTGAAGACCCTATAGTAAACTCCAGTCTCGCCGATAGACGCCACGATGAAGACGTCATCAGGGTCACGTGACGTTATCTTAAAGCTTCAATTGATTTAATCTTTGAAAATCAAGAAAAAATCAAACGCAAAAGACCGAAACTTGAATTTTGTGGCAATTGCTATAATAATCCAGGATCTTCATTTTATCTCGTGTGCGTAAAATCACGTGACCCTTCCTTACTGTCCAAACCGGAAGTGCCTTATAATTTAAAAGTGAAAAATGATATGAACTTACTTTCAATGATGTTAGTGTCTGGCTAGAATGTAAAAATAAAAATGGTTAAGATGAATAATCAGTTGATGTTTGTGTCGAAGTTTGCTGAAACCACTTTATAACCGGTGTATATAATCAGCTTCATGCTAAGACCATATTGGGAACGAAAAATATTTATGACGTCACCAAACCGGAAGTTATAATGAAAAATCCTTCAAACCTTAAAAAATCGCTTAAAAATCAACTGCGATAGATATAATCCAGATGTTTGCTTCAAATAGCAAAGTTAAGACAGCTCTCGAGCTTCCTGTTAATTACGTCACGATGACGTCATCAAGTGTCAGATTACAAGCAACCAAATATTTATAGATTTAATCTTTGAAAATCAATATAAAACCAACTGTAAGAGATCTGATTTAGATTTTTAAGGGAATTGATAGATTAATCCATGGTCTCCATAATTTCTAGTACATGCAAAAAGACCTGACCCTTCCTTCCGGTCCAAACCGGAAGTGCCTTATAATTTAAA
This sequence comes from Crossaster papposus, assembly GCA_037893245.1. NCBI lineage: Eukaryota > Metazoa > Echinodermata > Asteroidea > Velatida > Solasteridae > Crossaster > Crossaster papposus. Next base: position 696,908 of record JBAIAA010000401.1, read on the forward strand.
GTTTTCAAGGATTTTAAATTGTTTTGATGGTATAACAGTTCAATTTTTGAAAAATTTAATCTAAAAAATTGCGAATGCGAAAAAGCCCTATGTTCTGTTCCTCGAACGACGTAGTTCTAGTTTTTTTGAATTCTCCAATCACAACTCAGGTCATAGGCTATTGTATCATTGCGAATCAAAACAATCATGGCGTCGCCCATGTCACGATCGTCGCGTGTCGAACTCCGTGATAAAACCAGTTGTTTTGTTCACTTAAAATAATGTTACGGCCGAGAAAATCTGGTGAAAATGGCAACGAATTGGCAGAGAAGTTGGTGAGCCTAGACCTGCTACTGTGTGCTACAACTGTCGTACGAGAATTGGTCGTGAAAACCAGCCAAACAGTCGTGACACTACACAGTACATGAATCGGGTTTACGCTAAACGTTGCGTGTTAGTACCGCTGGATTATTGATCCCGAACGTCCGACAATCTGCAATATGCCTGGCAATGCAGCGGAGAAGCGTAAACGTGCAGAGACACTATCGAAGAAAGCACATTTGCCTCCCAAAACTCAGTCTCGGCCTTGTTGGGTTCGCTGTCATCATCGGGTCCCGTATATTGCCGCCTCGTTTTTTTGCACAAGTACTTTTACCAGAGAACAAAGTCGTATTTCCATGAAACTTAACCCAAGTAAAGACCTTATAGTAAGCTCGTGCCTAGCAGACATACGTCATGGTGACGTCATCAGGGGTCACGTGACGTCATCTTAAAGGTGTATTTGATTTAATCTTTGAAAATCAATAACAAATCAACCTCAAAAGACCGAAACTTTATTTTTGTGGCAATAGATAGAATAATCCAGGATCTTCATTTAATCTCGTGTGCGTGAAATCACGTGACCATTCCTTCCGGTCCAAACCGGAAGTTCCTTATAATTTAAAACTGAAAAATGATATTAACTTACTTTCAACGTTGTTAGTGTCTAGCTCAAATAAACTCTTCAAAAAATTACCGGCGACGTCATAACACGTTATAGCGCCCTCTAGCGGCAGGTTGAAAAATGATTAAAATGAATAATCTGTTGATGTGTGTGGCGAAGTTTGCTGAAATCACTTTATAACCGGTGTATATAATCAGTTTCGTGCTAAGAACATATTGAGAAAGAGAACTAGACATGTGTTTGTGGACAAACACAGAGCTGTTTCGAGTCTCTAAAATTACTTTCAATAATATTGATGACGTCACCAAACCGGAAGTTACCGGTACAATGAAAATACCTTTAAACCTTAAATAAATGCTGACAGCTCTCGAGCTTTCTGTTTAGTAACGTCACGATGACGTCATCAAGTGTCAGATTACAAGCAACCAAATATTTCTAGATTTAATCTTTGAAAATCAATATAAAATCAACTGTAAGAGATCCGATTTAAATTTTTAAGGGAATTGATAGATTAATCCATGGTCTTCATAATTTGTATTACATGCAAAAAGACCTGACACTTCCTTCCGGTCCAAACCGGAAGTGCCTTATAATTTAAAAGTGGAAAACGATGTGAACTATACTTTCAACGATGTTAGGCGCTGGCTAGGTTGTAAGTAACAAACAAGTTACGGTGACTACATAAAATGTTAAATCGCCCTCTAGTGGCATGTTGACAAATGTTACGTCATATTACGATTATATTTGAATTATTACGTTGTTAGACCTTTAAGCCATATCTCAGCAACGGATAGTTGCACACAAAGTTCACAAACGTGTGACGTCATCGTTTTAATCAGTTTGAATTAATTGTAATCTGTTTAAATTAACTTACATTCGTTTTTAATGATTTTAAATTGTTTTGATGGTATAAAAGTTCAATTTTTGAAAAATGTAATCTAAAACATTGCAAATGCGAAAAAGCCCTAGTCCTTTTTTTCCTCAGTTTCCGATTTTTAGCTGTTTCGGTTTTTCACCGAAACGGCTCTTGTAATCGTTAAAGTTTTTTTTTTTCTTTTTAGCTGTTTCGGTTTTTCACCGAAACAGCTCTTGTAATCGTTAAAGTTTTTTTTTTTCTTTTTTTTTTTTTTTTTTTTCTTTTTCAGCATTTTCTCCATAGGATTTGCACACGTTTGTTCAGACAATACACTTTGACACTTTGGTAAATCCGATAGACTTGAGACTTGGCATACACTTAGACAACCACCCAAGGACGGTCCTAGAAGAAATTCGTCGCGATTACGTCATTCAAGGTCACGTGACGTCATGTTAAAGGTAAAATTTTCCCCATAGGTTTTGTACACGTTTTTCTTCAGACTCTTGACTTTGACACTTTGGTATATCCGACCGACTTGAAACTTGGTATATACTTAGAACACCACCCACAGATGCCTCTTGAAGAAATTTGGTACGATTGCATCATTCAAGGTCACGTGACGTGACGTTAAAGGTGCAAATTTTTTCCCCATTGGGTTTGTACACGTTTTTCTTCAGACTATTGACTTTGACACTTTCGTATACTTGATCGACTTGAGACTTAGCACACACCTCGAACACCATCTCCAGGAGGGCCAAGGGTAAAATCTTCATGATGACGTCATCGGGGGGTCACGGCACGTCACATTAAAGGTTCAGTTTTTAGGACCCGCTATCTCTGGAAGTACAGGTCTGATTGGGGTTAAACTTGGTATGCAAGTATTCCAGGGTGTGTTATAGACGAAAAATAAAATGACATCATGATGTCGTCATCGTGGGTCATGTGACGTCACATTAAAAGTCCAGTTTTTAGGACCCTCTATCTCTAGAAGTACATGTCCGATTGGGGTCAAACTTGGTATGCCAGTATTCCAGGATGTGTTACAGACAAAAATTAAGATGACATCATGATGACATCATCGGGTATCATGTGACGTCACATTAAAGGTTCAAGTTTCCCCATAGGATTTGTACACGTTTTTTCAACTAATATATATTTGGCACTTGTGTAAATCCAATCGACTTCAGACTTGGCACACACATAGACCACCACACACACATATATTGAAAGTAACGTTAGACAATCGAAACAGCTCTGTGTTTGTCCACAAACACATGTCTAGTTTTTTTTAGCTGTTTCGGTTTTTCACCGAAACAGCTTTTGTTTTCGTTAAAGTTTTTTTTTTTCTTTTTTTTTTTCTTTTTTGTCACGTTTTTTCTGCCAATACACTTTGACACTTTGGTAAATCCGATCGACTTGAGACTTGGCATACATTTAGACAACCACCCAAGGACGGTCCTAGAAGAAATTCGTCGCGATTACGTCATTCAAGGTCACGTGACGTCATGTTAAACGTAACATTTTCCCCATAGGTTTTGTACACGTTTTTCTTCAGACTTTTGACTTTGACACTTTGGTGAATCCGTCCGACTTGAAACTTGACATACACTTAGAACACCACCCACAGATGGCCATTGAAGAAATTCGGCACGATTGCGTCATTCAAGGTCACGTGACGTGACGTTAAACGTCTAATTGTTTTCCCCATAGGGTTTGTACACGTTTTTCTTCAAACTATTTATTTTGACACTTTCGTAAATTTGATCGACTTGATACTTAGCACACACCTCGACCACCATCTCCAGGAGGGCCAAGGAGAAAATCCTTCATGATGACGTCATCGGGGGTCATGTGACGTCACATTAAAGGTTTAGTTTTTAAGACCCTATAACTCTAGAAGTACATGTCCGATTGGGGTCAAACTTGGTATGCAAGTATACCAGGATGTGTTACAGACGAAAATTAAGATGACATTATGATGACATCATCGGGTATCATGTGACGTCACATTAAAGGTTCAGTTTTCCCCATAGGATTTGTACACGTTTTTTCAACTAATATATATTTGGCACTTGTGTAAATCCAATCGACTTCAGACTTGGCACACACATAGACCACCACACACACATGAAAGTAACGTTAGACAATCGAAACAGCTCTGTGTTTGTCCACAAACACATGTCTAGTTTTTTTTTTTTTCTTTTTCAGCATTTTCTCCATAGGATTTGCACACGTTTGTTCAGACAATACACTTTGACTCTTTGGTAAATCCGATGGACTTGAGACTTGGCATACACTTAGACAACCACCCAAGGACGGTCCTAGAAGAAATTCGTCGCGATTACGTCATTCAAGGTCACGTGACTTCGCGTTAAAGGTGAAATTTTCCCCATAGGTTTTGTACACGTTTTTCTTAAGACTATTGTCTTTGACACTTTGGTTAATCCGACCGACTTAAAACTTGGCATACACTTAGAACACCACCCCCAGATGTTCCTGAAAGAAATTCGGCACGATTGCGTCTTTCAAGGTCACGTGACGTGACGTTAAATGTTCAATATTTTTCCCCATAGGGTTTGTACACGTTTTTAATTAGACTATTGACTTTGACACTTTCGTAAATTTGATCGACTTCAGACTTAGCACATACCTCGACCACCATCCCCAGGAGGGCCAAGGGAAAAATTGTAATAATGACGTCATCGTGGGTCATGTGACGTCGCATTAAAGGTTCAGTTTTAAGGACCCTCTATCTCTAGAAGTACATGTCCGATTGGGGTCAAACTTGGTATGCAAGTATTCCAGGATGTGTTACAGACGAAAATTAAGATGACATCATGATGACATCATCGGGTATCACGTGACGTCACATTAAAGGTTCAATTTTCCCCATAGGATTTGTACACGTTTTTTTCAACTAATATATCTTTGGCACTTGTGTAAATCCAATCGACTTCAGACTTGGCACACACATAGACCCCTACACACACATATTGAAAGTAACGTTAGACAATCGAAACAGCTCTGTGTTTGTCCACAAACACATGTCTAGTTCTCTATAGGGTTTGTACACATTTTTTTTCAGCCAATACACTTTGACACTTTGGTAAATCCGATCGACTTGAGACTTTGCATACACTTAGACCACCACCCATATATGGTCCTAGAAGAAATTCGTAACGATTACGTCATTAATGGTCACGTGACGTCACGTTAAAGGTGTAATTTTTCCCCATAGGTTTTGTACACGTTTTTCTTCAGACTAGACTTTGACACTTTGGTACATCCGATTGACTTTAGACTTAATACAAACCATAGGGTTTGTACACACTTTTTTGTTCGGACAATACACTTTGGCACTTTGGTAAATCCAATCGACTTCAGACTTGGCCTACTCTTAGACCACCACCCACAGATGATCCTAGAAGAAATTCGTCATGATTACGTCATTCGTGGTCACGTGACGTCACGTTAAAGGTTTAATTTTTTCCCATAGGATTTGTACACGTTTTTCTTCAAAATATTGAATTTGACACTTCTGTAAATTCGATCGACTTGAGACTTAGCACAGACCTTAGGAGGGCCAAGAGAAAAATAATCAAGATGACGTCATCGCGGGTCATGTGACGTCACATTAAATGTGTAGTTTTTAAGACCCTCTAACTCTGAAAGTACAAGTCCGGTTGGGGTCAAACTTGGTTTGCAAGTATTCGAGGATGTGTTATAGGCGAAAATTAAGATGACGTAATTATGACATCATCGGGTGTCATGTGACGTCACATTAAAGGTTCAATTTTCTCCATATGTTTTGTACACGTTTTTCTTCAGACTATTGAATTTGACAATTTGTTAAATCCGATCGACTTCAGACTTAGCACACACCTCGACCACCATACCCAGGAGGGCCAAGGGGAAAATCGTCAGTATGACGTCATCGTGGGTCAAGTGACGTCACATTAAAGGGGCAGATTTTAGGACCCTCTATCTCTGGAAGTACATGTCTGATTGGGGCCAAACTTGGTATGCAAGTATTCAAGAATGTGTTATAGACGAAAATTAAGATGACATCATGGTGACATCATCGGGTGTCATGTGACGTCACATTAAAGGTGCAGTTTTTTCCATAGGATTTGTACACGTATTTTTCAACTTATATATCTTTGGAAAATTGGCAAATCCAATCGATTTCAGACTTGGCACACACATAATGAAAGTCATCTTAGACAGCCGAAACAGCTCTGTGTTTGTCCACAAACACATGTCTAGTTTTTTTTTCCTTCTGTTTCAGACTCCTCTCCATAGGGTTTATACACATTTTTGTTCAGCCAATACACTTTGGCACTTTGGTAAATCCGATCAACTTGAGACTTGGCACATACTAATTAGACCAGCATATGTAGATAGTCCTAGAAGAAATTCGTCACGATTGCGTCATTCAAGGTCACGTGACGTCACGTTAAAGGTTCAGTTTTGTCCCATAGGGTTTGTACACATTTTTCTTCAGATTATTGACTTTGACACTTTGGTAAATCCTATCGACTTGAGACTTAGCACACACCTCAGCCACCATCCCCAGGAGGGCCAAGTGGAAAATCGTCACGATGACGTCATCGTGGGTCATGTGACGTCACATTAAAGGTTCAGGTTTTTAAGACCTCTCTGGAAGTACAGGTCCGATTGGGGTTAAACTTGATATGCAAGTGTTCCAAGATGTGTCATGGACACAAATTAAGATGACGTGATGATGACGTCATCTGGTGTCATGTGACGTCACATTAAAGGTGTAGTTTTCAATACCCTCTATCTCTGAAAGTACAGGTCCGATTGGGGTCAAACTTGGTATGCAAGTATTATGGATGTGTTATAGGTATCACTTGAGGTGACGTCATGATGATGTCATCGGGTGTCATATGACGTCACATTAAAGGTTCACTTTTTAACACCCTCTATCTCTAGAAGTACAGGTCCGATTGTGCTCAAACTTGGTTTACAGGTATTCCGGGAAGTAAAATCAAGGTGACATACATCTTGATGACATCATCGGGTGTCATGAGATGTCACATTAAAGGTTCACTTTTCTCCATAGGTTTTGTACACGTTTTTCTTCAGACTTTTGAATTTGACACTTTGGTAAATCCGATCGAATTTGTGTAACTGTTAAAGTGGTTTGCTGCCCTGATTGTTTGATTTGTTCAGACTATTGAATTTGACACATTGGTAAATCCGATCGACTTCGTGTATTTGACACTGGTAAATCCGTCCGACTTTGTGTAACTGTTAAAGTTGTTTGCTGCCCTCATTTGTTCAAGTTAGTGATTTTACCTGTGATGACAAAGTTGACTAAAGACACGTTTTTTTTTTAGACTATTGAATTTGACACTTTGGTAAATCCGATCGACTTTGTGTAACTGTTAAAGTTGTTTGCTGCCCTCATTTGTTAAAGTTATCGATTTTACCTGGGATGAAACAAAGTGATATTTTTCCAACATGTAGTTTAACTTACCCGCATATGAAATTGATCTTTGTTGGGGGGGGGGGGGGGGGGGGGGGGGGGAATTGTTTTACACAATGAAAAAATCGTGTCACCACCCACTAGTAATAAAACTGCCTAAACTCCCTAATCCTGGGGTCTATGGGGCAAAGTTAGGTACATATACATGTATTAAAATGAAGCTAATAATATGACAAATGTGATTATAAAATCAAAGGAACTGTTTAATTTAATATTCACATTTACTGGCATGTCAAACATGAAAATTCATAATAAAAATATGAAATATGAATAAAATACTGCTCATATTTATTAGTGAAACGTGTTTATTGTAGATCAAAAATTCATTTCCAATGCAGAAAATGGAGCTGGTGATCCTAGAAACAATATGTCAAAATAAATCCCCAATATGAATAAGTTTCCTTCTTATTCCTCCATGGTTTGGGCGAGCTATGATATTTTCCCTAAAACTACTAGAAAACGAGATTCAGCACAAATCACAGGCTTTCTTATCGCAGTGTATTTGTACAATGTACATGGATGACGTTTTGTTTGGCATGAATCGAAATAAATTTCATGCTAATGAGTTCGCTTAGAAATTCTCCTTTCAATTAGAGTGGTGCACCCTTTGGTACACTCCATTAAACTTGGTATGCAATTCACGTGACGTCACAATAAAGGTGCAGGTTTTCCCCATATGATTTGTACACATTTATATCTTTGGCACTTGGGTATAGATGAAGGTATGAGACTTGTAAAAATGTTGGAACTTGGGGGAATGCATGGGCATTTATTCAGTCATGGGTGATGGTCGACCCACGACTGTCACGACACAGTTCCTGGTCAACTGTTAAAGTGTACATGTACATGTACACCCTGTACATGTGTGTCCCCACTCAAGCACATAATACCACTGCATCCTTGCATTGATCCTGAACACTAAACAATGCATTGACCCATCTGTAACAAGTCAATAAAACTTCAACTGTTTGAGTTTGGCAGATTTAGTACTGTTACATGTAGGTTCCGTACAAAGTACCAATAACCATGGAGGAACTGTGTGTGCAGCTGTTGAAGCCTTGGGGCTAGGGTTATGACTCATGACGTTTTTTTCTACACTATTTGTTATCTTATTTTTTATCTTGTATAAATAAAACACTTTAACCCTAACCATCCCTAATTCTCAAAAATCCTCTTTACAAATTGCAGGATTTTGCACAATTGAGGTCACCTGGAGGTCACATATTTTACTCAAATGTTAAATGAATTCAACAAGTGCCATGACATTGATTCAGAAATCAAATAATGTTGTCAGAATTCAAACCTATATTTTAGTTATCATTACATTTCAACATGCAGCTCAAACACAAAGGAGTCTTGCTCAGTAAAAACAGGTTGCTAGCAAAAACTCTATATGCTTTTCATGCTAAGCAAAAATCATCTGAATACCGTTCATAAAGAATATACATCACCTGAAAATATTTGTAACTGTTTTTGTGCTTAGCAGCTCCATGAATGCAATAGTTGTGTTCATACAGAAATTGTATTTCGGATACATCTCATTTTGGAATCGGATTTTTTTTTTTTTTTTTAGACTTTCATGTTTGAACCGCAAATAATTTATGCCAGTCACTACAAACTGCTGCCAGTAATACAGTATTACATTTATATTTTTGTATGGTTATTTTTGCAGGAATGAGAAAGAGATTCCCAAAGTATCGGACTATGTGAACTGTAAACGAGCCATCCGCGCTGTCTTGACTAAAGACAGTGCCCTCCTGAAGAAACTGATCACTAACACCAAAGAAATACCCACGCTGTTTGTTAAGAGGAGTGCGAGTCTGCAAGATGATGCCCTGGACTACGCGGTCAAGACGGGGAATATTGATGCCCTCAAGATGCTGATCGAAGAGAAATACAACCAGGACGATTCACGCCGCAAGCCCATGCCTCGTATCCTGGACCTTTCCAATTTCAAAAACAGTTCGTCATGGTGGGTGATATCTCACTTGGAACTTTATTGACATGTTTTCTACTGTAGTGATTCCGTATGCTGTGTTACGGATTACTGATGGGCTTTTTAAAATTATCTTAACCCTAACCCTCCAGGGTATTTTGGCTATAAACCCTGCCAGACCCATCAGATTGCATACTTTGTCACATTGACTTGTGTGAGGAGGGCAGCAAGGTCAAGTAGTCACCACAGATGCACTGTGCTGGGTCTGGCAGGGTAAGGGTTAATAGGACTTATGACACGTCGCTGCTCTAAGATTGATCTTGGTTAAGACTTGTTCTACGATTAATTTCACTAAATCCACTTTATAAAAGACGCATCAAAACTATACTAATTTGATCGCCATTTCGTGTGTTTATTTTACCGCTAGTGGAAACAGTTGTTGAAAAGAAACGTGCAAACCAACTTTTCCCAGAAAACTACTCTGCACAATACATTTCAAACGTAATGTAGTTTTGCACGTTCTACACAAGATACAACAGAGTTGACTAGTTGTCGGCTTATATGTATTTTGTAAAAACGAAGATCTATCCTAACGGAGAGCCGGCCCAATTAGAGAGCGAGCCCATTGAGAGCTAACCCAACACGAGCCAGTTTGATGAAAGCCAGCCCAACCAAAATCCAGCCCAACGAGACGGCCCCAGCATAGCCAGCCCAACGAGAGCCAGCCCAACGAGAGCCAGCCCAGCGAGAGCCAGCTTAACGAAGGCCAGCCCACTGAAACATCCATTACTAAATATAGGCATTCACACAAATTTATTCAAATTGTGCATGCAATTCACTCTTTCTGTTATTTCAAATGATATTCCATTGCAACATTGACTTTAATCACGATAACGGAGATCTAGCCCAACAAAGAAGTGGCCTAAGGAGAGCCAGCCCAACAAATAGCCAGCCCAATAAGAGCCAGCCCAACGGAGATCCAGCCCAACGGAGATCCAGCTGTTTAGAGAATCAGTTGTTTGGAGAACAAGCTGTTGGGAGAACCAATATTAATAATAATAATTATTATTCCTCCAAATAGGCACTTGGGGAGACAATCCCATAGAGATGTACAAAAACTTAAAACAGTCCTAACCTGTTTACCCTAACCCTTTTTCTCTAAGATTTATGCTATTTAGACCAAAATCTGTTGTTCTAGGACAAAAATAACTCCCAAATAATGTGTTTTAGGGTAGCTAGACACTTAGGGAGACACTGAAATGTTTGAATGTGCCTAACACCTGTTCCTTTTTTTACTTTCTTTGTGCAATGTTCTGATGACGCGTCTGCTTGGACAACTAATTATTGGCAGGGATTTATACAAGGAGGGAAATGGCGCTTTAACCAAGGTAAAAAAAAGCAAACATTTGACTTTCGTCTTTGTTTATATATTTTATTCATTCCTATTCACTCCATTAGGTGTAACGTACCAATATTAACTCTTCGTATCCATAACAGATATTCGTATAATTTAAAGGAAGTACATGTATACACCATTTGTAAACATAAAAAAAACCAAAACTACTGGATATTATGAAATGTCTCAAGCATCCTGTGAAATCACGACATCTGGTGTGCAGTGGTTTTCAGGAAAAATTACTGGCCGGCAATCCCTAAACAAAAACTGACAGTTTTTAAAAACTGCCCTCAATTGATTAAATTTAGTTAGTCAATTTGTCTGGTTTTCTAACCTGATAATTCCTGGCGTCTATAAATTGCTCTGTTTTCTCTGAAGAAAGTCAAGGAACCAGACTACAAGAACATCATCTTTCTTGGTTTTTCAAGCATCTATAAAGGTAGAAATTTGAAAATTACAGCAAAAGTAAATGGTGTATTCTAAGCTCATTCTAAACTCATTCTAAACTGATCACTTGAATACTTTTGATGTTCCTATTTATAAATTTCTCAGGATGTTGATCTCGACAGTGAAACCAAAACTATTGTGCGGTTTGAAAAGGCGTTGACCCATGGTGTTTCACTTGAAATCATAAAACTGCTAAATGAGGTTAGTTTTTATATTATAAACGAAAATAGATTAAAACAATGTTTGACCCAACAAAGAATCAACAGCAAAATCAATGTTTTCTCAAAAAGATTCCACCAATGTGCTTTTTTTAATTTGGTAGCAAGCATATGGGTGACCATTTTGAAAAAGAAAAGAAAAGTGATAGCACCCAAAAAGCTGACATTGCTCACGCTGCAATGTTATCGCACATTTTCTAACTCTAGGTGTGCATACCTTGCGAGAACTGCTATGAGCAGTACTTTTTTCGATCAATTGATAACGGTGGCTCAATTTTTTGACTGAGGCGGATAGCCTATTATGATTTTGAATTAAACAAAAATAAAAATCTTGGTTTGGCACAATGCTTACACACTGTTCAATTCAAATTTGTTCAAGCGAGACTTTTTAGTTAACAGAGTTGTATTAAAGTCCTTGCAAGTCCAGTCGAAGTCCTTTCCTAAAGCCAGTCACAAGTAAACTGGATGAATAGCTAGTGATTTGACTTGAGACTGAAGAACTTGTGATGGACTTGCAGGAACTTGAATACAACTTCGCTTTTTAATAGTGCCACAGTACCTAATTTACCAATTATTTTGAAAGCAAAAGAAAAGTTTGGCATTTAAGACAATAGTTGGTACTATATTTATCGTGAAAATATATTTCCATTACTTGCTAAAGATTACATTAAACACCACCCCCCCAAAAATAATATATTTAACAATGAAAAAAAAACCAAGAAATGGCTGTCAAAAAGTTAAAGTAATGTTAACCCCTTGATGCCAGGGAGTGGCTATGGCCGCAGCCCGCTAATCAGTCCGGAATGCTATCACACCATAGAACACAGCCCGTGTCACAGCTGCACGTTCAGGTCCATTGTGGTATAAGGGGTATAAGGGGTATAAGCTGCTTGCAAGTGATGGTTGTGCCATTGACAGATTTGTTTGGTTAGATGATTTTTCACAGAACAGGCAAGTCAGGGTTTCTTTTGATCTACGGGTTACCTGGTTTTTTTTAACAGGGTTCAGGCTACGATTGCACAGGAATGATTTGTTGCGCTGTGAGGGCGGGTCACTGTAAGCTGGCCGGACAAATGATAAGGACGTTCAAAGGGCGTCATGAAGAGGTAGGATAATTAATTGTCATGCTTACATGTACATGTATATAGCGCTCTCCATCGTATCAACAGTCTCAAAGCGCTTGACAATCCAATTCAGCTTGGAGAACTTCTCGACAGGGACAATGTTTCTTAATAATAATAATAATAAATAACATTTATATAGCGCTTAATACAAGCATTTCTCAGCTCCCTGGGGAGTATACAGCTCGATGTTGCCATTTCGGCGCAAAGCAGCTAAACCAACCACAATAACCATCTCTGCCCTCACAGGTACCCATTTACTCCTGGGTGGAGAGAAGCAATGAGTGACAAAGTGCCTTGCCCAAGAGCACACGCACCATAGTCCCAGGCAGGACTCGAACCCACAACCTGTAGCTTTACCTACTGATTACAAATTCAATGCTCCAAACCACGAGACCACGGCACTGGGTAATCCTTCGGGAGCTGAATGGCATTTTGTCTTTGTCTTGGTTATTATGTTTTGTACATTGTATCTAAAGCTTTTATTTTATGTATTCTTTGTAATTTTGGTCTGCGCATTTGTTGACGTTTCCCGAGAAATAAAATAGAGAAATAGAGACAATTATTACCCCGTTTATCAGGCCCTGGACTACCCCTAGAACTCTGGGGCTCCCGACGCCCGTAGGGCGGAGCCCCATAGATAGAGAGGATTTTAACTGCCGTTAAACAATATAAACCGTGCACAACATTCGGGCAATAACTCCATACTGAAGCACGGTCTACCCCAACCAAAAATTTGTATGAGTACTTTATCAACTCGCCCAGCTGCTGCCCACCAAAAACCGGTCGAATCTCGGCCAATTTCTGTAAAAAAGTGAAAACTATGCCCGTTCCGCAAACGCGACTGTTACAAGATGGCGGATAACGACGTTCAATGAACTGTTGGTAGCCGTGCATTGGCCGTTTTCCAAACACCCAATGCGCTATGGGGACACGAAAATGTCCCCACTTCTCATTCTGTTTTTTCCAAACAAAAGAACCTGTCCTCACAACTAGGTGGAGGCTAAAACACTGCGCCATTGGAGTACATTTGTGGTGCTCAGTGGTCTTGTGTCAAACTGGAAGGCTCCAAAGGGAGGTGTTACTTGTAGTCAGGTTTCTTATGTTATTTCGTTCACTTTTTGTGTAGATTTAGAACTATACATTTTTGGAAACGTTAGGATATACTTAACATGAAAACCAATGTTTACATTTGCTTTCAGGTTCTGTATGGTGGCCATCTTTGATTTTTTTTAATGGCATTTTGATGACGTCATGATGAAGTGACATTTTTCACAATTGTGTGCATATGTCTATGACCCAATAAACATATTACAAAAAGAATTTCAAATTTATTATGTTCTGTTGATGAGATATGGCTTAAAAGTCCAAAAATAAAACAAAATCATAACAAATCACACGTCATCATGATGTCACTTGAATGTATATCTATAACACATCCCGCCATACCTGCAAACCAATTGGACTTATACTTCCAGAGATATAGGGCATTGAAAACATGTGACACCCAATGACTTTTCATGTGTCACGTCACATTCACGTCACATTAAAGGTCATTTATTTTTAAAGAACCAAACAAAAAATGTAAACATTGGTTTTCATGTTGAGTATATCTTAAATATGTACATTAAAAACTTTAAATATGTACATTATGAACCTGAATATTGCCTCAGTGTGATGACTAGCCAGTGTATTATAACAAAAGTTACAATCCTCAAGTGCAAATATTCCTCTGGCCTTTGCGATTACATGTATTTCCGATTTTAATCGCTGTTCCTCCTGGATTTTTTGCTGAAAAGGTTTTGATGGCCACAAAGCCCGAACAACTGACTCCGTTTAAAGCCGATCTAGTCACCAAAAAGTCATTGAGGAACCAAAAGGTAAGTATTAGCAAACCATCAACTCATTTTGATAAAATAAAATTTCCTCTAGGGCAAAGTTTCATTGAAAAGAAAGACAAATCGTTGTACATTTTTAATGCCTTTGAATAATATTACAATGCATAAACTGATTTTATGAACTGAAATGCAAGTACTCTGTGCGCTCACTTTGTGGAACCCCGCATAATGAATAATTTCTGTTTTCCAAACTGACACGAAGGTGTGTGCGCCTGAGCTGTGCGGGCGCTTTGGACTTGCCTGCGTTTCGGGCACTGACGCATGCATTTGGAATATTTTACGAACTGAAATGCAAGCATGTGGCAAAAATACAGTTGGAAAAAAAAAACACTTTGAAAAGTTTACTCCATCCTTGTGTACTTGTGGGGTTGCAGAAACATTTTACTTTTAATTTCCATTAAAATTTAACAGATGTACTTGGGTTTCATTTCGTGAAAACGAACAATGAAATTGTTTTGCAGGTACTTTGCTTTTATGCCAATCACTCTTTGAGATAGAAGGCATCAAAGAAAATATATGTGAGGAATTCCGGCAAAATGAGACGGGACAGGGCATTGTGAAGAAAACTAATTAACAATGGACATTTCTATTAATTTTCAAATTTATTTATATTTGTAATCTTGAATAGGCCTACTAACTATTTTTTTGTTAGGAAATACAATGTACATGTAGTATGGGGAAGTAAAATGTGATATGGCATTTTTCCATATCACATGTTTTCGGGTCATGTAATAGGGACACAACAAAATTGCACTCCTAATTTATGGTCAGACCCCAATATGCTCCTGTGGCGCACACTCACGAGTCACAGAGTATCAATTCGTGATGTCGGCCGGTGTTGGTGAGTTATGTTTTTCTATTGTCCTTTGCCAGATTACCCCTCTACACTGTGCTGCCATTAACCCCAACACTAAGATCTTAGCTAAGATGCTGTCAGTCTCTCCAGACATATCGCTACGTGACCAGGCTGGCTTCACACCAGTCCACTATGCCGCGGCATGCACGACAAGTGGTCCATTGAAACTTCTACTGAAAAGGTACAAAGCAAATTAAAAGTAGCAGAATTTTTGCTAAAACTTTCCATTTGTTCTCTATCTCACCAAAGGATAATAATAATAATAATAATAATATTGTGTGGTGCTTATATAGCGCTTTATCATCAATGGTCTTAAAGCTCTTAACATTATTACCCCGGTCATTGGGCCCATGAAACATTCCAAATACATATGTACGGTACCATCTCAGCTCCCTGGGAGTATACAGCTTAATGCTGCCATTTCGGCACAAAGCAGCTAAATTCAACCACAATAACCATCTCTGCCCTTACAAGTACCCTTTTACTCCTGGGTGGAGAGAAGCAATGAGTAACCGAAGGGCACACGTACCATAGTCCAAGGCCGGACTCAAACCCACAACCTGTAGCTTTACCTACAGATTATTTGAGTAAAATCCAAAAATCTATTTCGTGAAATTCCTAGTGGAGACCTATTCATCTATAGAAATTACCCTTTGGAGACCTTTCCACTCCCATTGTCCCCATTGTGTTTACATCTCCAGAGGGTACTGTATTTCGCACCATGTACATTAGTACACAGTACATGTCTGAACCTTCAGTGTTTTTTTGCAAGGGTTAAGCCCAGTCCTTACTCGGTGTAAAAGCGAACACAAATGGGAATTTTTGACATCACAGGAAGTTTTCGTGCTACGAATTTGCAAGAGTTGAACACATTTCAATTCGACGATATTTCACAACGAATGCTTGGTGAGGTCAAATTTGCATCACATTCGCTTTGGCGTGAAGTATGAACCAGCCTTTACTTGGAGTGCCTTATTGAGGAAATTAAATTCATGGGTACAAATTCATTTTTTCCCTTCATTTCAGTGGTGCAAGTGCTGACGAACCCCAACCTAAGAAATTGGTGACGCCACTTATGATAGCCGCGAAGTATGGCCGGGCCAAAAATGTGGAAGTTCTTCTGAAGAGGATGAAACTCAGTAAACTATAACAAAGCAATAATTGCCTTCCCAAATCCAAAATTTACCTATCGCCGTTTGTAAATTAGCCACACCCCTTAGACGACTTTACTTGACACATGTGCAGCAAGTGGATGCGCTGTACGAAACGCACATTATGCGGCAAATCATTGCACACACGCTCTCTCTAACTGGATACAGCAGTTGTCTCAAAAATAAAAAGTGACGCCCTTATACTATGTACGTATACGAAGCAGAGCGAGTTAACAGATTTTGATGGACGTTCATGGTCCTCTATTAGTAACAGTAACTAGGGAGTTAATCTAATGCAGGCTTTCAAGTTTTTCTACTTTTCTTACTTTTTTTTATAGATTGTTCACCTTGCTTCAACTATTTTCATCCTTTTCCTACAGTTTGTTCAAACAATTTAAAACGAAATCTGTAATTTTGTAGTCATAACAGACTCACACAATGAAGGGCTTTGAGTACAGCAGTACTGCAACCGTACTTCCAAGAGCTTATAGACCCAGAAGGAGTGTTCTGAGTACAGAATATGACAAATGGGGTTCAGGGTGTTGCAGACATGGGTGACAATCGCTAAAACTACTGAAAGCCCACAAATGTTCTAATTAAATCCTGATTGTTTTTTTCTTTTTGTTTTATCCTACTTTTTTACAATTTTGATCATAGTTTTTTATCCTACTTTGTTGACAATTTTGATTCTACTTTGTTGACAATTTTGATTCTACTTTGTTGACAATTTTGATTCTACTTTTTGGACATTTTTGATCCTACTTTTTTATCTGGGTTTGCATGAAAACCTGCTACTGGTTGACATCAGTCTGTGTCAATCAGTCTCAACAAAGATTGATTTGTTTTTCGAATCCCCTTCGACGTTAGATCCTTCACAGCCAAAGACGGACGAAGTGGGAGTGGATAGGAAAGACAAGAGTGGACACTATGCAATTCACTATGCTGCAGAGGGAGGATATGTGGTACGTCATACATTATACAATTGTTGACGGCTCGGTGATGCTAGAATAGTGCATGGCGGTTGCGTGAATTTTGAAATTATTAGCACGATAAGGCGCACGTCTTTGTCAAGTAAATGAAAATGCGTTCGTTGGTTTATACGCGTGTCTATAAATATGAGGAAATTATCGCTCGACAAAATTGCGTATGTGAATTTATAGGGAGCATGATAAAAAGGGCTTCACCGTGAATATGGTGTATTGCATAGGACAATACCATCAATTCACGTGTACACATGTCATACATCTTAAAGGTAGTATACACCATTGGTAATTGCTTGAATTATCATTAATAGGTAGATTTGGGGGGTTGTATTTCATCGTAAATATCATATAACTGACCTGTCCGAAGTTTCACAATCATGGATGCCGAGAAAAGCACGAAAAACAGCGCTTGTTTTCAACCGGCAGTTATTCTTATGTTATCTTTGTTTTTTCGGAATAATTACAGGATATCTAGCGCAATCATTTTGCTGGATGCCTAGAATCATTATTTACTTTCAAATGAGTAAGATATTTCTTAATAATTCGGTAGTAAATATTTTCGATATCCGCAAATGGTGTATCCTACCTTCAACCCTAACACTCCTCCACCTCCAAAATCCTCATTGCAGTTTTGGAGTATTTTGGGGGATTGAGGATGAATGGCAAAAAGTGACAGTTGATTTTGGAGGATGCAATGGGTCAAAGTCGTAGGTCTTGCCCGTCATCCGACGCAAACTGGTTAACAGTGGGTAACGCAACCAAATGTTTCAAAAGATGAAGACATCTGCTTGTGGGTTCGAATCCTACCCGATTCAGTGGTGTTTTTTTTTAAAAGAAATCCTCAGGTCGGGTCAACACTTGCATGTAGTACACAGTTTAAATGTGTTAGTGAATGGCAACAATGTAATATTAAATTTACACCTCCCGACACATCTTCAATATTATAAAGTCTTTTGTTTTGTTAAATAAATATCAACAATATTTTTTTTGAAAGACATTACCCAGGTGAATGTATAATTTGTTGTTCCTTATCATAAAGTATGTATGGTAAGAGACAAAATTCTGCGACAAATCTAGATTTTTGCTATAAATCCAGATTTTAACTTTGGACGTTTTAGGATTGCGTTAGCACCCTCGTCAAACATGGAGCTGCAGTTGAGGCAAAAGAGTCCTGGAAGAATCACAAGATCACACCGCTCATGATTGCTTCTGAGAGGGGTCACTGTAAGCTGGCAAAGGTCCTCATTGTGGAGCTGGGAGCTGAGATTGAGAAAAGAGGTTTGCCTACCAGTGCTAAATTATGTTTCTCTAGATGACCATGTGACCGTATACTGTTTTTTTGTTAATGTACAACTTCTACATGTTTTTATGGATATTGATGAAACTTGGATGCAGTGACCCTTGGGTGGGAAGAGACAATTCTTCATCATACTGAGGTCAAACATCATGTTGGGATAATTGTTCAAATGTTCTCAAAATTGTTTTTGTCTACAGATTTTAATGGATTTTAATGTAACTTGGATGAAGTGATTCTTTGGTGGGGGTTCATCTCATCTCTTCCGAAATGGGAGATCAAATGTCATGTAGGGGTCATTTAAGGTTGGCGTTTCAAAATGCCGAAATTTGACTTTAAAAAAAAACGGCAAGAAAAGGCAACACTCGCGATCCACGGATCACTTGTCTTAAATACTGGCAACTAGCAGCTAGAACTTTGCAAAATACCATGGTCCAGTGATTACTGCTTTTGCCTCGTGTGAAGCAGCGCTAATTAGATATGCAACGGAGGCCAGCGCGACCGTCGACTTGCGTGAAGATGCTATGCCTATATTCGAATGATCGAATTTGCATGAAAAGGTCACGCCCATTTTAAGCAATTTGCAAAGACCACTGCGTGATCGAGGGAGCTGATAGGAATATAAATCGTGTCGTTAGCGGGCGCAGTGTCGAATGCATGGTCTTTGGCAAAGACTACACAGTTACAACTGCATGTGTACCCTTGAGGAGACACTTCAGCATAATGTTAAACTCCTTATGGAAACAAGTGGAATTAGGGAGACATTTCAGTGTCTCTCTAATGCCTGTGCAGCTCCTAATAGAGGCAAAATTTGATCGTTGCAAATCGGCTAGATTGATTGCTCGTGGTCCAAACAAAATTATACCAAATTTTGTTGGGGTAGGATATGGGAAAATTGGAGTTACGGGCCAGGAAAGTTGGAAAATGTTTATACACAAGTGAACGGGAATGTCACCCAACGGTACCGATATCTTTTATTATTTGCATGTCAAATTTTTTTTATCGTTTAAAGCAGCAAAAGTGCTAACAATTTTAATTCAAAATTTTCTGACTCACAATTTGAATTTCGACTCCAATCTGCATTTAGAATGCATTCTCCTCTAGCGGATTGCAGCTACTTGCGTGTCACGCACTGACCAGACCAATAATAGTGCCCACGCGTGTGTCATTTGAACACTTGCGCGCACTATTTGCAGAAATTTACAAAAGTGAATCTCTGAGATGCATCTTTGGAAATGACTTTCTTTTGTTATTTTCTTCAAAATGACATCATGCCAGAAGTACATGTAATAATTTCACAAGTAAGCTTTTCAACAACATTTTTGTTAGGTAATTTTTAGATAGGTGCAAAAGGTATATTTCACCTTTTAAAGATTGAGATTTTGAATATTTACCCGGGGTCCTTTTTTAGAATGAAATGATGAATCGATGTCATTCATTTTTAAAACCAGATAAGTTCAAGCGTACGTCCCTGATGCTAGCCTGTATGAACGGCCACTATCCAGTAGCTACTCTACTGCTAAGGAAAGGAGCTGACCCTAACGCCAAGGACTCATCAGGAAACACTCCCGTTCACTACGCTGCTGCTTACGGCTGGTGGCATTGCCTCAAACTACTGCTCCAAGCTGGTGGGAACCCAAACATCTTCAACGATAGAATGGTGAACATTTAACTCTAGTAACAATAGTTCAGTAGTTGTGCGTTCAGTGTGGAATAAAAGTGAAAAGTAAGTGTAAATACAATTGTAGCCTTTGCTCAGTTGGGCCTACTTTTTGTGGATTATCAGATTTAATCTAGGCTGTTAAAAGTAAAAACACTATTAATATATATATATTTTTTTTAAATGATAAAACTTGTTTTTGGTTGATGATGTTTTTTATCAGCATGTTTCCCATAATGTGACTCGCTCTACAGGGTGTCTCTAAAAAAAGTATACCCATTTTAAAATTGGTATTATTGCAAAAGTACTGAATATTTCAGAAAAAGACAAATGTCTGTTGAAAGGGTAGAATGTACTCTGTCCAATAGTATAAGGTATATTATGTCATTGCCATGGATGACTGAACAAACAAGACATTTATGAAAGGTACTGAAATCAGCACTGTGACAAGTTGGTTTTACTTGAGCGACGAAGCTCCGGCAGGTGTTTTTAAGGACAAATTCTTTTGCTGTTTGAGGTTGAACAAATTGAAAAATTATGACAGGGTCTCTTTCCTGACAAATGCAAGGTGGTGGTCACCATTCCTGTTAATGCATAACTGGCATCTTAGTCTCATGCCTGACTTATCGTCCCAACTTGTCACAGTGCCTATTTCAGTACCTTTCATAACTGTCTTGTTAGTTCAGTCATCCATGGCAATGACATAATGAACCTTATACCATTGGACAGAGGACATTCTACCCTTTCCACAGACATTTCCCTTTTTCTGAAATGTTCAGTAATTTTGCAATAATATGAATTTGAAAATGGGTATACTTTTTTTAGAGACACCCTGTATAAAAGCGTATATATGTGACCTGGCACCACAAAATGGGTGGAAAGTTGCAAAATAACAAAATTGACATTATTATATTTCTAGAAAGAAGTCCTAAGCTTTCAAATGATGTATTGTGTGTTGCTGTAGCTTATTCCTAGCCGCCGCTATACTCATTTGAAATTGCTGAAGTCATGCTTTTTTGTTTTGAGAAAACGGAGTTCAAAGTCCATGAACCGTGCCAACTATACTATCACTCAGTGCAATTCAACCACCCAAAAACAGACTTTAGAGTTTTAATTGAGCTATACAATGTTGGGATATGATAAAGAAGGGTTGTTTGTATGTAAAAACGTTAACAACTCTAAACCGACCTCCCACTTGAAAAATTGATGTTTTGGCCAATAACTTGTTTTTGCCATGTGCGACTTTCCGCTTATTTCGTGGTGCCAGGTCACATATTGAGTTATTTTGAGTGAAATTGAATTATGCACATTGTTGGAAAGCCCACAGCGTCAGCTTTCATTGTGTGTATAATAAAGCTCGTAGCCCCTTCAATTCTGGAGATATGACTTGTTTACATATTGATTACTTCCTTGGTGTTAAAAATACACGACTAAAAAAACAGACTTTAAAATTGTTGACAGAACGATGCATATAAATGGTAGTTTGTTTCACTGTTTTCATCGAAATCAACATTTCTTTGAACGAAACCTGAAACTGCAGGTTTGCGCCGGGATTATTTTAACATCACCGAGCCGACGCGCGGGATTATTTTTAACAAAACTTGATCCGAGGCGGATTCAGACTGATAGTACCGGGAAGCACATCAACGCATTTCCGGCCTTGCTCGCTGCTGACAGACATTTCCGTCCTTGCTCGTGGCGTGTTTATGCGTCATGCATTTTGAATCTGGTTATAAACACGAACTGGTTAAAGATGTCATTCATGACAACAAATGCAAAACAAATTTGGACTAAAAGTTTACCCTCTCAACGTTGCGTGGGCCATTACATGATAATACACAACGCGACTTGACACCCTTTTTTGTGGACCCGGTCACATACAATACTAAGAGAATAACAATGTGGTTGGCCGGTTTTAAGCAAGTACGTTTATAAATGGCTCATGGGCCTGAAGGCAAGGGCATATACAATGTTCAGGCCCAGGAGTGGTTTTAAACATACTTGTTGAATATCGGCAAACCACATTCACTCTTAAATCAACGTGAAATTTCTGTGAAATTTCTCGGCATTTTAAAAGTGAAATTGCCTTTCTATTGTTAAAGAGCTAGATATTTTTATTTTCATTCATAAATTCTTTTCGGTCCAAAAGTCGAAACAAGTTACATGTAAAAGCTTTTTACAGTTTTTCAATGATTGTGTTTCACAATTTTACCTTGTGCTATAAGTAGCTATTTTAATGGTATGTGCCTCATTCACATGCCCTTATGTGGAGATAGACGCGCCCATGATAGATGCGTGATATGGCATTGGGACTATTAATACATTGACTTGTTGGGCGCGATCAGTCGATCGTGTTGCACTATCAGTTGATCTTGACTGATGTCTCTGACTACTTATCCCTGTTCATTAGTAACGAGACCATTTTTGCAGCAACTATGAGATCAGCGCAATTGGGTCTCTACCTTCACCGGTACCCATTTATACTCCTGGGTGGAGAGAGGCAATTTGCCTAAGAACATAAGCACCATGTTTTTTGTCGGGATTCGAACCCCTGTACCATTGCACACGAGTCCAACACTGTAACCGTTGGACCACTCAAGTTGACACCCTTTAACCAGTTCGCGCCAGGATTATTTTAACATCGCCGGGCCGAGGCGAGGAATTATTTGTAAGGAAACTCGATCCGAGGCGGGTTCAGGCCAATGGTACCAAGAAGCACACCCACGCATTTCCGGCCTTGCTCGCTGCTGAGAGACATTTCCGGCCTTGCTCGTGACATGTTTATGCGTCATTCGTTTTAAATCTGGTGAAAACTTTGCGTGTACATACGTCCTCCGGCGCGAACTGGTTAATATAAATTTGTTATTTGGGCGAAAGGGCCGATTGTTTCCATTGAATTCTATTGTGGAGGACACTATAGACACAGACACTAAGGCCTATTACTAAATAGTAGCTCTTGCGATTTGCAACTCAATTTGTTGGGTTGGGTCACTTTTCAGTATCAAAATACCCTTCTAACTCCACTGGGAGCGGCCTACATGAAGTGTCACATTGGATGCCTTGAGCTCCTACTGAGTCACCCGGACGTCGATGTCAACTGCAGGGATGACGAAGGTGCGACACTCTTGCTGACAGCGTGCAACAAAGAAACGACAGAAGAATCGTTGCGGCACATACAACTTCTGGTTGACAGCGGAGCAGACATCAATGCGTCAAACGGGTTCGAAAAAACGCCCTTTAGATGTGCATTAAGAAAAGTAAGCCTCTTTCATTCAACTTTATTCAGTCGTGTTCCCATTGAAGTTTTTCTTCCCCAGCCTCGCTGTAGCTTACCGCGACATTTCTTCGAGTAACTCTGGCAGAATGACTGGCAGAATGTCGCACATTGTTGGCGCTGTGCACAGTCACATTTGACCTCGAGACAAAGCAGTGTTTGCGTAGTCGCGGTACTTTTACGAGGCTGTTCCCATTGGACTTTTTTCCATCCCTGGAAACTTTTCGCGACCACTTTCGGCCTGGTAGTCTTACATCACCGCCTTGGTACGTAAAAAGGGATGTTAGTCTACCGTGCATTCCTATTGGATTATATGTTGTCATTCTACAGAAAAGTTGCGATATGTTAACCAAAAAAAGTCCAATTGGAACACGGCTTCCTTGTTGGAGACTTTAGTTTGTTTTTGTTTGTGTTTTTGTTTTGTTGAAAACCCTTGATCTGTTTATACAGGCCTTGACTTTTGCCGTACCCGCTGCTAATCAAGTGTATAAGACGTCTTAGTGCACTAGAAAGCAGTAGGTTGTGGGTTAAAGTCCCACCTGAGTCGGTGATATTTTCGAAAGAATCTCTCGGGACCACACTGTGTAAAATACATGTCGGTGAAGGGCCAAAATTTAATATTGAAAAATGTGCAAACGTCGAAGTGTTTGGGAGGGTGTGCAGAAAAGCAAGGGTCAAAACCCTAACAATCCCCATCCAGTCAAACTCTAACACCAGGTTTTGTTGGGATATGTTAGGATGGGTAACTGAACCCCTATTAAACTGACAGTCTTTTACACTGGGTTAGGCATACCTCTTGAAGCAGAGCCCAACAGTTTGTGTATACAGTTTGCCATATGGTGTTGGGATTTGCCGGATGGTTTCTAGTAAATTACACTATGGAGTTAGAGTTAAGGAACATTTAAAGATTCTTGTATAAAAAAAGAAAAAAGAAATTGGTCGTTTGTGGATGTAAACATGATGAGGGTTTATTCAAAGAATACTGCTGTCTTTTCTCTTTTTTTCAAAGTGAACTTGAACTTAAAAAGTGAACGGGACTCGAACCTAGCTGCGACCTCCGGAATACCGGACCGGCGCTCTACCAACTGAGCTATCTTGCACTATGTTGGTTGTCTCCCAAATTGTCACTATCTTTGTTCAAGGGCGCTGGTCAGAAGTCATAAACACCAGAATGCCATGTGGCCAGGGATCACACCCGATTTTACGATACAACCTGGGAAGCGACAATATTCAGAAATATTACGCTCGGTTTAGACAGGCGTTCCACAGTCGCGCCGAACCAAATTGAAATCAAGTCGCTCCTGAGTCGCTCTAACAACTCCAGCAGTCGATCGTTCGCCGTCCGGCGCGCCTTGTCGCCCTTATTTGTTTCAGACGTCGGACTTAATTCACTCATTTGGTTTGGCGCGACTGTAGAATGCCTGTCTGAACCGAGCGTTATTTTTTGAAAACGAACTTTTGTTGTATTAGCATTTCCTGTCACATTTCCTATATTGTTGTCAGGGTTGCCCCAGCTTACTGAAGATGTTTTTGGCCAAGGATCGTAATGTTCCATTGGATGCAGACCATTTGATGCAGACCAATCCACTACATTGGCTCGCTGAAGAGTGCATGGATGTCTGGCCTGAGATCTTAGAGATCCTAGTCGACAACGTGAGTCTTCCTGGCGTTAATATTTTATTAGGCCATTTAAAATGAATAAATAGGTTTACATCACTAAGATTTCAAAAAATTGGTGGGGAGGGGAATTTATATTTTATATTTTATATTTTATATTTAACCCTGAGAATGACTGAAACCGCAAGGCGCTTTTCTCGCCAAACTACATCGTCAATCACTCAGACAATTATACATGTGAATATTAAATTGAAATAAATTGTAGCGATCATTCATTGTTTATTAAATAGTATCAATACAGTGTGGCTTGAACACATTGGAATGATAGTCATAGTGGAAGGAATAGGGCCTACATCTGACATCGTTAGCCAGCGTACAGCGACTTGCCCTGTTGACCGACGATCTTTGCAGAGCGCGCTATTGCATGCCGTCAGCCACGTGATGCGACTTTTCTGAAGGCAGGTTTTGATGAAGCGATCGCGTACGTCTTCCTACAAGCACTGGATGGCGCGCGCAGTTGTTACGACGATCCTAGACCATCAATTGCATGCACAGAAGTAGACAAAAACACAGTTTTAGAAAAAAATATAAAATATAAAAAATATTGGGACAGAGCTAAAAATCGAGACGGACGGTGATGTAAACCTAATTATTAATTTTAAATGGTCTTACCTGCAAATTGCTCAGCCAAAAGGTTTGTTTTCTTTAGCATTTATTTTCTGTCCTTAACCTCCTATGCAGAAGTCACATTTTGGGTCAGTTTAGCAGCACGAAGATACAGACTGTCTTTTTGTGCATTTAGTTTTGTACACTGAAGCTGTATGGAGAATTGTGTTCTCTATAGAAACACATGCAATAGACTGGACTTGGGACATATTTGTGCTGTCAAACCATATGAGGATTAAAGGTAATATACAATATTTGCAAACATCTAAAAAAAATTACCAAACATCTAACTTGACTGTAAGAGAATAATAGTCTCGTGAAATCCTGTAAAATTACCGCACATGTTGTGCTGTCATTTTCAAAGTGCATTGTTCGCATCAATTTCCAGTGATGGTTGGCTAACCATCGTTTGAACAAAACTTACTTTTTTTCTTCCAAATACAGCCCCCAATGTGCCAAATTTAGTTAGTCCACATTTGTTTGGAATTGGTTATATATTAGTCTCGGTTGCAACACGTCCTAATTGCGGTATGCAGCGTGCTGGGCCGCCAATGCCAAATGGTGTTTGTCATACATGTACCTACAAATCTGTTGACATATGTCACCTGGCACCACAAAATGGATGGAAAGTCGCAAAATAAAGAAAAGTCATTATTACATTTCTAGAAAGACGAAGTCCTAAGCTTTCAAATGATGTATTGTGTGTTGCTGTAGCTTATTCTAGCCGCCGCTATACTTTTTTTTAAATTTCTGAAGTCAAGCCCCCTTGTTTTGAGAAAACAGAGTTCGAAGTCCATAAACCGTGCTAACTACACTATCAATCAATGCAATTCAGTTGTACATTACAGTTTAAAGTTTTAATTATTGGATATGATAAAGAAGGTTTTTGTATGTAAAAATGTTAACAACTCGAAATCGACCTCCCACTTGAAAAATGGACGTTTCGGCCAATAACTTGTTTTGGCCATGTGAGACTTTCCGCTCATTTTGTGGTGCCAGGTCACATAAATGTGAGGGGTTCTGGTAAAATGAGACGGAACTGGGCAAAGGTTGAATCGAGGATGCTTAGATATCAGAAAAGAGGATAAAATCTCCTTTTAATGCTGTTTCTTGTACTTTAATCGGACATTCCATTGACAAGTTATGGCTGTTTTTAATGTTTGCTATTACCAACAGGTCACAAAAGTAAAATATTGAGAAAAAGGTCATGGAATTTTCGAGTTTTGTACATGTGATATGAAAAAATGGCAATTGTTTTTCCTTAAAAACACTGTTATTCCACTACTTTCTTACTGTTTCTTTAGGAATATGGTTAGTAGACATAACAAAGATTACAAATAGCAATAAATCTGAAAATTTGAAAAAATTACTACTATTCACTAATTTGCATGTTTCCTTCTATAGCCTGTGCCCAGTTCTGTCTCATTTGGCCAGAACACCTCACATATTTTCAACAACAATCTTTTTTTTTTTTTTTTTACGGTGTTTGGTATTTTTTAACACAGCGAAGGATGGTGTTCATTATAGCCGAGGGGAGTCGGGTTGGTGTAGCGGTTCTTTCCTCGCCTTCCACCACTATGACCCGGGTTCGAATCCGGCCTGGGCCAATATGTGGATTGGGTTTTCAGTCCCTGCCTGACTCCGTGGGTTTTTCCCCAGGATATTCTTCTGGGGTTTTCCTCCCAACTCTAAAACTGTAACTTCTTCACATTAATTGTTGAATGAAATACAAAATTGTTGAATGAAATTTGTTCCCGCCGTGAATATGGCCATTGATGCTGGTACGGCGTTAAACCCTAAAAACTCACTCATTATAGCCGAATGTTCGGTATAGCAGTGTTTCACTGTAGGTCACATTCTCAACAATCCAGTCTTTTTGAGCTACTGACTCTCAGACAAAATAGAAAACAAGTCAAAATATCAAACCATCAGATAACAATGATCCTAAGCCTTTATTAATTTTTTTGTATATACCTCATTGCCAATTTATCATTCAGGAGAAGAAGAGAGGATCCAAGCCTACGAATCTTAAAGGTGGTGGGCGGAGCCAGAAGAAAACACGGGCAAAGGTCGTGACCTTACAGGAGGCTGCCCGGATGAAGGACAAGAAAGGATGTACTCCATTCCTGGCATGCATCATTACGCATTCAAGTTGTGGGGTATGAGCTGTCAGTCAAAAATTGCCATTTTGCAAGACTATGGGTCAAAGCCAACATTTGAAAGGGTGGTCAATTTTGTTTTCTTCAGGTAAACCCTAATCTGTATACTCCTGTGCTACCTTTTTATATTTCTTGTTTCTTTTTGTTTTGTTCTGTAAACAAACATCTCTAAGACCTATTTTGACCTACATGTATTTGTAAGAGTTGACTCTGCATTGACTGTTACACAACTGTTTTACCACTTCAAGTAACTCATCAGTACTCTTCGATGTTGTATACCTTTGGAAAGATCTTGCTCTGCTGAATCCAGAAATATAAATATCTTAATTCTCAAAAAGTCCAACTTTCATCTCATTTTGTGATAAGGTCACGTTATTTGCGTGATTAGACCTTCTATTTAGTATATATGTTGTACATGTACCTGTTGGGCTTCTATAGTGTTATCTTGAGTTATTTGAGTAAATTTAGAGTTTTTCTACACCATGCAACTTTTTCCCGGATCAGCTGCATGTCCTCGTTTGCCTTTACAAATTGAAAAACACTCTACAAAGTCTTGTGCAGTTTGAAAATTCCTTGGTTTTCCTGCCTTTCTAGTTTAACCCTAACCCTCCTAAATCTTCCAAAATCAATATGATTTTGCACATTCCCCTAAGAAGTTATAGTTAAGGGATATTTTTAGGTATTTAATTTCTTGTTATTAAAAGCATGTACACCATTGGCTTTTTATAGTTTTAACCCTAACCCTCAATCCTCTGAAATTCTCATTGCAGTTTTGGAGGATTTGTGAGGATTGAGAATGAATGACATGAGTTGATTTTGGAGGATGCAATGGGTCTACGTCACTCTACTTACCTGTAGAGCCACTACATATGCATAGTCCCAGCCGGCAGGCGTCAACGCTAAGATTTTTCTCACATTAGCGCCCCCTGTTGACCCTCCCACAGTGCCCCGCGGTATGAGCGCCATGTTGGCATCCTCTTTTCTCTTAGCGGCCGTGAAGTCAACACGTACTTTTGGACAGCTCCGTCTAAATGTTTTCTTCACAAGTCGACGTTAAAGGTTTTTTCGTGTATTATTAATAAAAGATTATTGTAGAGTACGATCTTCATTGTGGAATTTGTTTTTGGAGTGGTTATAAAGAAACGTTTGGCGAGGAACGAGTCAGTCCATAACGGGGAAAAATTTCTTTCCCCGTGACGGCCCATTTCCTCGGGGGGTCGTACCGGTGGCGTTGAATCGTTTCACCGTGACGGCTCCCCCAGCCAGCACTCGGAGCTGCAGGAGGCTGCCCGTCCCGTTGACCGGGCCGAGGACACGATCCAGTCCCCGGCCCCGGCCAATACACCCTGGACTAGCCAACGTAAAGGGTCCCGCCCCGGCAAGGTTATTTCTAAAAAATCTTCCTTTGCCGGTGCGGGCCCGAAGATGGGCCGTCAGCCGAAGCTGACAACGGCTCCACTGTTATCGGACAATGTCCGTTCTGATTCAGTGGTTACCGAGCCCTCGGGCTTCCCCGGCCCTATGGCCCTGGCCACGAGGCTGCGTGACGGCCTGCTGAAGCAGACCGTTCACGCTTCATCGCCCGGTAGTACAGTGCTAACAGAATCTCACTGTACTACTCGAGCACAAGCGGGACAGCTGTCTCTCGCTCCGTCCTTCTGGTCGGATTTTGGGCCCTTTTCAGGCGTACCAGCCCTACCGGTTCTTCAGTCGTCCCCGGGAACTTCAAAGAAGAGCCGACGGACATCGAGCTCTTCTTCGGAGGGCTCACGCCAGGACAAACGGCATCGTCCCCACGACGCCGTCTCTTCGGCTGACTTCATGCAGGCCTTTCAGTCTATCAGTGCCTCGCTGTCAGCTATTGCCTCGGCTCATCGACAGCCAGCCCCACCCGGTCTCGGGGAACGGGCTAGTGGAGCACAGGGCGGCCACGACATCCCGCATACAGTGAGTCGCGCCCCATCCTCCCCTCCGGCTATAAGCATCCATCCTTCGATGACCATACTGCCGGAACCGGGGGAAACTACTCTCGCTCCGTCGGGTCCGGCCCACGCTACCGATCTGCGTGATGACCCGGCCCGCTCCCCGTGTTCGCCTCGCCCGTCCCATTCCGGGGATTTGGCCGAGGACGAGGACGAATGGGCTCAGCTTTAGTGTCTTTCTATCTCCGAGACTGAGTTGCGCCTCGTCCAACGCGACATGGTTCGCGTCTTGAAGCTCCCGCAACCTGAAGAGCCCGCCGCCATAGAACGCAGATCTTTCAAGCGCCGGACGGGCTCATCGGAGTCCCGCCATACTCCATTTTTTTCGGAGTTACCACTGGATCAGGTGTGCGAGGAACGCTTCAATGCTATAGCGGGGGAACCCACTTGGAAACCCTATCGTAAGCGTGCGTTGGCTTACTATCGTTTCCCTCCGGCGGACTTTGGAAAATTCTTTAGCCCGCCTGCCTGGATGGCGGTTCTTCGACATCGAAATCCCCTTTTTCGGATCGATCTCGAAACAAGCTAGAGGATATCTTAAGAAAATTAGATACAGCCTCTCGCTTCGGATTGCGGACATCTTCATTCCTCCTCCTTCTCACGGAGTACCTTGTCTCCGGCTGTGAGAAGGATTCCTCCATACCTACGGATTTATTGGCGGCGGCTTTCCATTGCCTTGACTTTGGTTTACGCACAGTTCTCGAGCAGTTCACTCGGATCTCGACTTTAGCGACTTCTTCCCGTCGGGCTAACGTTTTGGACGCGCTTTTTCTTCCATCGGAGGGCGCTCGCAAACGCCTTGAGACCCTACCCCTTTGGGGTGATGACCTCTTCGCCGGGAAATTTCAAGAATCAATGGAAGCCGAAGCAAAGCGGATCGAGGCTACCGATAAGATTAATCTGAAGAAGCCAGCCGGTCCGCCCGCCAAATTTGCCCAAAAGCCCAGTCCTACAACGGTTTTCCGCATCCCGCGCCGTCAGCCCCTGAAGTCAGTTCAGGGCGGCCCGCGGGGTCGAGGTGGCAACCAGATGGGTTCGCGTTTTACTCGCCCCCAGTCTGCCGTTGGTCGCCAGACCCAACAAGGATCGCGCGGCACCCATACACCGGCCCCCCGTTTCTCCGGGGGCTGGCGTAAATGACGCGCTCGCGCCGAGGCGGCCCCCCTCCGACGGACCCGTGGCAGCCGCCTCCAATATTTCGTAGGGTCCTTGGCTCAAGTTTCGTCCGATCGATGGGTACTCGAAACCATCAGACACGGTTACGTGTTAGAATTCACAAGTCCCCCTCTGTCGGACACATTCGTCCGCCAGACTCGAGTTCCATCAGAGCTGGCGAAACGTCGCGCAAACGAAACGCGATCCGCGAGACCTGGGACCTGACGGAGAGCTTGGGGTTCATCATAAACTCAGCCAAGTCTCATCCTCTTCCATCACAGTCTCCAACTTTTCTGGGCGCGAGGCTAGATCTCCGCGCGCGATTAGCCCGCTTGACGGACGAGCGTGTTGCCAATCTGTTCCAGTGTGTCAGTCTTTTTCTGTCTGTTCCACTGGCCCCAGCACGTGCGTGGCTGAAATTGCTGGGTCTTATGGCCAGTATGATAGACTTGGTGGACTTTTGCAGGCTTCGAATGCGCCCGTTTCAGCTCCACCTCCTCACGTTCTATCAACCCAGTCGACACCATATCGACCATATGGTACCGACTTCACTATGGTTAGTCCCTCACCTTCGTTGGTGGACAGTTCCCACCAACCTTACGCGAGGACGCAGATTCAGTCAGCCTCGACCATCGGTCGTCGTAACGACCGACGCTTCACTGTCGGGCTGGGGGGCTACGTTGCGAGGCTCTGGGATGCCGAACACCGCACATTCCACATCAACACTCTGGAATTGATTGCGGTGTCCAGGGCTCTGGAACACTTCCTACCCTCGATCTCCGGTCGGGCAGTTCGCGTTCGTTGCGACAACATGACTGTGGTAGCGTACATAAATCGCCAAGGGGGCACCCGGTCAGCTCGCCTTTGTGCACTGACCTGGGAACTCCTTCATTGGTCCATGCGACACAAGATTGTCCTGTCGGCGACCCATCTCCCGGGCGTGGAGAATGGCACCGCCGACGCCTTGTCCCGGGGTCACATCATTCCGACGGAATGGTCTCTGCTCCCTCCGGTGGTTCGGTCGCTCTTCACTCTGATCGACCGGCCTCACGTCAATCTTTTTGCGACGTCCCTCAACAATCAACTGCCGGTTTATTGCTTGAGGTTTCCCGACCCCAACGCCTGGCGGACAGACGCTCTAGCAATTCATTGAGACGGGCTGTTCGCTTACGCCTTCCCGCCCCTATCCCTCATCGCCCGGGTCTTGTCCAAGATCGAACAGGTGAATTGCAGGATCCTTCTGGTGGCCCCGTTTTGGCCTCGCCAACCGTGGTTTGCCAGGCTAATCAGGCTCCTCGTGTTCAGACCCGTGATTCTTTCACGGCGTCCGGACATCCTGTTTCAGCCTCAGTCGGGTCTTCTTCATCCAGCACCGGAAGGTCTTCACCTGACGTGCTGGATGTTATCCAACGATCCCTCCGCTCAGCGGGCCTTTCAGATCGGGCTGCAGTCGTTGTGGCACACAGTCGCAGGCCATCAACCCGATCCGTATATAACAGCAGACTACGTCATTTTTATAAATGGCTTGTGACGGCTATCCGTTCGGCCCTCTCTGATTGGCCGAACGAAACTGGGTCTCCTGTCCGGGCTCACGATGTAAGATCAACATCAACCTCTTGGGCCTTCTTCAATGGCGTTCCCATCGCAGACATCGTCAAGGCTGCTTCATGGAAATCTGCTAGCACCTTCACGGAATGTTACCTGAAGGATGTCTTACAATCTGAGGGCATTGCTGGCAGAACCGTTCTGAAGGCTACTGCAGCCTCATCTCGGCGTCATTAGTCGCTTTGCCTCTCCTCCTCGTTTTTCGGTGAGTGCGACATTGCTCTTCCTCAGATTAACAGATTAGTGATATGGTTTTATTCACACGTGCTCGCTTTAACGATTCACGTGTATATCTACCTATTTATCACTTGCTCAGTGACTTTTTTCCTCAGGACGGTCTATACATATCATCCGTGCTGATGATCTCTATGTCCTCGGGCTGACGAATTTTGGGTTTTCCGCATCCTCCCTTCGATGCTCCAGCCCGTTTTTTCCAAGGGTTCTACTTGTGGTTGATTAAATAAGATACATTTTGTCTTGATACTTATTTACTCCAGACTAAGCCTACTGGTTGTAGGACTTCTTTCGGAGGTTGCACATACAACCTCTGAAACAGAGTTTGGAACCGCTTTAGTTAGCACGTTTTATTTGCGACCGTGCAGTTCAGGACCCTTATTCACAGTAGAATCTCGCATACCCACCACCGGTCTACGGTGCCATATCATGCATATGTAGTGGCTCTACAGGTAAGTAGAGTGACATAGACTCCCCCCCACCCCCCCCCCCCCCCCCCCCCCCAACAGTAGTGGGGTAGGGGTCTACGAACGAATACTTACCTGTAGAGCTCCCCCCGCCTCCCCACTTATTCTCGATTTTGTGGTTGTGCACGCACGAGAAAAGAGGATGCCAACATGGCGCTCATACCGCGGGGCACTGTGGAAGGGTCAACAGGGGGCGCTATTGTGAGAAAAATCATAGCGTTGACGTCTGCCGGCTGGGACTATGCATATGTAGTGGCTATACAGGTAAGTATTCGTTCGTAGACCCCTACCACACTACTGTGGGGGGGGGGGGGGGGTCAAGGTGGTAGGCTGTACCCAGCATTCCTTATGTTCAGCCATGCATATAAATGCAACCGTTTATTATGCTCAATGCCACCCACACTGCTTCTAAATGTCGATCAATGGCATCGACTCAACCCATAGAATTGATTGAATGAGGATTTTAGAGGATTGAGGCAATGGTCATCCCTCCATTAAACAAATGCAAGATATAACCGATGATTTTGGAAGATTGAGGATGATTCAAATGTTGACATACTGGTAACATGATTTTGAAGAATTGAGAATAGTTCCAGCCAAAAAGGCCTAGGGGGTTAGGGTTAAAGTAATTTTCGGAAATGGATTGGTTAGGGGATTCATAGGAATATTGTGACACTGATCTACAAGGATACGTCATTTACTGGCCAGTGTATTATAAAATGTGTTGATATTTTTTGTTTTCTTTTGGCAGTGCAAGGGGAAAGAGAGTAGTACGTGTAAAGAATGGCATGCTACATTGAAGGTAACCAACATTCAATGTATTATAAAAGTATATGTTGTTATTGCTACTGTTGTTATTATTACATTTCATATTTCTTTGTTAACCAGTTCGCGTCGGGATTATTGTAACATTCACCGAGCCGAGGCGCTGGATTATTTTAAACAAAACTTGATCCGAGGCGGGTTCAGGCCGATGATCAGAAAGCACACCCATGCATGTCCAGCCTTGCTCGCGCTGCTGACAGACATTTCCGGCCTTGCTCGTGACGTGTTTATGCGTCGTCTGTTTTGAATCTCGGAAAAAAACTTTGCGTGTATATAAATATACGTTCTTCGGCGCGAACTGGTTAATTAGATTTAATTTTTTCCGCCCCCTCAAATTGTATCCCAATTCAATTTTCTCTGTTAATAATTGGCCTACTCTGTTAATGATGCTACCGCGCATAAATTACACATCGCACCCACATGCTGCACGTGTGTAAAGTTGCCTCAGGGGCGTGGCTAAATACGCAAATATCTATAGGTAATTTTGGCTTTGTTTATATGTGACCATCCACGACAAAAGGGCTGTAAAGTCGCAGAGCTTATTTTGAGAAAAAGACTATTAAAATATGTTAAAAACAATAAAAAACAAAGAATGTTCATATTCAGTGTTACTTCTTGTAGCTAACCATAAATACCAACTATGTCTGTAATACATCTTTTTAAAGCTTATTTCTTGTAGATTTCATTTCTCTAAATATCTCAAAACGTCAAGATGCCTTCTTTACAGTTCTTTTTCGTGGACGGTCACATTTGTCAACATTTTCCCTGTGGAAGCTGTATGCAAGGAATTTAAATATATACCGTATATATATGTGCACTCATGTTAATATTTTATATTTGTTTCTTTACTGTGCATACATTTGTATGTACATTGTAGGCACTGATTGATCTTTGCAAATCGGACATCAATGCACTTGTGGAAAAGGATCAGGAAAACCTTCCAAGTGAGTCAAGAGAACTTTGGTTAATTCCAAGTCGAGTCTTGCGTCTCCGTGTTACACCTTGTCAAAAGATACACAATGAAAGGCCTTGGTGCATGCAGTCGTGTTTTACCATAACGAACGAGGAAACCCTATTGTGTTTCTCTTTGTTCCTGTACTATAACCGTACCCCCCCCCCCCCCCCATAGACTTAGCGTACACTTGAACGCCCGAGAACAAAATTCAACAAAATAACTGATTTATCCTGATTTTGTGCTACAAAGTGCTACTTTCGTCCTGCTTTTGAGAAAATGTTGATTCTACTAATGTTTGTTCCTACATTTTCACCTGCATGTGCTTGAAAGTCTGCCATTGTTTAACGATGGTATACACTGTTTGCTTTTGCTGTAATTTTCGATAATAGATGGGTAGGATAGGATATTCATATTCTACAGTAAATAATTTGTGACCAGTTTAAAGTTTTGTGTTCATAGATGCTTGGGAAAAACCCAAGATTTGTTTTCTTTTCTATATTTTGGTTCCTTCAGTTCCTTCAGACGAAACAGCGCATTATAAACAGACAAGCTGGCTTGCACCTATATTTACTGATGTGTTACCTTATTGTAAATAAAATGTGGACTAAGTAAATTTAATAATTTGGGGGGCAGTGTTTGAAAATATTTAGGTTTTTCCATGCTCTATGGTTTTTCCAACGATTGCTGGCTGACAATTAATCATTGGAAATGTATACACAATTACACTTATCTTGAAAACCACAGCACACCAGGTGCTGTGATTTCACAGGATGCCTGAGACTGTTATTCATTTACAGTTCAAGTAAGGTATTTCATAATAATTCAGGAGTTTTGTTTTTTGATGTTTGCAAATGGTGTATACAATACCTTTAAACCGTTTTTTCCTTCTTTCTATTACATTGGCAGGAGACTCTTGTGCCTTACACATCCTTGCATCTAAAGAGCCAAGTGATGCATTGTCAATGATAGTGGGACTGAAAGCTAAACTGGATGTAGTGAATGCTAAAGGGTATACACCGCTGCTATGTGCAATTGAAGCGAAACAAACTCAGAATGTTAAAACATTGGTATGTACAGGGAGTTAGAACATCTCATTACAATTGCAAGGTTTTCTGGCAAAATAAGAGAACTGGGCAGGGATCGAAATGAAGGTAATTTGTAGGTGTTAGGATAATAATAATAATAATAATAATAATTTTAAAAACACCAACACTTTAGGGAGAGATCCCATAGGGATGTTTACAAACTTAAAACAGTCCTTACTTGTATAACCTAACCCTTTTCTCTAAATCCTTCGAGATTTATGCTATTTAGACCCCAATCTGTCGTTCTAGAGCAAAAATAACTCCCAAATATCGTTTTTTTTAAAAGTAGCTAGACACTAAGGGAGACACTGAAATGTCTCCCTAAGTGTCACTCTCTCCTTATTACCCAAATACTTACCCTAATTTGTCTCCCTAAGTGCTCATTTAGCGAAATAATATCAACATTTATAAAGCGGCTTTTCCTAGGGGTACAAAGCGTTTCTAGAGAATGACCAAGAAATTACTACAATGACAATGGTATAATAACGTACAACAAAATGGAAATACCACGGACCCAGTCCGCAGCACTCAATAGGATTACAATAATGTTTGTTGCAATTCAATTGGACATTCCGTTGACAGGTTATAGCTGTTCAAAGTTTGCATTTATGTCATGTCAAAAAAGGTAATACTGAGAACAAAGCCGCAAAGTTTCAAGTTTTGTAATTGTGGAAGTGAAAGACACAATTTGTTTCCCCTTTAAAAACACTTTTAGTCCACATATTTTACACTGTCTTCATCTTTAACCTAGGTGTGGTCGAAAATAAATAAACGGAACGTCTACTTTCAGTACCGGTACCTTCCAACCAAAAAAAGGAGTTTGGATAGACGGGGAAACCTTTCCAGATGAAAAATTATACCAAAATCATCCGATTCGGTCCAGTAGTTGTTGTTCTAGTGGCCTTGTTCTGGAACAAAGTTGGGGTACAGTTCGATAGTTGATCAACAGAAACGTAACAGCATTAATGGCCTCTGCTTCTAAACCACCGACTTTGTCATAGAAAAAGGTTCCTGGAATGAAAACTGCTGGACCAAATAGGGTGATCTTGGTATCCTTTTCCACCTTGAAGGTTCCCCGTCTATCCAAACTAGTTTTTCTGGTCAGAGCTGGTACAGAAATTATGTCGTTCTCTTTTTTTAATTTGTTTTAAAAAGATTTTTTTATACCAATCTGTATGTAGTTGGCATATCGACGATTACAAATATAAATAAAACTGAAACTCTGAACAAAAAACACCCGGTCAGTTTTGTTGCATTTATCTCCACGACTGCCTATGCCCATTCTGTCTCATTTTGCCAGAAACCCCTCACAATTATTAATAACGATTATTTGATCGGTATTACAAACGAACAAATCCAGTACTTCTTAATTACCAACGTTAAGATGAATAGAAAAACAAAATCAGGACTTTTTCTCCTTGACTGTCATTGGATTTCGTGTAAAACAAGGTAGATCCTGATTTTGTTAACCCTTCATACAACCACCCCAACTTTTCCAAATCCAACTTTTGCATGTTTTGTTGGAATCTGTTGGAGTGGGTACTGCTAGTAAACATAGGGGTCAGGCATACCACCATAATCAGAGTCCAACCATTTGTGACACGCTCCATCGAAATCAGGAATAAGTCTTGAGATATGCACATGATGAGAAAGGGAATTTCATAAGCTTTCTAATAATACCCATCACAAGTGTGTATCTGTTTAGGTTAACGAGATATGGTCTGATGAAGATGACAGGTGTATATTTATTTGCCGAATCCACACTCCGAGAAAAACAGCTTTGAAATAAACAAAATCTTTATTGATCGTTTTTACATACAAGACATTTATGACAATAATCTGTGATAACTGCACTTCCCAAAAATACAATGTTCAGAATATAGACTTGTGGTCAAGATTTTCACCCATGCATTTACTTCAAGGGCCGATTGCGTAAAACGGCCTCAGCGACTTATTCCTGATTACGAAGGAGCAGGTCACATTTGGCCACATGGTGTTGGAATTTACAAGGATGAAGAAGGTTCCCTAATAAATTTACTATATACCTCATACATAGTCATGACTGTTTTAAGCATAGTCTTTAAAAATGTGGTAAAGAAGGGTTAAAGAAGTAATAGTACCTTGGGCTGTTTCTAACTTGACCAAATTAAAATATGACTTTTCTTATTTTCTTTTTAGCTTGCTGCTGGAGCAGACCCCAACGGTTCTGACAAACATAATGCACTACTTTTGGCAGTGAAGTAAGTAATATATAAACATATGTGACCTGCTCCAGGAAAAGGTGACATAAGTCGCGCTATGCATTTATGAGTAATGGCCTGTCAAAGATAATGGGGTAAATATTGTTGTCAACATTTGATTTTCATTTGTTGTCTTAAATGACATCTTTAATATCCAAAGTTTCAGATTTAATTAACAAAAAGCTGGAATTCGATAAATGAGGTAAAACGAAATCTTTTACGAGTGCATGGTCCCAATGTATTGCCTTAGTTTTGTTGTGTTTACAAGCCTGTTTTCTCAGTTGTGTATTTTGAATTCCATGGAACCATTAATATGCAAAAATGTCATATCACCGGAACGGGAGGGGCTATGGAGCTGTAACTATGTACCAAATGAAAGTTTATATCCTGGACTTTTTATTCATGTACATAACTTTATTTTTAGTTTTTGCGACTTATGTTCACCTTTTCCTGGAGCGGGACACATATATATTTTATTATTTTTTGTTGCTATCTAGCACTGTATTAGCAAAATTCAAGAAATTCTATTTGTACTGTTTTTTGTTTTTGGGTAGTGATCCCAAAGAGTTGGGTGAATGTGCCTTCCCCCTCCCTCTCTCCTTCCCCCCCCCCCTTGCCTTCCTTCCTTTCTCCCCCCAAAAAACAAAAAACAAAAACAAAAAACAAAAACTTAAATGTTATTTTCACCATTGTTAGCAATAAATGAGTTTAAAATACGTATTAGGCTTTAAAGCATTCCTATTTTTCCTACTTTTTTCTATAAAAGATAATAAAAAATGGTCACCTAAACAACGTTTTGGGGGCACTAATAACCATGCAGTCCTAAATTCTGTAAATGTATACCCATTTCCCATATGTGTTAAGGTTTCAAGTTGTTTTTGTATAATGTATAATGTAATGTATAACTTCTACATGCTTTCATAGATTTTGATGAAACTTGGATGCAGTGACCCTTGGGTGGGAAGACAAAATGTAATGTTTTGTTTAAGAACACAAAAGATACAAGGATCAACTGTGGGAAATAGGCAACACTTGCAATTCACGAATCACATGTCTTGTCTTAAGCCGTGTTCGCACTGGACTTATTTTTGGGAAGGTTTTACTGAGACGATGGTAAAATACAAAAAGGGCAAATGTTACCACTGTTCGCACTTGGACTTTCGACACGGGAAAATTTACCGAGTCCGCGGGAGAAGTAGCCGAGCTGTCATTATAATGACTCATGAGCGCGATTTGCGTGACCTTTCTGCATTGACCCCGGATGTGATCACGATGCGATATGTGCATGCATCAGCGTGCGCGCTCGTAAACAATGCCAAGATGCGCATGTGCGGTGTCTTAATTGTGTAGCATGAAATCGCACTAGGAGGCCGGATGTACGTTTTCCTATGCCGCTTTTACCGACTCGCGCTGTTCGCACTGGACTTATCGTCTTGGAAAAAGTTACCTGGGAAGTTTACCCGGGCAGCAGTTGGCCGGTAAAAGTAACCACTGGACTCGGGAAAAGTAAACGGAGAGGAAAACGTCCTAGGCTGTGCGCACTGGACTTAAAATGGGAAAAGTACCCATCGTCTCGGTAAGTTTTATCCAAAAAAGTCCAGTGCGAACAGGGCTTTACCAAGCTCCTTCTTTTTGTACTTTTTTTCCCGAAACACCCCCCTCCCCTCCCCTATTGAGCTATTGAGTGTATGATTGTATTTAAGGAAATTAACTGGAGCTTGACATATTTTTACCAAAGACAAAACCTGCCAGATATCATACCGGACCTCATTGCCAAGGGAGCTGATGTCCATGGCTCTGTGTTTGACAACAAGCAACCAAGCATCATGCATTACCTCACAGTGTACATGTATATCCGTGAGTACATTAATATAAAGTAATAGAGCCTAAAGTACGTCATTTTGTCTAAGTTGCGCTTCCGTACCCCTCCGTGACCCCTCCGATATCTAGCGCAATCATTTTGCTGGATGCCTAGAATCATTATTTACTTTCAAATGAGTATTTTTCTTAATAATTTGGTAGTAAATATTTTCGATATCTGCAAATGGTGTATCCTACCTTTTAAGTAAAAAATTTCAAAGTGAACAAGACTTTGCGACCTCCGGAATACCGGACCGGCGCTCTACCAACTGAGCTATCTTGCCCTATGTTGGCGGTATCCCTAATTGTCAGTATCTTTGTTCGAAGGCGCTAGTCAGAAGTCATAAACACCAGAATGTCGTGTTGTATTATCTTATAATACACAAATAAACCACAAGGGAAACTGACTATTCGCATAAATTTCAAAGTGAACAAAGAAAAAGGCAAGGAGGGACTCGAACCTGTGACCTCCGGAATACCAGACCGGCTAAGCAAAATCGAGCTGAATACCACTCACAAACAATATACATCACCTAAAAATGTGGTTTGTAATCCTGTTTTTGCCAGGAAAGAATGTTCATGCTAAGTAAATTTGCAATACTCTCCGACCTGACAAAACGAGTTTGGATAGACGGGGAATCTTTTTACATGAAAAATGATACCAAGATCACCCGATTCTCTCCAGTAGTTTTTATGCCAGGGATATTTTTCTGGAACCAAGTCGGTAGTCAATTGGACAGGCAGTCAACAGAAGCATGACGGCATTGAATAGGCTTATTGCACATAATATTGGAATGGGTATTAATAATGGGTAATAAATCAATGGAATCTGCAGTTTAATAAAATACACTATCAACTATTAGTTTTTTTCAAACTTAAAGGGAAACTCCACCCATACTTTATAATTGCATAATGTTAAAGAGTGCCAATTGCCATTGTGACTTGATTTTTATTTCATTTTTATCGGTTTCGGTAATCATATAAAACAGAGATTTTTTCGCACTGCGCTTACCGTCATGCGAGCCGCCATTTTGTTCTGGTTTATCGCTACATCCAAAATATTGTGACGTAGTGTCTGCACCATCAGTACGCGAAGCCCGATCGATAGCGGCCCTGCACGCGCAAGGAACGTAAGTGAACCCTTTTGTGTACGGCGTAGCTACATAATGTGTACTGTACATGTAAAAGTGGGCTCAAAATCATACGGAGAAGGACCTGATGCCATAATTACTAGCTCACAGATTTTCTGATCTTTTTGGGAAAATACAAAAATAAACGATAGTTTGTGGCGCGTCAAGTCGATATTCTGCACAGAAATGCAATACATGTACTCGCAATAGTCGGGCGCCGTACAACATACGTCTGCATAATGTAGTTGGCCGCGTCAAGGTGGGATACCAGTGCGAACAACAGGCAATAAAGCTATGTGCATTGAGGTGCAGACACTACGTCATAATGTCCCTGTCGAGGCGGGAAATTTGAACAATATGGCCGCGCCCTTGTACTCCTGAATGACAAGAAATTGTGAATATAATAGGCGCGTGTGACGTTCTCGATAACAAATCAAAACAAATTCTCTGCGGAGTCAGTATGTTACCATATATTCTTTTAGACTAGGTAAAATATTATTGAGCCTGGAATTTCCCTTTAACATCAAATGGCACATCTTTAACTGGCAACTGTTTTGTTTACTACGTATTTGAATTACCGGGTAAGTATCCAAATCGCTCATGTTTCATCACATTATTTATAGGGCATAGTTTTTAATCTACTGTCTTGCAATGCGTCCCTCGACATGATCTCCTCCCTCGACATGATCTCCTCCTGCATGATTACAAACTTCTGCTCTCTGGTACATGTACATCATTGCTCGAACAATCATTTGTCTGGAAATATTCCTAATAGCCGCCCGAAACGGTACAACAGAAATGTTTGATTTGAAGTCTATTGTGTCAAGTCCGGTCCAACTGACCACCGACTTGGTTCCAGAAAAAATGTCTCTAGGATGAAAACGATCGGACCGAATCGGCTTATCTTGGTATCGTTTTTTTTATGTAGACAAATTCCCTGTCTATCCAAACAAGTTTTCCGGGTCAGAGGGTACTGGAAATAGGCCGTTTGGACCACCCTGTATAGTAACCAAAAGAAATATTTAGAAACAATGAGGACGATTCAATAAGCCAGTTTAGTATTCGAACTGCACATGTGCATATAAAGATTTGACAATTTTTTCTTTGAGATAAACAATTGTGCAAAAGCGAAGTGTTTTCAGGTACCTTTGGTGTCCAAACGTTTGTTCAAACAAAAGAAATATTCATCGTCTTTTCTATTACACGAAAAATTGGCACGGAATGCAGATTCGGTTATCATGGCCCCCATAGCCTTGTGTGCATTTTTATCTGCCGCCTTTTTTCCAAGAGTTGTCAAATACCGAACTGGCTTATTCAGACCTTGGTATAATGTACTCGGTATGTGTTTTTCTAGAGAGTCAGACGCAACTCAGCATAGCCAAAGCGCTTCTAGCGTCTGGAGCTCCACTGAATGCGGTGGATGACGACAACAGGACGGTCTTGCACACTGCAGTCAACATAAGTACGTCCACAGCGTTTCTTGAGTTCCTTCTGGACCATAACCTGGATGCCTCGGCAGTGGACATTACTAAAAGATGGCCCCTCCACTATGCCTTCGTCAAATACAAGTATGTTCAAACAGCCTCGTAGGACAGTACAAAAGATGAAAAAGGTAAATTCAGTGCTCACCGGGATAAATTTTCGGCCTGACCAGGCCTTTATCGGAGCTGGACTGGCGGTTTGAATGCAGATAATTCAGAGAATGCGTGACTGTTCCGAGCGTGAAGATGACGCATTGTTTCATCTCCAAGCGCTGAGCGTTCGACGTTGTCCTGGTCAAGACACACACGCGCATGTTGTCACACGTGTGCGGTGGCTTGGAGACGTGGCGCGCCACAGGATGTCCAGGGAAATTGCGTCTGATAATTTGTAAGTGCTCAGTGTATCTCTCAGCCAAACGACGCTTTCAGCACCTATTAACTCGGTGAGCACTAATTTTACTTTTTGTTATCTTTTGAACTATTCATCTTTAGTGCTACGCAGTTCTGCTTCATAGGGCATACAGTTGAATCTGCCCAGGGAAATATCTGAAAACTTGCATGCATTGGATTTTCTCTGAGAATCAACACTGACAGTTTATTCTACATGGTATAGTATAACCAAGTGTTTAAAATTGAAAATGAGAAACTAACAGGCTCATGAAATTCCAGTGAATTGCAAGTGATTTAACCAGTCCGTGCCAAAGTATATACACGTACAGTTTTCCCCCAGACTCAAACGGATGACGCATAATCACGTCATGAGCAAGGCCAGAAATGTCTGTCAGCAGCGAGCAAGGCCGGAAATGCGTGGGTGTGCTTCCCGGTACCATCGGCCTGAACCCGCCTCAGATCGAGTTTCGTTAAAAATAATCCCGCGCCTCGGCTCGGGGATGTTAAAACAATCCCGGCACGAACTGGTTAATTGGAACACAAAATAAATAAATTAGTTTCACATACAGGATTATTCTAGAGATAACAAAAGAGTAAGAAATCTGAAATTTGTTCAACTACATTGTATTAATGATTGATAGAACATTATTAGCTGAAGTTTAGGTTGCACTGCAAAAGGCGATGGCCAAAATGCAAGGGAAAAATACCGTGAGGTAAATATACAAGGCTACCAAAATTGGGAGCAGGTAAAACACCTACAAGTAAGGAACAATACAGGAATTATAATTACAAAATACATTTCAATGTATAAAACAAGTACATATCAAAAAAAATGTCATATGATGTCAGCACATCACAATAGAAAAGTAATGAACATTTGTGCAGACAATCACAATTTTAATTTCTGAAAAAACTTTTTATAGTACTTTTGTTACCCAGTTCGCGCCGGGATTATTTTAACATCACCGAGTCGACGCACGGGATTATTTTTAACAAAACTCGATCCGAAGCAGGTTCAGGCCGCCAGTACTTGGAAGCACACCCACGTATTTCCAGCCTTGCTCGCTGCTGACAGACATTTCCGGCCTTGCTCGTGACGTACGTGTTGATGCGTCATATTGTTTGAATCTGGGGAAAACTT
This sequence comes from Crossaster papposus, assembly GCA_037893245.1. NCBI lineage: Eukaryota > Metazoa > Echinodermata > Asteroidea > Velatida > Solasteridae > Crossaster > Crossaster papposus. The sequence continues at coordinate 741,424 of JBAIAA010000401.1, forward strand.
TGCGTCATCCGGCGCGAACTGGTTAGAGGGAATGTACATCATTTGCTTTTGCTGTAATTTTCAGAAATGTTTTTGTTGTCGGGTACCCTGTTGTAATGTAGTGAGCTTGTCACTAGCACACGGATAGTAGTTGTTGCTTCGATGCTTGCTTGGTTTATTGTGGCTCAATACATCTCAGTACATCACATGGGGTTCTATGCTTATCAAAGGGCTACATTGTTCCAGGGTGCAATCTGATCCAAGTTGGGGTTCATGCATTCCAATGTGGATGAGGTAATGTCTAGGTTTGGGTGTGTGGTTTCATATCACTAGGTGCCTAATATACACAGCTTTCATGCAAGGATACTACACCTGTCCCCACTTTTTAGATGAAACAGAGCAATTTGTACTTGTTTGGGAATTGTAAGGTCAGAGAATCAGTTGTACCCCAGTCCCGTACGCAGGGGGGGTGCGACGGGTGCATACGCACCCCCCCAAAAAAAATTAAAAAAAAAATAAATTACCAAAAGGTCCACATTTTCCGGGGTAAATAATGGTATTTTGATGTAGCAATTACGGTACTGCCACATGAAAGAAATTTGTTCAATTTTTGGTCACATCAGTACAAATTCACACCCCCCCATACAAAATTCTGCGTACGGGCCTGTACCCTTTTACATGTTAAATTAATTGCAAAGAAAATGTGATATAACTAAATATAAAAAAATAGGAACAGTAGTAAGTTTTTTTCAACGCTGGAAATTGATTAAAAAACAACACTTTACTTCAAAATGCCAGCACACCAGGAGCCAATTTCACGAAGCTGCTAAGCACAAAAGTTTGCTTAGCACAAAAAAGTCTTGCTCATTAAAAACAAGTTATCAGCCAAAATTCTACGTGTTTTTTATGCTGAGCAAAAAACCAGCTGATTATTAATCAAAAACAATAAAGATCACGTGAAAATTTGGTCTGTAACCTTGTTTTTACCAAGGACAAATTTTCATGGTAAGCAAATTGTTGTGCTTAGCAGCTCCGTGAAATTGGCCCCAGGTGCCATGATTGTACAGGATGCTTCAGACTGCCATTCCCTTACGGTCCAGTAAAATATTTTGTGATAATCTGGTCAATTATTGTTGGTGTGTTTGCAATTGTTGTTTATATTCACTTTAACTTTTTGAGAACAATATTTAAGTTATTTCTAACTTGGAAGTTGCATTGGGGTGATGTTACATGTAGTTCACCGACATATTTTTCTAATCACTGTGTACTCGGTTTGGATGAGGTACATGTACCCGCTGCTATATCAGATTGAAAACAGTCGGCCAACCCTGGCTAGCTCGGTGGTCGAGTGGCATTAGACATTTGCCCTTGAAAGTAGGAGGTTCTGGGTTCGAGTCCCATTTAAGAAATGTTTGTGTCGCCTAAACAAAGTTTAGGGTGCACTAACCAGGTCGTGGGTTCGAGTCCCATTCAATTCATTTTCGTGTTGCCTAAACAAAGTTTAGGGGCCACTAACCAGTCTGAAATTTTGTATGACAGTGTCTTCGTATCTGTGTATGTATGTTAAAGTTGCAGGTTAAGATTTGAAGGGAACAAATGTATAACTTCTACATGCTTTTATGGTTCTTGATGAAACATTAGTGACCCTTGGGTGGGAACCGGGAAGACAACAATTGTCCATCGGAATACCTGAATCAAAGGCCATTTTGAGGGGTCATTTGAGGTTGTCGTTTGAGGTTGTCGTTTGCACATACACAAAATTGGACACAACGAAACATACATGAACTGACTACAGGAAAAGGCGACAGTCGCGATCCAAGGGTCATTTTCTTTTTCTCACAATCTAGTATATTGAAGGGCAAAATGCAATGCTGAATTTTCAAGTTGTCGAACTGATAGATAGATTTTTTTTTTTTCTTTAACTGTCTCTTGTAGGCCTTTTACCCGTGATGTTATTGATAGTAAATCTTCAAGTAGTGATCCGATAGGCGATGTTGAATTATTGGTTGCTGCTATGGATGGTATAAATCTGAATGCAAACGACACTTCAAGCACCACACCACTGCATTATGCTGCTAGCGTGGGGGCTATTTATTCAGTCAAATGCATCAGTGAGGTGAGTGATGTGACTAGATCTTGTTTAACTGTCTAATTATTGTACATTCATAAATACCTGGGACAGTTTAGGCATTCCTATCGGTCAAGAGCCAGTCACGTGGCCGGTATTAAACGAACGATAAAGACACGGCTGGAAGTGTTTAAAAGCAGCTGTCAACAAAATCTGTCACGCGATGTCGCATTATACCCGTCCCTAGGGCTCACTTTATTTCCAACCATACCTCGTCTCTAATAGTTAGAGCGGGTAGTGTTGCGCGTACAGCTCGACACCCTGGGAACGAGGTTGCCAATGGCAGTAATAGTCTGGTTCATAGTAAATACGCTTTATGTGTAGAGCGACAGAGGCTGAAAGATGTCATTTGACACACACGGAATAGCGAAACACCAAGGAATTTCGGCTGAATTTTACAAAAAAGGTATTTATGAATGGGAATAAATGTGTGTTCGGTCGGTAATACCGTTTGGAGTCTGGGTGCTGATAATTACCTTCGCCTTCAGCTCGGGTAATTATCAGCACCCAGACTCCAAGCGGTATTAAACAGAGTGATTAAAACCTCTCGAACACACATTTATTGCCTTATTGAAGCACATAAAGACATTGACAAAATATGGGGAGCATGTTATATAAACTGATAATGTAGCACCAACCGATAGTGTCACACAGATTGACCGATACTGTATCACTATATTACCGATATTGTAACAAACAAAACTCTTCCTTGAAAACCAAGGGATTTTTGTTTTCTTTAACTTTTCAGAGAATATGCGATCTGAATATTCAGGATGAGCACGGATATACCCCCTTGTCTATGGCTGTTATTCATTCTAAACAAAGGTAATTATAACCAGTACATTGTTAGTAATTAACACGGAATGCCTCAGTGCAGATAATGATTCAACACAGAATTAGTCTGGGGTATGAAACATTGTGTATCTCAAAAGAAACTGGGTGATGAAGGGTATTTTCAATGTTTAGATGCAAAGCTTCAAATTATATACTCCACACGATGTTAATCTGGTTGGAGAGTTAAAGGTAGTATACATGTATACAGGGTGGTTAACAAAAACCACAACCTCATTTTTCCACCATTCAAAGACCTACACTTTTGAATAATAATAAGAATGAATACTAATGCGCACACATCCACCTAAAGTAAAGCGCTCGATGGCACTGCAGCAGAAAAACAAACAAATAAACACTATAGACTATGTACATGAGTCTGACAATCAGAATTCATTTTGTGGTGTGCCGGCCTTGCAGCCCATTTAGACAAGGTAGCGTGTGTCTGGGGGATCCTCCATAGTCCGCCTCCCATGGGATTCTCCTGGAACACTGCCCAGAATCAGTCTACCTTAATACTTATATACAGTGGTTCTTCAATCCTTTTGAAATGTTTCTCATTTTTGTCCTGTGCGATAGTTGTTCCTTCTGACTCCAAGTTTTTATATTCTCCACAGTTTAATAGATTTTTTTTTGTTACTACCTATTGTCTTATATTTGTACACATTCCCGCCGTAAATATGGCCACTGATGCCGGCAGGGCGCTAAACCCAAAACTCACTCACTCACTCATTTGGTGGTGTAGGCTAGATTATAGTATTGTGTTTTTAGAAACGATTTGAATTAGCTGAGAGATGTGCTAGATCGAATATGGGTAGGAAAGTCATACCAAGAACTCCCGATTCGGTTCAGTAGTTTTGATTCCAGCGCCATTTTTGTGAACCAAAGTCAGAGGCGGGTTATCACACTCAGGGAACCTCCAAGACCAAAAAAACCCCAAAAGACCTTGGTTTGGTGCTGGAATCAAAACTACTGAACCAAATCAGGAGTTCCTGGTTTCATTTTCCTTCTAACAACATTTCCCAGCCATAAATATCAATGGTCCTTGGATATTGAACGTAAGAGGTTGCTTTTTTTATTTGACCACCCTGTATACCTCGCATGATGTTGATCTGATGTTGATCTGGTGTTGGAGAGTTACAAAAAGTTACAAAATAGTACAAAAAGTTACAAAAAGGCAGAAAATGTAGTGTATATATTTGAATATCTGCAGTACTGAATTCTCCAATTTTAATACAACACACACAAGTGTGGGTAGGCATACACCGAGTTACGGGGACATTTTTGTGTCCCCATAACATTTTTGGTCTCCAGTAAAGGGGTCTAGAGGTAGAATTGGGTATTAATAAGGGTACAATAAAAGAAAATGGAAAAGACGCCAAATTAGGGTGATTTTGAAAATTTTAGGTGAAAAGAATTTTCAGAGTTTGAGTTTTAGAGAGATTTTCCTTAAGCACACGAACCTTATGGAATGTCCCCATAACGTCATGTACTAAAAGTATTTGTGTATATGCCTTTAATTGTCTCTCTTTTGTTTGTACCTTAACCTTAACCCTAACCCTGCCAGACCCAGCACAGTGCATCTGTGGTGACTGCTTGACCTTACTGCACTCTGCACACAAGTCAATGTGACAAAGTATGCAATCTGATGCGCCTGGCAGGGTTTCTAGCCAAAATACCCTGGAGGGTTAGGGTTAACTGTTTTTAATAGGGGACCCTATTGTCCTCTATTGTTCTACCTCCCCTATAATAAACACATTCAATCGTGGACCTTATATTTTCTTGTTTTTGTTTGTACTCTAACGTTTTTGGAAGGCCTCCCTTAGGCTTTCTACACGATTTTCAGCCGTGAATTTTCGGTCAATTGTGGACCCTATTGTCCTCTATTGTTCTACGTCCACTATTTGAATGTGGATACAAACTCACTTTGGGGGTTAGGGTTAAGAAAAGTCTGGAAAAAGTCTTATTGTTTTACATACATCAGTACTCACTTATCTCCCAGCGTGGCAAAGTGGTTGATCGAGAAAGGCGCCAGTCTCAATCTGCCGTTGGTTTTCGACTACACAATGAAAAATCAAACCGGCGCCGGTGGGGAAGTCAGGACTTCGATCTTCAGAGAAATAGTTCACGAGGACTGGCAGGATGTTGTGTCGATGGTGATGGACAAGATATCCAAAGCTGAAATTACTTGGATGTCCTATCTGGATGCTCTTGAGGTACTATAGCCTACATAACTCATATCTCACGGAGTTGTACTCTGAGTGTTAGGCCGTGTCCGAAACGGGTGTCTACGGCTAGGTCTATTGTCTACGGCGGCCATTTTGGAGAAAATTTACGTTTATTTTTCAATGATAGTGCATTGAATTGAAACTAACAGATCGACAAATACGTTAATATCATCAGGTATTCCGACCGGCTGTAAACAAACATTGCGGAACATTTAGCAGACGATAATTGTTGTAAATTCTTACATCGTAATTTTGCAAACACTAATTCAAGCATCACTTGGGGGCGCAATAACTAGCCGTAGGCTCTACCTTAGCCGCGTCCGAATTCCATTTGCCTTAGCGCCTACGTAGCTGTAGCTGTAGACCGTAGCTCTAGACACTCGTTTCGGACACGGCCTTACTCAAGTACAATTTTGAGTAGTCATACAGGTACTCGTCGTTGTCCACCGCTTGTCTCTCACTAGGGTGAGTTTTGGCACTGGTAACCAAAAACTGGTTCTGTTGTTTCTATTTGCTTAATTGTTTTAGGGATTTGGATATTTGGGGATTCCTGCCAATTGGAAATTCTTAAAGAAATTTACCAACAAAAACCTCCCGAACCAGTTCTTGGTTATGCCTGTTTGTGACTGCCAGACCGCACTCCTATAAGCCTAATTAATACACTGATCCCGTAGGCTATGCCCGCCATAGCAACTGCCTAGTAGCTTGATGCCTGCCTGGCCGATCACTTACTTGCACAAAAGAAAGTTTGTTTATCTCAACTTCCACCTTTTAGCCGAAAATTGTATAGGTAGAATGTAGAATGTCATGGCCCAGTGGTTACGGTGTTCGACTCATGTACGATGGTGCTTGGGTTCGAACCCAACCAGGAACATGGTGTTTGTGCCCGTGGGCAAGACACTTAACTACAATTGCCTCTCTCCACCCAGGAGTATAAATGGGTACCTGTGAGGGTCGAGGCCGATTGAGCGCCTATAAACGGCTGCCGCGTGGTCCAGGGCCTGATGAACGGGGTAATAATTGTAAAGCGCTTTGAGATCGTTGATACGATGTAAAGCGCTATAAGCACGAACATTATTATTATAGGTCAAGGCCCTGTCACACAATGACGTATGGCCTGACCGTATGCCGACGAATGCGAAATATTGAAAATACGCTGTTGTACGTTGGTGTACGCTGATATAAGTTTGGTGCAAGTTGGGGATACGTCGTTTACGTTAAAAGCACGCTGTGATACGCTGTAAAAATTTGAAACACTTTGAGCCCGCGAAAAATGATTGAGCATGTTCAACATTTCTTGGTGTACTCATCGTGTGCTTAATACGTTTTGCATAAGTTCCCGGTAAGTTCGTGGTACGTTAGACATACGTTGACATACGCTGACATGCGTTACTTTACAGGATGTTACTCGTAAGTTGGTATACGTTGATGTACGTCGGCTGACGGGGAAACGTACAGCCAACGTAGTGATAACGAGTTGATAACGTATATGTGCCGTATGTTTATGCCTGACGTATCTCCAACGAGTCTCGACATATTCTGACGTATCCACCTTATGCACAACTTAGGCCTGGTGATCGTGTAACGTTATATATGTATGGGTGCCTGAATATATATATATGGGTCCATTGAGTAACTCATCCTCACTTCTTTATGGCCTGTCGCGCTGAACACAGCGGCATATGTAACGTGTTCGATGTACGCCGCGGAATACGCTGAGGATACGTCGAACACTGCAGACATACGCTACGAATATGTTAAGCATACGTTGGTCATGCTCGCATATGCTGTGATACGCTGTCATCAGTTTGTTATAAGTTAGTGATACGCTATCAATACGTTAGTCATACGCTATGTATACGTCCATTCCAACACTGATGTTGACTTTACCGATGCAATTCGTTGGGAAGTTGGACGTTCTCAGACTCTGACAATTTTCGAGCTATTTTTTGTATACGTCGGCATACGTTCAGGCCATACGCCATGGTGTGACAGGGCCTTCATGGATAAATCCATGTTTGCTTGAGAGTAATTTTGATGAACAAATATAACTATTTATCAAATTAATGAGTGTGTAAAGCATGATTTTATTGCATTTAACAAATTTTGTTGTATCTGAACAAAGAGTGTCCGTATTAAATTTTGATCAGTTTGGTCTTTTACAGTCAAATGCTTTCTAAAATATGCCACTTTAAAGCTGAAAACTGTTCAGTATCCACAACTTAATCCTTGTTGAGATTTAAAGGTCTGCATGGCAAAAAGGCAATAAGATAAGTACATGTAGTTCGCGGTATTACACCACTGTAATACTCTTTAGTGAGGCAACTCAACGTTTCGGACAGTATGCTCTGATCGTCAGCTTCCTTCGATTCTTTTCAGAACCACACATCTCACTAAAGAGTTTTCCAGTAGTGTTACCGCAAACTACTTATCTATGAGTGATACATGACAATTAATGCACTCCAGCTGTGTGCATTTGCGAATTTTGCACAGGCATGTTTTTTTTGGGTCAATTTTTTTTGGTGTAAACAAGAGCAAGGGTTATATTACACATCTCATGTCGACTACTTTGACGTTTAAAACCCAAACAATAAGCTCACGATTGTCATCTGCCATTGTAGGTTGTCCTCTCGGAAGAAAGGTTCCAAATGGCCGATAAGTTTATTCATCAGTTGCCTGAGCCATACACCCTGCAGTCAACAAACGACAAGTGCCAGAACCTTCTCCATCTTTTGGCCATCCATGCGGAAGTTGGGGGCGACATTCAGGACAAGGTAATTAGTCACTTGATCTTTAACGAGCCCCCGCCCGCTGAGCCCCCGCCCGCTGAGCCCCCGCCCGCTGAGCCCCCGCCCGCTGAGCCCCCGCCCGCTGAGCCCCCGCCCGCTGAGCCCCCGCCCGCTGAGCCCCCGCCCGCTGAGCCCCCGCCCGCTGAGCCCCCGCCCGCTGAGCCCCCGCCCGCTGAGCCACCGCCTGCTACGAACACTGTAGCCACTCCGTTGCTGGAGCCTGAGGCTTGTTTGATTGCTGGAGAGGCATTCCAGGTCAACAATAGCTGCTATCAGCAATCAGCCACTAACAATTGTAGACCGCAGGAATGATTACCGGCGGCGCACCCTTTGAACTGCTGGGTATTCGTTCCGTGGCCTTGAGGACTATCACTATGCAAATTGCTTCTTTTGTTAAGATCAGGACAGGCCTCAAGAGTTTTAGTTCACTTAATCCGGGCCCACCTGCTTCAGAGGGGAGTCCAAATCCCTCATTCAAAGTGGGCGGGGGTTGTCCAGACCATCTGGTAACCGCACGGTTAGGGATCGCGGGGCTTATACCCCAGTCACAATTAAAGCGGAGCCCGGGCGGCGTGTGCGATTTCTAGGCATCGGCCGGCGTGTAGAGGTCGGCGAAAGATCGTGCGATATGGCGGTCACAGTCACAATTAAAAGTGCCCCGTACGCTGCCATGACGGGGTCCGGGGGGTCGCCGACCGGTGATCGGCCGACTTTCTTGGAAATGGGGTCGAATTATTGGCCCGTTTATCGGCCGGTGTCCGGCAGGCACTCGTCCGGTGCCCTGCTTATGTCCTTGCGATACCCCTGCGGTATCCGGCAGGGTGCCAACCAATTCGTACAGGTCGTACGGCGGCCGGACGGGCATCTGTAGTGTGCCTGTCGAGTGGCTAGCGATCAACGGCCGGCGGCAGAAGCTCTCCTCTGACCTTCTTAATGGCCCTGTCACACTAGAACGTTTTAGGCCAACGCGTGAGTAGCGCGTTAAAAATAGTTGATATGCTGGCAAACGCTGAACTTCCACAGAAAAAGTCAAGTTGAACCGTGATTTCAGCGTGTCCATAACGCGTTAATAACGGGTTCATAGCGTTCGCCAGCGCGTGAATAACGCGTTAGTAACGCGCTTGACGACTGATGAACGACAGCCCAGTGCGTGAGTAGCGCGGTCCAACGCGCGCCAGCGTACGGCAACGAACACATGATTAGTTGTACAAAAAGATGACGCGCTACTACTGTAATGGCCCTGTCACACCAGAACGTTTTAGGCCAACGTGTTGAAATTTCGGCAACACGCGGGTAAACGCTGACCAACGCTAGGCCAGTGTTCGCAACACGCTGAGCGCGTTACCCACACGCTGGAACACGCTGTCACACGCTGAGACAAAAATACGTTTTTCAACATACCTAAAGAAATTGAGCGTTTGCCAGCGTGTGACTGCACACGCTAGCGGCGCGCAAGAAGGCCGTTACTTACGGCCTTTTTAAAAAAAATATAAATCAGTGATGCGTTCATTACACGCTGAGTGCGTTCCTCACACGCTACTTACGCGCCGGCATACGCTATGAACCCGTTATCAACCTGTATGAACACGCTGAAATCACGGTTCCACTTTTTCTGTGAAAGTTCAGCAATTGCCAGCGTATCAACTATTTTTAACGCGCTACTCATGCATTGGCCTAAAACGTCCTGGTGTGGCCGGGCCATAACCAGCGTGTCGCAAGCGTACGCCGGCGTACGCCAGCGTGTGAGTAGCGGGTTGATAACGATCGCCTAGTGTGTTCGACGCGTGAGTAACGAATCTAAAACGCGCCTGGTTCGTTACGTGTTTATCTGCCATCCGTTTTGAATTCCGGAAAAGACTTTGCATGTATACACGTCCTCAGACGTGAACTGGTTAAAGGGATCGTGTACATTTGGTAATTACTCCAAAAAACAAATGGCAATAAAAAGTACAGCAGCTTTGGATAGTATAATGCATTTTTAGAAACTGTTCACTTCGAAGTACTGCGGTTATGGAAACAGATATCACTTTTTATCCCCAACAATTTGAATCTGAGAAGCGTTACTGCAGTGAAGTTTCTCAGATTGTGTATTCCAATGCAGATTATTCTTCCTGCGTGGACATAACCGCTTCAGATTTTCGTCAATATCTCAAAATTGCTACCACCTTTTGAAATCGTCAACAATCGATGCTTGCTAAAAATCACTACTCGCGAGTAATTATTGCTACTCGGGCTGGCACGAGTACTCGAATAGTTGAAAAACGCGAGTAGTTTAACAAGTAGTAGAAACTGTTTTTGAGTAATGTCATAATCAAGTTACTCGTCCAGCATTAGTGTCAGGTATAAGTTGCCGAATTTTGAACAATTCTCCCCTGAAATCGTCTCGCAGTTACCAGTACTGGTGAGTCAAGCACTTGCTAAGAACAATTTCTCCGGAACTTGTCTTGGAGAAGTTCATAGCTTCCAGACGAAGGGAACGATTCTACCCGCTACTTCTACAGAACTCGTGATATTCCCGGATATGAATTTAGATGGGCGTTTACGTGAAATAATTGTCCTTCAAAAGAATGACTTAGCCATCGTCCCAAACTAAACCAAAACAAATTTGAAATCGTGTTTTGGTATCCATAGATATTTGCCTAAAATGTCAATGTACCCACAAGTTAATTTGTTAAATTATTTTCAAAAATGAGATTCATATTTTTATTAAATATTGTGACGCTGGCATGTTTTAAAGTTTTGTGTTAGAGGTGCTGGGAAAACCAGAGGCCAAAATGCTGTTCCTGTAGTCTGGTTCTGTGTGTAAACTGTGTAAACTGTATTGCAAATTAGATGTGGACTAACTAAAATCAAATAATTAGGGGCAGTGTTAGAAAATAGTCATTTTTTTTAAAACAATTGTCTGCCGGCAATCATCGGAAATTGATAGAAAATTCCACCTTTGTTGAAAACCACAGCACACTAGGTGCCGCGATTTCACAGGATCCTAGAGACTGTTATTCACTTACAGTCAAGTAAGGTTTTTCATAATAATCTTGTACTTTTGTTTGTTTGTGTTTGCAAATGGCGTTTTTCAAATGGTCCATTGAAACACGACTCAGGATTTCAAGTCCATTTCCTCGTCGTCCTTCTTTTCAGATTGTGATCTTTCTGCTTGATAATGGCGTCAAGCTATTTGAAACAGACCAGACGGGATGCACACCACTACACTATGCCGCAGTCAACAATAACGTTTCATTCTGTAACATCTTTGCATGTAAGCCTGATCGGAATTTTCTCTCTATTAAAGTGTCACTAAAAATACTTGCTTATCATAGATAGACCAGTTAAACCAGATAGACCAGATAGACCATTTTTTTTGGTTTTTTTTCTACTTTGAATTAGGGTTGTAGTCGAGTCCCTGCAAGTCCGTTCACAAGTCCTTTCGTGAAGCCAGTCACAAGTCCCCTCATAAAGGCAGTCACAAGTAACTGGATGAACAATGACAAAGGAATGCTTTTGTCAAAGCTGATTTGAATAGCTTGTGGTTTGAATTGGAACTAGAGGACTTGTGATGGACTTGCAGGGACTTAAGGGAATTGCAGGGACTTGTGATGGACTCGACTACATCCCTGCTTTGAATCAACCATGCAGGGAAACTGACTAGGGGCATTAATGGACCTATTTTAGTATACCCACCATGATATGAGACCAAGGAACTCCCCCCTTAGTACCCCATACCTATACACTCTCTATTGAGCATCCTCAAAATTTCTTGGCGTACTCATCGTGTGCTTAATACGTTCTGCACAACCCCTAATTGCCTAAAAAGAATTCATGAGAAACCACAACATTCTGCAAGCACAATGACCACCCAAAGGAGTGGGGATTCCCTCCGTCTCATATCTTGTTTCATATGTATTTTAAATTTGAACAAAGAGATTTACTGAAGCGGGGCTTGAACATGCGACCTTTGGATTGTCTCTCCAGTAGGGTTGTGCGTCGGAACTGTGTACTCGAGTACCAGATTGTTTGATCTCAGGAACCGATTCCAGATTATGAAATCGAGTACCCGTAGCCAATTTTACATACTGCATTTGGACATTTTTGAAAGCGAAAAGTTTTGAATCTACATGTAATTTCTTAGGATTTTTGAAAATTAAGCCAGGCTACAGAGGAAAACAAAATATATTTCAAATTGATGACGCTCGCGAATTTGCAGTTTACACCAATAACCAGTTCGCGCCGGGATTATTTTAACATCACCGAGCCGAGGCGCGAGATTATTTTTTACGAAACTCGATCTGAGACGGGTTCAGGCTGATGGTACCGAGAAGCACACCCCCGCATTTTCGGCCTTGCTCGCTGTTGACAGACATTTCCGGCTTAGCCTGTGATCTGTTTTTGCATCATCCGTTTTAAATCTGGGGAAAACTTTGCGTGAATATACGTCCTCCGGCGCGAACTGGTTAAAGCAAAGCTCACTCTAAACACTTGTATCTTGCTGTATCAACTCACTGATGTCGCAGTATTATAGTGCGGACCTTAATGAACAACCTGAAAAGGAACTTTTGATATTTAAATTTTGTGGTTGGGTTTCTTTATAAGGGAAATTCCAGGCTCAATAATATTTTACCTAGTCTAAAAGAATATATGGTAACATACTGACTCCGCAGATAATTTGTTTTGATTTGTTATCGAGAATGACACACGCGCCAATTATATTCACGATTTCTTGCCATTCAGGAGTACAAGGGCGCGGCCATATTGTTCAAATTTCCCGCCTCGCCCGGGAAATTATGACGTAGTGTCTGCACCTCAATGCACATCGCTTTATTGCCTGTAGTTCGCACTGGTATCCCACCTTTACTCGGCCAACTACATTATGCAGACGTATGTCTGCCCGACTATTGCGAGGACATGTATTGCATTTCTGTGCAAAATATTGACTTGACGCACCACAAACTATCGTTTATTTTTGTATTTTCTGAGAAGAATAGAAAATCTGTGAGCTAGTAATTTTGGCATCAGGTCCTTCTCCGTATGATTTTGAGCCCACTTTCACATGTACAGTACACATTATGTATACACTATGCCGTACACAAAAGGGTTCACTTGCATTCCTTGCGCGTGCAGGGCCGCTATCGATCGGGCTTTGAGTACTGATGGTGCAGACACTACGTCACAATATCTCGGATGTACCGATAAACCAGAACAAAATGGCGGCTCGCATGACGGTAAGCGCAGTGCGATAAAATCTCTGATTACCGAAACCGATACAAATGAAATAAAAATCAAGTCACAATGGCAATTGACTCGCTTCAACATTATGCAATTATAAACTATGGGTGGAGTTTCCCTTTAACCAGTACCTTTATCGGGTACCCAGTTCCCAAACTACCCGCAAAAGCACACCCCTACTTTTCAGTGCTCTACCAACTAAGCTTTCCAATAAATGTTGGCGGTTCCTCATTTTGTCATCGTTTTTGTTCAAGTGGTGCTAGAGTCAGTAGCCATAAGCTTGTATATAGCCAGGGATCACGCCCCAAGTCACAATACTATCTAGCAATATTTAGCAGTGCTGCAAACCTAGGACAGAAATGCGTGGGTGTGCTTTCTGGTACTATTGGCCTGAACCCGCCTCGGATCAAGTTTCATAAAAATTACCCGGCGCCTCGGCCCAGTGATGTTAAAATAATCCTGGCGTGAACTGGTTAACCAGTTCACACCAGGATTATTTTGATATTGACTGGGCCCAGGTGCTGGATTGTTTTTCACGAACCTCGATCCAAGACGGGTTCAGGCCGGCATAACCCTGATATTTCCCACCTCTCTCACTGCAAGCTGGTCGCTGGCAGATATTTTCGGCCTTGCTCTTGGCGTGTTTATCCGTCATCTGTTTTTGAGTTCTTGAAAAACTTTGCCGGTATACAGTGACATTCGATGCGAACTCGTTAACATGGATGATTCTTGCTTGTTTTGTCTTTGTAGCAAAAGATCCGATTGGATTTGAGAGTTGCATCACGTGTGCTGACCACAGAGGCAGAGTACCGGTAACCGCACTGTTTTGGGGCTTGTTGTACAGTACAAATGTCAAAGAAGTTATCGAGTGAGTGCATTACAGTTATGTTACTTAGACCATTTGTCAGTTGTGCATTTTTATCTTTTAAGGCACCAACAGTTCTTTAAATGGTGCTTGACAACAAACCTGTATTTTCTGAGAAACTAATATAATAATATTTCGATTTTGAACCAACTACTTATAGACATTTCGAAACACGCATCTCCTAGACACAATTTTGGACTTCTTTTAATATATTCTTCAAATTTATAGCATGGCAGAAAGAATAATTGTACAAAATAATTTTTTTGAATGTGCGGGTCTCGGTCTTAGGTGCCACGGTCTCGGGTTTTACCTTCGAGACCTGTCGAGACCACAGCAAAATACGTTGCGCCACACAAATTACATTGCACCACAACAATCTAGTCTTCATTTTGAACATAACCGATGCTGTACGACACTACGTAGAGAGAAAGAGAGGTCAAGTTTTGAGAATTAACCCAAATCTGTTCTATCTCCAGCGATATCGGGTTTTAAAGTTGACCTGTTACACTGTCTCTGTCATTATGTCTTTGGCTCGGAAGTTTTAGTCTCGGTCTCGGTTTCGGCCCTCGAAAGCCTTGGTTTTGATCTTGGTGTCGGTCTCGGTCGCGGACATAAGCGTCTCGACTACAACACTGGTTGTTACAAAATCGGTATAGATTTTATTTCTATAAGAGTGCAGTTGAGAAATCAATGATCATTCAGTATTATTTTGTACCTATTACTACTTTTAGTACTTTTGTTATTTGTTATTTGTTTCTTTCCATTTGCCTTCTAGACTGATACGAAAACACAACGGGAGCCTAGATGTGTGCACAGCCTTCCCCAATGTGAGTCTCCTGAGTATGAAGCAGCAAACACGCTCAGAATCCCTGCAGGAATGGTACAACAATCTACCAGACGAGAAGACCACTGACGTCACACCGCTCATCTTCATGATTCTCATGAACAACTTCACTGGGTGTCAACTTCTGCTGCAGAACGGTGCCAAACCCAATGAGAGGGACAGGAATGGATTGACGCCCCTCATGCATGCTGTGAGGCAGGTACGTGTACAATTGCAAATGGCATTGTTAAGGTTCCTTTTCTTTTGGTTAGATTTTGTGTCACCTGAACAAAAGTTCATTGGGCACTAAACCAGGCCTTAATTCGGTATACCCATATGACAGTATGACCATTTGTGTGTTAAAGTATTGAATTATCATGAATGGGTGGACTTGGGGGTTGTATTTTATAGTAAATATCATTTAACTGACCTGTCCGAAGTTTTACAATCATGGATGCTGAGAAAAGCAGCGTCAGGCAGTTGTTCTTATGTTGTTCTTCTTTTCTCGATCGCGAATTTCTAGCGCAACCATTTTGCTGGATGCCTACAATCAGTATTTCCTAATAATTTAGTAGTAACAATTTTCGATATCTGCAAATGGTGTATCCTAAGTTTTTGTAATGCTTTTCTTCTACATGTTTTGTATCGATTTTGATGAAACTTAGATGCATTGATCCTTAATAGGTGGGAAGACACAATTCTTCATCGGTAATACTGAGGTCAAAGGCCAGGTCAGAGTCATTTAAAGATGTGTTAACGATTGCAAACAAATGTGGACTAACTGAAATTGGTTAATTTAGGAGCAGTATTTATATAAAAATAAAGTTGGCTGAAAATAATTCATTGTTGAAAATTGATTTAAAAAATCCCACTTTCGTAAAATGACAGCACACACACCATATGACCAATTTCACAGAGCTGCTAAGCACAAGCATTTGCTTAGCACAACAAAGTCTTGCTCAGTAAAACAGGTTTATTGTACCAGTCAAAACTCTATGTCATTCTCATGCTTTCGAAAACCAGTGAAAAACAATATACATCACCTGGTTTGTATCCCTGTTTTTTTGCAAAGGAGGAATTTTCATGGTTTATTTGTTGTGCCTAGCAGCTCCTTAAAATTGGCTGCTGGTGAGATTATTATTCACTTTCAGTCAAGGTATTTCATAATAATTAGGTGGTTTTGTTTTTTGGTGTTTGCAGAATGTAGTATGGGCTTACTACCTTTAATTGACTATTCTTTTAAATTCGACTATTAATTGATTATTCAATATTTCTTCATTCTTTCAGAGTGAGATTGCCCTTGTTCTCCTCCTGATGGATCTGACCTATGAACCTATAAAGGCTGGGATGAGAATGATTGAAGAAGAAAAGACGCCGCGGATCGCTGAGCCAGAAGACAAGTTGTTGCCTTGGACCACTGGCCCCTGGAAACGGTCGAGTATGCTTAATTCCAATTTCATGGAGCTGCTAACAGAGTTGTAACGAGTCACTGATTTTTGTAATTCAAGTCGAGTTGAGTTATTTTAAAGAAGTGACTCGAATCAAGTAGAGTCATTGATCGACTCGACTTGACTCTAGTCAAGTCACAAATCTGAACACTATACAATACAACATGCTATAGAAACACAAGGTGCAAGGCCATGAAATTGTATGTTTTTTGTAAACCATGTATGTACATAAAAGTGACATAAACATATAACGGTAGTCAATGCAAATATTTTTTAAAGTTTTGCTCTTATTAGTTTTGCTCTTATTAGTTTTGCTCTTAGCCTTCACTCGAGTCAAGTTGAGTCACTCTGATGAGGGAGTCGAGTCATTTACCTGTAGTGACTCGAGTCGAGTCA
Organism: Crossaster papposus; assembly: GCA_037893245.1. Lineage (NCBI taxonomy): Eukaryota > Metazoa > Echinodermata > Asteroidea > Velatida > Solasteridae > Crossaster > Crossaster papposus. The sequence continues at coordinate 758,131 of JBAIAA010000401.1, forward strand.
TTTACCTGAAGTGACTCGAGTCGAGTCATTTACCTGTAGTGACTCGAGTCAAGTCATTTACCTGTAGTGACTCGAGTCGAGTTATTTACCTGTAGTGACTCGAGTCGAGTTATTTACCTGTAGTGACTCGAGTCAAGTCGTCATTTACCTGTAGTGACTTGAATCGAGTCATTTACTCAAATCATTACAACTCTGGCCCATTACAACTCTGGGCCTGCTAAGCACTAAAAAAGTAAGCATGAACATGCTTCCTTAGCTTGTGCCATGCATCAAACTTTAATATGCAACAAATTGTTTGCGTAGCTGCGCAATAAGCTTACAATTTGTTTTCTTGGAACTTGGCGTAGCTGCGCAACGTTTGTTAATAATATAAACATCTTGGACGAGGATAATAACAGCGATTACGACAATAACGATAACAATACAGATTTGAATACAGAATTTTAAATAAATAAAAAACTGTGAATACAAATGTAACATTGAAAGTTCCCTATATAGTGGAAAGAACAGGGATAATGCAAAACAAGTTTAAAAAACTTATTTCTATTGCGGTCCAAATAATACCCTTTTTGAGAAACTACTTTGTTGATTTACTTGATTTACTTGATTTACTTGATTTACTTGATTTACTTGATTTACTTGATTTACTTGATTTACTTGATTTACCAGATAAGAATGAAAAGATCATAAAGGTTTATTTCTTAACTGAGTATTAAATTGATTCTTTACATCTGCATTGCTTATTATACATGTACATGTAGCTGTATTGCTGTGGTTTCACAATTCTCATTCCAAACTGTATTCTTCTCCAACTTTGTTAGACTCCGGCAGCATCAAGATGATTAACATTGTGGATGGGTATGAGAAAGACGACAAACAAGATGTGCCAAAAGGTCAGTGTTCGGTATCTTGATGGTTCTAAAATCTAGGTCTCAGAATTCCTCTTACGTGTATTAAAACAGGCAGGCTGGTTGTTTGTTTATTTATTTAAAGTTGTTTGACTCTTGAATGATTTTTTTTATTGCAATTAGTTCTAGGTCAAAACGTAAATTGACCGGACTATGAAGACCGAACTATGCCGGGTCTATACCGGACCGGGTCTATACCGGACCGGGTCTATACCGGACCGGGTCTATACCGGACCGGGTCTATACCGGACCGGGTCTATACCGGACCGGGTCTATACCGGACCGGGTCTATACCGGACCGGGTCTATACCGGACCGGGTCTATACCGGACCGGGTCTATACCGGACCGGGTCTATACCGGACCGGGTCTATACCGGACCGGGTCTATACCGGACCGGGTCTATACCGGACCGGGTCTATACCGGACCGGGTCTATACCGGACCGGGTCTATACCGGACCGGGTCTATACCGGACCGGGTCTATACCGGACCGGGTCTATACCGGACCGGGTCTATACCGGACCGGGTCTATACCGGACCGGGACCGGGTCTAAATGGTCGCGATCTCTTACATATTTTGAAGGAACAATAATAAATACTTGAGACAGTTTAGCCATTTCTATTGGTCGAGAGCCTATTATGTAGAAAGTTTTAACCAGTTCACGCCGGACGACGCTGTTCGCTTCAATCTTTGGAAGACCGCAGACAAGTACTTTGCGTTTCATTTATCGATAAGACTTTGAAGCAAACAACACAGTTCAAAAAATTCCTCCCTACAGGTACCAACGCTAGGACTCTCAGACATAAACTCAAACTTCCCGATTTCTTTTTGCAAAACGAACAGAATGAAAAGTAGCGTCTTACCACACCTTGTCCAGATTTTTAATACACTGTACCAGTTAATGTCTTAATGTCAGTCGAATTTTGAAGTAAACTGTTCTCTAAATTTTATCGTAGTGGTTCCCCTATTTTTAACCTGAATCACTCACTTTTATTGTTTATCGTTTATTATTAATTATTAATATTATTGTTTTACATTGTTACTATAATTATCTACATTATAATGACACTTTAAATCCATGTTAATAATAATAGTATGTCTTTAGTTTTATCCTTTCCTTTATAAATGTTTTGATGTTTTGGTTAATCCAACTGCAATTCGGCTTTGTGTCGCTAAAGGTGGATATGTTAATAAACCAACATTGAATTGAAAACTGAATTGTCTCCATTGAATATACAAGCTGCATCCAGTAATTTCTAGACATTCAAATTTCTTTGAAAAGTCTTCTTTTAAATTCTTGAAAGGGTGCTTTTCTGCTAAGCTTGCAAATAATTATTTGTATATGGTCTGTATATGTTTCACAGCATACACTTGTCCCCGGCCCTGTGTGTAGTTCCACCGCTGACGTATACACAAGCATCAGATTTTATGGGGGGTAGCCGAGGACGTGATATCACGCCCTGACTGCAGAGAGGGAAAAATTATAGAAAAAAAGTGGTATAAGTGTGTTTGAGGAAAACAAAAATTGGTCCTCCATTTTCCTGACTACAAATAACTCAAACTTCAAAGGCTTTTTATCTCAGTATTGTCAATAAATATGAAATCTAAACAGACCTAAGTTGTCAACAGAATGTCACGTAAAAGTGCAACAAACAGTATTGTAAGGCGAATTGTGTTCTCTTTTCTAATACCTTTATGTACAAACCTTCATTTTGACTTCCGCCCAGTTCTACCCCATTTCTTGTGTCTGGGGGATCCTTTGTGGCCCGCCTTCCACGGGATTCTCCTGGAAAACTGCCTAGAATCAATCTATCGTTTCACTTCTATACAATAGTTCTTTCATTCTTTTGAAACGTTCTCATTCTTTTCCTTTGTGATAATTGTTCCTTCCGACTCCAAGTTTTTATATTCTCCACAGTTCACTTGATTGTTTTTATTACTACCTATTGTCTTATATTTGTACACGTTCCCGCCGTGAATATGGCCACTGATGCCGGCAGGGCGTTAAACCCTAAACTCATTCACTCACTCACTACCCCATTTTTCCAGAACGCATCGTAATTTTGCTGATGCTGCAAACTTTTTTGTCAGTAGTGCCCACCTACAGTTTTACAAGCAGTCTGGACGTGGATGCTGTTGACTCGCTGGGCCGGACTGCGGTTCACCACTTGATGAAGACGTGCGATTACGGCACCTATGAGAATGTGGAGATGTTAGAATTGTTGGCACAAGTGGGCGCCAAGTTGACTGAACAGGATCATCGAGGCAAGACGCCGCTTGACTACTCGGTGGAGGCTGGCTCCCGGAAGATGGCAGGTGCTCTACAGAAACTGACGGGGGTTGAGGCACCAAACTTCCCGGTAAATTATATCAAGAAGCTTGCCTTCCGACATTACTTTTTGGATGGAATTCAGTCATCTTTTAACATTTTATTTGTAACTTTGTTCACATATCTTTCCTGGATTCAGCTAGGGCTGTGCATTGGAACCGTGTACTCAAGTACCCGACCGTTGATGTCAGAAACCTATCCAGATTATAGACGATGTGCCCTCTGACGTCACGTGTTTACATCTGTAATCAAATGTGCCCGGCAGTATGCGCGCACATCGTGTTTTACATACAATTTGCTTAAAGAGCGAAGTCGCAGGTCAGATCGCCTTTGAATTATGTGACCTCTGATGTCATCTTTTAACCAAATTTATGTAAAACATGATGCGTGCGCATACTGTCGGGCACATTTGAATACGGATGTAAACAGAGGGCACATCGTAGTTAAAGAATCGAGTACCCGTAGCCGATTTTACACACTTCATAGTATTTTTTTCAGATGATGAAAGCAAACGATTTTGAATGGCGTTTGTTGGGAATTTTAAACAAGAAACCAGGCTACATAGGAAAACAAAATATATTTTAAATTGGTGACACTCGTGAATTTGCAGTTTACACCTTATAGGGATAATAGGCCATTCGTCATTTGATGCAGCAAAAGTGATCAAAGGAGAAAGGTGTTTGACAACTAACGTTGTTAAGTTTTAGCTCGGTCAGCGATTCATATTCCGAGAAAACAATATAAGACTTTGAGTTCAATTCAAAATTTGCCGAGTCACAATTTGAATTGCGATCACAATCTGCGTTCTCAGCCAGTGGATTGCAGCTTCTGTACTTGTGTGTCATGCACTGAACTTACCAATAGTAGCACCAACATGTGCCCACTATTTGCAGAAATTTTTTAATGTGCATCTCTGAGATAACATTCTTTTGTTATTTTCTTAAAAATGGCAGCATGCCAGACAGGAGTTTGTGTCATTAATATCTTTACAACAAGTAAGCTTTTCAACAGTTTTTTGGTAGATTACCTTTTTAAAAGTTGCCAAAGGTATATTCCGCCTTTAAAATAAACCTCACTGTAAATTTGGCTGTATTAACTCACTGGTTAGCAGTATTATAGTGGGAATCTTTATGTACAAGCTGAAAAGGAATTTCTTAGATTAACATTTTGGGGTTGGGTTTCTTCAATGGGTACCTGGGTAACCCATGTTTTTTGTTTTTTTGGTCAAATCGGGGGAGGGGGGCAATTTGTCGCATTTGTATGGTATCCACATTGTGCCAAAGAATTGGACCCTTCAACCCTCCCCTCACCCTCTCCTCTAAGGTATTTATTAATTTGAATTGGTTTTTTGTGTGTGTTTTTTTTCTCTTCAAGCTGAACCCGGCCCCAGTGTGGTCTGATGGTGTAGCCTTCCCCTCGCCCAAACCAGATTTTGATCATGACGCTAAGGCTATGATTGAAGTTCTGCAGGCAGAGCGTAGCAAGACAAGACAAGCCGAGGACTTGAGATGCCAGGAGGAGAAACCTGTATTTAGGTATTTATCAAATGCAGCAGTTAAATATTTGTCAATATTAAAATTAGTCTTATTAGGTTTTATTGCCTGCCTCTCTGCCCACTTGGAAGTGCACATTTTAAATCTCTGTACGCTATCTTACAGGGAACAGTTTGTCACTGATGTCGTTATGGACAAAGAACAGAGCATCCAGTATCAAGCAACCATGACGAAAGTGGAGGTTCACGCACACCTCAGCTCTCACCTTTTTCACGACATGCAGGTACAGGCACCAAAGAAGAATGGTTATCACAGAAATTATCACGAGTGCCATGGCCTCGTGGTCTCGTGCGTTGAATTTGCCATCTGTAGGTAAGGCTGCAGTTTATGGGTTCGAGACCTGCCTGGGATTATGGTGCGTGTGCCCCTGGACGAGGCACTTTGTCACCAATTGCTTTTCTCCACCCAGGAGTAAATGGGTACCTGTGAGGGTATCCTGAATCACGCAGTGCTTTTACGCGCTTAAATACCGCTCAAAGCACTGCGGATATACGGCAAGATCCGTGGTTATTAGCGCAAAATATAATGCGCCCAATCAGAGCCTCCGTTACAAACAGACCAAGGCCATTTCACAAACCCTGGCTTTGGATCCGTCGCCGGCTACAGCCTATTGCTAAACTGTATGAATGAAGCCCAAGACGAAGACAAAGCTGGGGTTCGAAAAACAGCCAAAGGCATGCGAACCAACGCGCATTTCTATTGGTCCGTTCGCTTAGACATCTGAGGTGTTCTCACAAATGTTCATCCTTAAATATTGAAATTAATCGAAAAAATTGTAGAAATTAACGTACAGAACGTGAAATAAAGCCTTGCTATTATATATTATACAGAATAAGAAACATAACAGACTGAAAAGCTACGTAAACGCCAATACAATTAAATATAGTGGTAGAAATTGTCATTATACCAGGGGTGGACGTTTATATCATGTATTGGCCAACTTGTTTAGTGATTGCTGCGAAAGTGCGCAGGGTTTGAGGGCGACAATTCAAGAGACCGTTAAACTCTGCGTGGCTCAGGATGCTGTGAGGGCAGAGATGGTTGTTAATTAGCTGCTTTACGCCGAAATGCCAGCATTGAGCTGTATACTCCCCGGGGAGCTGAGATGGTCGTTGGAATGTTTTGTGGGCCCAATGAGCAGGGATAATAATGACACAGCGCCTTGAGTACCAGTCCTGGGAGATACGTGCGCTATACAAGAATTCTGTATTATCACACTTTGCGAACAAAAATTGTGGTCGTGGGAAAATAGCAAAACTTATATTACGCAGCGTAATCGGCACTTGAAATATTGATATTATGGATGTTACACAATACAATTAGGGGTCTAGGGACATTGAAAGAAATACATTTGGGTGGCTATGAACTCCATTAAAGGGATCGTATACGTTTGGTAATTACTCCAAAAATTAATGGCAATAAAAACTTACTTGGTAAAAAGTAGAGCAGCTTTGAATAGTATAATGCATTTTTTGAAACTTTTCACTTTGAAGTACTGCGGTTATGGAAAAATATGTCACTTTTTATCCCCAAAAATTTGAATCTGAGAAGTGTTACTGCAGTGCGTTTCTCAGAGTGTGTATTCCAAATTCCAATGCAGATTATTCTTCCTGCGTGGACGAAACCGCTCCAGAATTTCGGCAATATCTCAAAATCGCTACCACCTTTTGAAATGAAATTTTTACAGGTTAGTTTTATGGTATATATCTATAACTATATAGGATTGAAACAAACAGTGGGTTCCAATTACCAAACATATACGATCCCTTTAAACTGGTTCCCGGTCCTCATCCATTGTAATTTTTTTAGCAGAATATCACATTGTCATTCCCATTCTTTTTCAGTTGATTGAATTGTCCAATGGTGCCGTACACCTCAGGTGCCACTGGGGTACAGTCAGCAGTTACGACTATGACCAAGCAAAGTATTTTCACAAAAGGGAAGATGCCATTGCTGAATTCAAGAAAATCTTCAAGACCAACACTGGAAATGACTGGGAAAATATGAAAAGGTTGAATACTTTACCCTAAACTTCCGAATTGTTCATACTTTAATACTGTTATATTTAATAACTAACACAACCTTAAAAAAACAAAAACACCCAGCTAGCAAAACAATTGAGACCCAGTTGGGTAACAATTGAGAAAAACTGTGCAATACAATTGGGACCCAGTTGGGCAACTTGACTGGGACCCAATCGGGCAAACTGAGATTCCAATTTTGCCCAACTGGTCCCAATTTCGGAAATGCACCCGGGTATTTGCTTGGGACCCAAGGGTGCAATCTGGGCTAAATTGGGATTTACACAGGTATACACATTAAATCAATTTGTAAAAAATGTTTTGTGAAATTACCCCTCTAGCTGCGTTTATGGTATGTTCGTCGAATGTCCTCACTCGCGTGATCGGTCCGGTAGGTAAGCTAACTCCTAATATGGACATTGGCACGTGTGCGTTCGACGTACTTCGCGTTGATACACAGAATGCAAGCTGCTGGTACAGCGAGAATTAAGGACTCTAAAATACGGATTGTTTGTAGTATTGCGCATGCCTTGTGAGGTTTCAATCAATAAAACAGTAAAGCGACAAGAGTTCACCGGCATTCAAATTTCAAGTGATACTTGGAAAGTGTTTAAAACCAGCCAGCCACGTGACAAGCTCTCGACCAATTGTCGCTATTAGCTTGCCTTGGTTTAGAAAGTTGACAAACTAGTTCCCTCGGCTTCGCCTCAGGAACTAGTTTGTCAAATTCTAATGCTTGGGGAGAAAATATTGACTACCCACCTTCAAATCAATTTATATTTGTATTTGTTCTTGCCTTCACATACAGGTTTCAGACAAAACCCAACAAATACACCTTGATTGATTTCAAGCCGTGGCGATATAAAAGGAACAAAGACCTCCCAGACTTCCAGTTTGACTTGACTTCACTCGTGCCCTCCGAACTACCGCAGGAAATACAATATGTGCTTCGTGAGTGGGTGAGTTGTAATTGCGACCCACTCCAAAAAAGAGGGTATTATGTTAATAATAATAATAATAATAATAACAGGCATTTATACTGCGCTTTTCCAAAACATGATCAAAGCGCATAACAAAAGAAAGGATAAATTAAAACAAACTAGAACAAAACTTAAATCTACTATTTAGGAAAAAGATAAGTCTTAAGTTTACTCTTAAATGTTGCCAAATTTGGTGTATAATGGAGCTCCACAGCCCCTCCTGTTCTGTATATGTGACGTGTTTGTATATTGGTTACTTTCGTGGAGTTTAAATTACACAACTGAGAAAACAGACTTTGAAATAGCTGGCTATGTTGTAGAACAACCGAAACAATACAAAATGGTCATTTTGTTCTCACTTTATTAATCAAAATCAACAATTTCTGTGAAGAAAACCTGAAACTTTAGGTACGGGTATTAAAGATTTCATTAATGACACGATTTGATGAAATGTTTACCCTCTCAACATTGAGTGGGCCATTATACGATTCTGCACAGCAAAACTTAATACACTTTTTTTGTGGAGCCTGTCGATCACAATTGTGAATGCATTCAAAATATAGGTTTTGATATTCAGGTTTGCATTAACAAAGTATCGTACAACGTTGCCACTTCTTTTTTCGAACTGAAACAAATCTACTTTCCAATTCATTTAAGGATTCATGCAACATTACCTCTGACCAAACTTGGTTTAATCCAGAAAAGTGTTTAACTAAAAGCTTGTTTTCACATGAAAATTTGCAATGAAAAATGTGAGATCCTGGATCCGAAGTAGGTCATAGTTCATATAATTACTAGAACACTTAACTTGCTGTATGTAATAGCAATGATACTTAAAGTTTAGTATAACATTTGTCAGTTGTGCATTTTTATTGTTTAAATCAGCGAAAGTTATCAAAATCTAAAAAATGGTACTTGACAACTTTATACCTGACAAAGTTTTAGCTCTGTGAATGCTGTATACTCTGAGGAATATTATAAAATTACGATTTTGAACTAACTACCGTACATATAGAAAGTGCCAAAAATTGCGTCTAAAAAGCAGTTTTTGACTTCTTTTGTTATTTTCTTTAAAATGACAGATTGCCAGAGGGAATAAATTCACATGAAGTTTAGAGTCATTAACCAGTTAATAGCGTCGGAGGTCGTATATACAAGCAAAGTTTTTCTGGAATTCAAAACAGGTGACAAATAAACACGTCACGAGCAAGGCTGGAAATATCTGTCAGCGACCGGCTTGCAACGGGCAAGGCCGGAAATATCAGGGTGTGCTACCCACAGATGCCAGCCTGAACCCATCTCAGACGGTTCGTGAAAAACAATCAGGCTCCTGGGCGCGGCCCGGTTAATGTCAAAATAATCCTGTTGCGAACTGGTTAATATCTTTCATCAAGTAAACTTGTAAACAAAAATTTACTTTTTGGATAGTATACTCAACAGTACCTTTGACTCGCTGACTAGTGGTAGGAGAAATCGGGAATTTCAAAATCCAGTTATCCTAATGTTTTTTACAAACCGAATGCCGATTTTCGACAATTATTTGATTTTGTCAGAAATTTTCATTCAGCTCGCAACCATGCTAACAAAAAGTGGTGATCGAGGTGCTCCCAATGACTGGGTATAGTTTGTGGGATTCAGTAACCACTAGGTCTGTACAAAAAACCCTCAGAGAACTTTCTTATAATAGTATGGTTACTTGTGTTATTTAACTATAATTTTCATACACTATGTTTTTTTGTTCTTTCTTTGTAGTTCTGACCAGGAATCCAAATCAAATTGTTACCATTTTTTTAGAGCAGCCGTTTGGCGGCCATCTTGAATTTCAAAATGGCTACCATTTTAAATATAGGGCGTTTACCAAATGGGGCTTGAGGCTTGGGGCTTGGGGCTAGGCTCGGGCTTGGCTTGGGCTTGGCTAGGCTCGGGCTTCATCACAAAGCAAAATGGCGGCCAAAACGATTCGTACGGTCAGGCTTCGGGAGGCTTCGGCTGGCATATGGCTTCGGTTATCGATACTCGGATCGGCGCGCGTCGCGAACTGAAATAAAAACTTTTGTTTTTTATCGCTGGTGATATGAAATTTGGTCTGACAAAGTTTATTCTTCGAAGGTTTTCAAAATATACAATGAATTTTAGTAGGTATTTTTTAGGAAATACGGTAGGGGGGGGGGGGGGGGGGGGGGTTGAAGTAGATGCTGAGTTGAGTGCTTCTAGATTTTGTCCAATGTATTTGTTAGTGTCTTGTAGGCCTATTCATATTTGTAGTGTCTTCGAGGTGGGGGTGGTTGAGTATCAGTACTTAGTACGAAGTACTTCGAGGGTCACGTCTGAAGCACTAATTAATAAGCAAACCCCTGTGATAAGAATTCTCAGTTAACACAGTACTGCATTTTACTGGTGCAGGATTTTGTGCATTAATTAATACAACAATAATTAATTCTAGCAGTCAGTATCAATAACATTTTCAATGTCAATTTCAATATTTTCACTTTACTGTTTTATTCAATAAATACAATTTCAATTACATATTAATGTGTGAAGACAAAGGTTATTTGAGCATGACATGGTAATGAAATAATGTTTCTTTTTGAAGGAATACTTCATTATGAGGTAACTTATTAGCATATCTTCCCAATTAGTTGTGTTTATCCTGAAGTTTAGGAAAGGCGTTCCAATAAAGTGCATTTTTACTGTACATACATGTACTGTTACAAATAAGAACATACGTTGTTCATTTTTAGAATCTTCAAAGTCATCATGGTTTATTCATTGGTCCAAAGTGTGACGCAAGATATTCATTATTTAATGCAAGTAGTGCATTCACATTTCACAATAAACAATATTTTCATCTTTAAAATGACAAGGGACAGGAAATTTAGCAATGTGAAGAACACCAGTCCAAACCAGTAAATTAAATATATATTGTTTTACTTTCGAGCGGAGTTCTATACATGTAAAGAATAATAAGATAAAAACATAAACACAAATGTATGCCAATTGTGCAAACATGAGTCCAAAATTACCACATAGAAATAAAAGAGAGGAGCATGTTGTCAACTGTTTAAATATACATTTTACCATTCAAGTAGTATTTGCAATGACTGTCGTTTCCAGCCCGTTTGCTTTACTCCTTAAACAAGAGGACATTAGGGGTGATGCTTTTTCAGAGGTGGAGAAAAAGAATGACCCTTTATATACACTGTAATGTATAATTGTTGAGAGTGTAGAATTCAAGTTAACAGAAATCTTGGGGTGATCAGAAATGAATACAATGGCTGCTTGTTAGCAGTCTAGTTTTCAATCTTTCTGCAACAAAACGTAATCATCATTGCTCTATTTTCAAAGATTTTCCATTCACAATGCTCTCATACAAGGGAAATTTTGTTTCGTCACTATAGTCGAATGATGCTAATAAATCAGTATATATACATGTACATGTACATAAATTATTTAAATATCTTTTTTTTTTTTTTTGGGGGGGGGGGCGTAAACAAATAGGTAATATTATTTTTAATATGTTAATTACAAAATGCCACAATGACTGGAATTTTTACCCTGCTGAGGTATCTGCCAGATTGTACAGGTGGGTTTATATTAATTGTGAATTTGTTTCTTCTCACGGAAAGCAGTGTACAGAGCTGACATACAGTGAGCACATCGCTAAAGTAAAGGGCAGAGCCCGTTATCTAATTTGCTTTATTCTGATGCAAAATTACATTAACTAGTGATAATTGTTACAGGTCATACCTGGCTGTGGTCATGGTGCATAGCCCTGTCTGTCACCAACATTCTGAAGTGCTGGCCGTATTCACTCCAAAGTCCAATTTCCACGTTTCTTAAAGAGAGAAAGTGAACTTAAGTTAAGTTCAGTTAACACAAACTAATCAAAAATTGACACAACAGTATATTTAAAGACCATGGTCCTAGTCTGGATGGCAATCGTGTACATGTACTGTAGTTTCACTCCCATTTTTTACAAGTTCTATTCTAAAATTGCTTTTGCGTTTGAAAGCCAATTAAAAAGTGACTTTTCCAGCTTCAAGCAGTCATTGTTCTTCAGATTTGAACCCATGATTTTTTTATTTTTGATAAGTGGTTTTGAAGAAAATGTGACTCAGTGTCTTACCCTTTTTGCACAGTCATGTTTATTGCCATCTTGTGTTTTTGTGTCATGCCGGTTGTCGGTTTTTCCCCAAACCATAGGCCCAACCCTTTTTCCACGAAGTTTTGCTTGCTGGTATATGTAAATACTTGCATGATTCCAAATCATGATTTTTCCTACTTGTATCATCGTCAAATTCATCCTCATAAAATTACCTTTTTTGTTTGTACTAAATTGTACATGTGTATTTGTAATATTATTCCTACGTTAAACTAGACCGTACACTCACACAGTGGACTTCCCTGTTCCCAGCATACCATAGCGGGACCACTACGACAGCGGAATCAAACACATCGACAAAAACGCCGAGTTTTGGCCCAAAAAAATTTGGCAAATTTAACATGGCAAGTCACTTACATTGTACACTGGAATTTCGCTTTGCCTGGCTCAGCTCCTGTGGCTAAACATTTGTTTAATCGACGTCAGAATCCTTCAATGTCGACACAAAAGAGAAATAAATGCCGCACACAGTGTTTTTCAAGATGGCGATTCGCTGAAAGTTTTTACACCGTGACGTCATCAAGCCCGGCGTTAGCCAGCTTTCGCGAGGCTTGGTGGGGCTTCGGAATACAGCCTGAAATCTAGCCCCGGGCTTACTTCGCGTAGCCTAGCCCGTCGTTTGGTACGAGGCTTCAAAATGGCGCCGCAAAAATCTAGCCCAAGCCTAGCCTCTAGCCTCCGTTTTGTAAACGCCCATAGTTTACACTATATCTCAACTTGTGGGTGACATAGAGCTGTGAAATTGGTGGCAATACCCATGTTTATGATACCAAGCTTTCAGTATAAACCATAATTGAACATGTATCAAGTGCCCGCCATCTTGAAATTTCAAAATGGCCGCCATTTCACTCTATTTTGCATTATATCTAAATATGTGGGCAATGTAGAGTGGTAAAATTGGTGTTTATTGGGAAGCAGCGTAATCATACATGTCAGTCACGGTTCTTTAAATTTTTAGAACGATTCTCGGTCACCTGGGAAGGACATTAACGTGAAGGACGTGTAATACTGGGTTTTGTGGAATTTTCTTTCTTTTTCTGTGAGGCTATTATAATTCTAATGGAGTGCTTTTGCAAGAAGGTATAGCACAGAGAAACCGGTTTATGCAGGCATACTTCAAGGAATGATCAGTTAATTTTTTTTGTCTTTTTTTGGATCAATTCTAGAGTTAGCTGCAGTGAATCAGAACTCATTCTATGTGGGAAGAGGAGGGAGTTTATGGGAGTTGTCACAAGTCATAACTTTTTCTCATCGTTTTCGTAATTTTTTTTGGAGATGCTGAAGCAGTTTTGCTGCGTGAAGTATCATTGGATTTTAGGTGGTGGCTTGGTCTGCAGAGATAAATCTGTATAATTTATGATGTGCTGGTATGCCAGCAGTGTGGTTGCGTAACTATCCCGCCCAGAGCGTAATTTATAATTTTAAGGTTTTTTTCTAGTGATATACGCGAGATTGCAGTCTGTAGGAATGGGGGGGGGGGGGGGGGGTGTTTCGTGTACAAGTTTCAAAAGAACCCCTCCGTGCTTTTCGTTATTTTTTTGAGACGCGGAAAAGGTTCTGCTGACAAGTATCAAATGGATTGTATTTGTGACTGCATGATCTGCCGAGATAAATCTGTAATTGTACGTTAACTAGTGGGTATGCTAGAAAATGGCTGTTTGACTGGTCTCTCCAGAGCGTAATTCTTAACTCTTTTTTTCTTTTTTGTGTAAGACACGCATCTGGGGGTCAGTTTTAGCCACATTATCTCTGCTAGATGACAGTCCGTGGTTGGAGTTCGTGGACGGGCAAATACATCAAACGTCTGCAGGCCAATTGGGTTAGACATTCCCTAAAAGCGGGAGTTTCAAACCCTGTCTCTGATTTTGGCGACGCAATGGCTGGTTTGTGTATTGCCACAGTGGTCCCTTTGTTTTTAGTTCACACAGTGATTGATTATTACCGGTGATAATATGCCGTCCCCTCTTTTTTCTCCTTTTTTGGAAGGGGAGCAGGGCATATTTTCTGTGCTATATCATGCACGTCATCAGTCACCTAGCTTCTTATAGTTCATTTTACTTTCCTTGTTTTTATTTGTGTGTCGGTTTATATGACGCGTGGCAAGGACAAGGGGGGGGGGGGGGGGGGGGGGTTGGTGGGGGGGGGTTTGACTTATTTATTTTGTTTTAGTCTTGAGATCCATTTCTTTGATCATTGTTTTGTTCCTTCAATAGTTCCAATAGAATTTGCAGATTCTCCTCATCAAGATTTTGTTCCTCTTGGTTGGATTGTGGAGATGCTTTAGTCCTAGATCGAACAAGTTCATCTTTTATGTTTTTGTATGCCAGGATGGGTTGGGTATCAAATAGCCTATTCAGATATTCGTTTTCGCTAATCAAGGGCCAGTGTTTGAGGATAGCCCGTTTGAGGGCTGGGTGCGCGACATGTGGGTAGTATGGTAGGACGAACACCAGTGGGATATTGTTTTTGGTTTTTTCACGCTTAGGGTCCGCGGGAGTCTTACCCCTTTGAGAAAGGAGGGCTAGGTCTTCGTTTGTGTATCCGCGCTTTTGAAGTTTGTCTTTGAAGAATTCAACCCTCTCCTCAAAGTCTTTTATATGGGTACATATACGTTTGTATCTGGTCACTTCGCCCTTGATTAATCCGCCAAATACCGACTTAGGGTGTGCTGAATCTCGAGCTAGGTACTGAAATGTATCAGTTTTTTTGGTAGCGACTCGAGTATCCAATATCCCTTCATGTATGAATCGTTCGCCTTTGTAGATAATAAGGTCGAGAAAAGTGACTTGGCGGTGCGAGATCTCAGACGTGAACTTCAGCGTAGGATGAATTTTATTAAGTGATTGCACTAGGTCAGCAGCCTGCTTTTCATTTCCGTTAAAGATTATAAGAACATCGTCTCTATATCTCATGTAGCTCATTACGAATTTCTTCCATTTAAACGAATCCGAGTTAGACCTCTCTAACTCGGATAGAGCACATCCTTTTCGGAATTGAAGGCTGTCCCCAGTGGACATACTTTTAATACCCCCTTGTGGTGGTCACTGCCAAGGTAGTTATAGCCTATTGACCTCTATTGGTATACCATATGCCACCTGGGTAAAGATGACATTGACTGATTTATGTCATCCACTGATGGTAGAGATCACTGATTGCTGCAATAACCACCAGCTTTACGCGTAGGAATTGAAAATAAAACAAGGACATTAAGTTTCATTATCACAACATTTAATTAAATAATCTATTTGAAATGGATGTATGTATAAAAAAGGATGCAATTTGTTAAAAATAACAACAAGCCGTGGAATATCTGTCATATAACCCAAGTTGTTCTTTATTTAAAAAAAATTCAAGCGCGTATTGTGTGTATCGTGTTACAAAAGTGCAGTTAAATCTCGATAAGTCAAATATCAAGGGAACGAGCTCGAAATTTGAGTTAAACAGAATGTTGTATCATTGTTATACTACTGAAGGGAATGGATTCTCGGTTTCAGAGTTTGACTTATCGATATTTCACTGGTATTATTATATGGTTCTTTTCAAATGTATGATTTCATTTACTCTAGTATGCAGTCTTATTTTCTTAACAGTTTGCCGAATTGCTATTTTTGTTAGAATTCATTTCGAATATTATAACATGGATCAGTGCACAATAACTGGCCCATCCAGCTCAAATTAATGCACAGCCAGACGTACATGTATATGTGATTTTTACAAATTCAAAATGCAAACAAGTTAATTAGTTCAAAAACAGCACAATCTTAGAAACTTCATTGAAATTTAAAAAAAAAAATGTTTTTATTGGGAATTTGGAACATCGTTGTACCATTGCATGTAGTAATAGTGGAATTAAAGTTTTCACTTCAACATTGAACATTTTATTTGCATACGTTTTGATGTTTTCTGTCTTTTGGGCTGCTTTATTTTTTTTTTAATGTTTTTTTTTAGAACTCCACCGTTAAATAGGCCTTCTGTTAATAAACTTGTGTTGGTGTTTGCTTTTATTGAGTGCAAATAAACAACACATGAAGCTACAATTTCGTAATTGTCATCAGTGACCCAGGTCCCAGTTCCAAATACCTAAGTTGCTGTGCAAGTTCTTGATTTGTGAAATTGGCTCACACTCACAGCCCTTTAAACTTAACATTTTGCCAAAAAAAACCCTGAAATATATGGTTGTACATGTTAGCAAAACTGCTTAATGTACATGTACGTAATAGATGTGCTTGCAAAATTAAATATGCCATATCTTTGATTTTGTGTATAGCTGGGCAAACAGTTTATTTGTTGCAAATTAAAAAATAAATAAATAAACATTCAGTTGAATGGGAACAAAATGCTTTTTTTATTGTTGTGTTAGCGCCCTGATCATTATTCGTTGATTCCCTATACAAACACCTTGGACAGAATGGATCATAAGATTGTTAAAATGGGGATGACCACAAATAAAAAAATGTTAAATAGGGCCCACCAACAAAGAAGGGGGGGGGGGGAACAATTTATATGATTTCCCCCCCCCAAAAAAAAAATAATAATAATAATAATTAAAAAAAACACAAAAAAACTAATAGAAATCGGCATTCATTTCACTGTGTTGAAAAACATCTGAAGTTTAAACTTCCTCTGCATATTTGGGGTGTGCATAATCTCAATCTAGACTTACAGTACTACTCTATACAATGGAGGGAAATCTGCATCAAATAACTACGCGTATAGAAACAAAATATGTGTGCACAAATCCTACCTGTATTTATGCATGTATAATGGTATGACCTACATTGTACACATGTACATTTTGTACAGTGTGGGCTATACTTATTATAATAATTGCCCTTTAGTTTCTGCATAAACTCTCAGAGGAGTGCTTATAGCTTGACCTTAGCTGACCCAGTCCAAGCGTGGTCAGTTGGGCATTCCCCTACTGACCACCTGTTGGTGACAATGGTTGACTGTTGTCATATCACAACTGGCATGTTTTAGGAGGCATTGAGTGATTAGACTGATACTTATCCCCAAAGGAGACACGTTCCCATTAATCTTCTCTCCGAAAAGGATGTGGAATTTTGAGAAAGTTTTAAATGGGAGAAATTCGTAATGTCACAATTGAGGGATTGTGAGGGAGGATTTTGTCTTGTTCGTATTTGAATAGGGTTATGTCACAAATTTCCGGACTGCATTCGCTGCCCATGGCCACGCCAATTTTTTGTCTGAAAAACTTGCCATTGAATTTCAACAGAATGAAAAAGCTTACAACAGGCAGGCACCGGCATGTATTTTAAATTATCGTGAGCATAGGCTACATTGTGAGCATAGCCAATATACTTTAACAATATCATACTAATTGTATCTAAATGTGTATAAACCAGATAAAATACATGCACAGAGTTATTACTTAGTCATACAACACTAGTGTTATTACTTTTCTTACCAATTAACATTAACTATAACAATAGTATGTATTTGTCAGATCATTGCACTGCAATCGCCAACAAACTTTTGCCCAATACCATGTGTTCGGATTGGGGTAAAAACAGCCTGTCACCATGATAGTGGCCTCAGGTGGTCATATTAAGAAGTAAGAATACCAATAAGGGCCATCCGGGAAGTACCTGCAAATGTAACTTATTTCATAGTACATACATGAATATCAATGTAAGCAAATATATACAGGCAAACCTGATATATGACACTGTTATACTTGTATCAATACTAGATATATTCATGAGGCTCTATTTAAAATGCATCATAATGACAGCCATCTTCTTGGAATAGAAAATGAAAGTTGATACAACATGATAGAGTGTGATTATGATTCCAACTGAAAGATTAGCATAAAAAATGGGTATGCCTCTAATTTCCCCCGCTCTATATTACCTGCACAAGTATATATAGTGCAAAAAGAGTGACTATGGCGGCCATTTTGAAATTAAAGATGGCGGGCACTTGATACAACTTTGATTATATGGCTTCAACTGAAAGCTTGGTATCATAAAGATGGGGGGTATTGCCACCAATTTCACAGCTCTATGTCACTCACAAGTTGAGATATAGTACAAACTAGATTGAAAATGGCAGCCATTTTGAAATTCAAGATGGCCGCCAAACGGCTGATCGGAAAAAATTATAACAATTTGATTTGGATTCCTGAGCGTCAAAACTACAAAAAAACATCAAAAATTTCTAGTGTAGGAAAATTTTAGTTCACTTATGCTATCATGACATAGGCAACCAGACTATAATGTGACCCGCTCCATCATAATCAGGAATAAGTCGCTGGGGGCCGTTTTACGCAATCGGTCGTTGAAGTGAACGCATGGGTGAAATTCGTGCCCAAGTCGTTTTTCTGAACATTGTATTTTTAGGAAGTTTAGGATTTGTGTGCGCTGTCCGTATGATTTTGGTCAATTTTGTTTATTTCAAAGCTGTTTTTCTCGGAATGTGGATTCGGCAAATAAATATACACCTGTCATCTTCATCAGACCATAACTCCTTAAGAAGATACACACTTGTGATGGGTATCATTAGAAAGCTTATGAAATTCCCTAATTTTGAGACTTATTCCTGATTTCGATGGAGCGGGTCACATATTGCAATAGGCATGCTAACTACAAGTGAATGCAGTTGCAATCAGAGACCATGCAGCAAATGGGAGAATGTTTTAGTTGTTTTCTTCAGCCTGGGTCAGAAAAATGGAAAGCTTAACTTTTTGGGGATTATTTTCGAATAATCGGTTTTCTAAATTTGGTTTTAAACTACAGCACTAAATCGCACATAATATTATCAATAATTATTAAGTTATTGCTGATGTTATTTTTTTTTAGACAAAGCCTGAAGCATTAAAAGAGGCTCTGAAGGAAACAAACATCGACACTTCCATCGTGAATTTCAGCAACCTGTCCAACTACAGAGATGTCTTGCAAAAGGCCAGTGATGTCTTGGACAAAATCAGGTGAGGAACCAATTGTAAGATGGTCATCAGGCCGAATAGTGCCACAGTAACTCTTTAAATTGTTAATATTAGATTTTGGTGCTTCATCGGTGTGTATTTGCACTATATATGTGACCTGTCACCACAATATGAGAGTGAAGTCAGAAAAATTGAAAATTGAGATATTGGTATTTTCAAATTCTTGAGAAAGAGAGCTTTCCAATGGTATATGTGACCCACTCTACAGTTGGGTCAGAAAAGCAGGACATAAGCTTTCATTTGATATATGGCACAACTCTGTAGTGTAATGCATCGGTCTTTTACAATTTTGGGAAATTTGCTTTTTCTCAGTTATATTCAAAATGTCTTTGAAAAAAAATTGTAGTACTTCATCAGATGCTATGGTAAGAGAATAATTTAGGGATCAAAACAATCTTTTCAATCGATCATATCTGAAAATATAGGTGTCGGGGGAAACTAAAATACCTTAAAACTAAAATATTATTTGTTGAAAGAAAAGTCACCTCCGAGACAATAAACGGCCCTTTACGTAAAAATGTATTTTCCGACATCAGACTCATTATTGCAGAGCGGGTCACATATAAACCCTTGGGGTTTATACAATAAATAAATTTTACAGCGCTCAAGAAAGTCATGGGTTTCACAAAACGTGTTTGTGAGAAAACTTACTTAATAAACATCTAAACAAAACACACAAAAGATTGCAAAACAGGACAAGTAAGGTTCGGTTAAGCATAGCAACAGCCATGTTCTAATCATTATTTCTTTTTGAAACTTTCCACACACACAACTATTGTATAAACAACATAATATTAAAATTTCGCAAACGTGGGACAGTTATAAAGACCTAATTTGCATATTTAATTACCGTGTTAATTAGACCAATGATGGGCTTTAATCCAAACACTAACTACGCAAACACTACGCAAAATCACGTAATTTAAGAGGTTTTCGATCATCTGATTGCACTTAAAAAATGAGAATATGTAGAAGAGGACTTAGGCTTTCCAAATTAGGCAAAATCTCACAATTGACCACCCCTTCATATTTTGACTTGGGATGGCCATATCTCCAATTCACATTGTGCGACTTTACTCTCATATTGTGGTGACGGGTCACATATATACTTAATGTTGTCCCAATAGATTCTTTAAACAAAATCACTGACTCGGGTGGGACTCGAACCCACAAACTCCTACTTTTTAGTGCAGATGTCTTGCCAGATGTCTTACACTTGTAAACTCCCTTGTTGTCCCGAGAGACTCTTGAAATTTGTATTCTTCAACAGTTTTTTAGGTCTATATTTTCTGGTCTTCTGTGTCGTAAGCATATATTTCGAACTTGTATGAGGTCATGAATTGAGTTTCAAACGAAAAGATGGAATTGTTGTTTAAAAGGGTGGTGTAAATTAACATTTTCAGTGTTGCCCTCCACCAAGTATTTGAGAGGTGATTGATAAGTCTGTGGCCTATTAAATGTAGAACAAGTTAGTTTTAGAAGATCAAACACATTTTATTCAACATAGTCCCCTCCTACGTTAACCATTTCGCGCCGGATGACGTATATAAACTCATGATTGAGAGCCACACTCTTACTGGTTCATTCACCATCACGTGCCAGCTGCTATTTCTGGTGTTTGCCAAGCGCGTCTGCGAGTATTCACCCACAGGGTGAATACGCATGCGTACGTAGTAGACTGGCGCACGGGTTACCCATGTGCTAGTCTACTACGCATGCGCATTACGATGCAATCGTGGATTAAAACTAGCCCACAAGCTGATACACATATAAAGATGGCAGCACGCGTAATCAGCGTTTTCCCAAGCTAAATTGTAATGAAACTGAATATGTAAGAGGTATAGTAAAACAAATATAACATGGTGTGTTTTGTTTGGCCTTCGCCTCGTCAACTAGTTTGTCAACTTCCAATACCTCGGGGAGCTAATATTGACTACCCACCCTCAAACCATAGTTATATTTGTTTACTGAATGCAAATTCAGTGAAAACTGTATTGCTCATCTAAGTTAACAGGCCACAAACTTATGAAGCACCCCTCGTATGTTAGTGAAGGGCAATACCCAATATTGAATTTAACATCTGGATAACATCTGTTTTTTACAGCGAGCTGATTGAAAAGAAAGAGGTAGAATACGGTCTCCTTGATCATAAGAAACTCCTGAATTACGCCAAAGAGGTCAGTCGTAGTGGGGATGTTCATTTTATTGTAATATGTGACCTGCTCCACACAAAAAAGGGAATTATGTTGCAAAAATTAAAGGGAAATTGAGTTATATACATGTTGGAAAGCCCACAACGTAAGCTTTCATTTGGTATTATAACGGAGCTCCATAGCTCCTTCCCGTTCTGGAGATATGTTTGCATACTTCTTTGGAGTTCAAATTACACAACTGAGAAAAAAGGCTTTGGAATAGTTAGCTCTGTTGTAAAACAACTGAACGATGCACACAAAATAGTTGTTTTTTCTCTTTATTCGTCAAAATCAACATTTCTGTGAACGAAACCTGAAAGTGTAGTTATTCATGACAAAAAATAAAAATCCACATTTTGAATACCCAAAACTCGCCCATCAATTTTTTCCACACAATTGTGCACAACAGCTGCAGCTGCCTTCCTCGCTGGTTAAAAATGTGCAAAGCGATGGATGTTATGGGCGGCTAGAGTGTTGCAGTAAGAACTGTAAAACTATCAGGGATTTTACCCAACTTGAGCCCTGTTCGCACTGGACTTTTTTTGATAAAACTTACCGAGACGATGGGTACTTTTCCCATTTTAAGTCCAGTGCGGACAGCCTAGGACGTTTTCTTCCCGGTTACTTTTCCCGAGTCCAATGGTTAATTTTACTTAGACGATAAGTCCAGTGCGAACAAAAGCGTCCGTAAAAGCGTCTCAGGAAAACGTACTTCCGGCCCCCTACTGCGATTTCATGCTACACAAGACACCGCGCATGCGTTCTTTGCATTGTTTACGTGCATTCACATCGCATTGTGATAACATTCGCCTTCATGAGTCATTATAATGACAGCTCGGCTACTTCTCCCGCGGTTTCGGTACAATTTTCCCGTGTCGAAAGTCCAAGTGCGAACAGTGGTAGCATTTGACCATTTTTTATTTTACCATCGTCTCAGTAAAACCTTCCCCCCAAAAAAGAATAGGACCAATAAATAGGCATCAACAACAAATTACTGTCAACCATAAAGTGGCCTCTGACCCCAAAAAACCCACAACTTTAGGACTGAAATCACAACAAGGATATAAACACAAAAACGCAATTTTTTTAAAGGATGATTGTGTGGATGTTTATATCCTACTTTTAAATTATTTTTTTAGATTAACAGCATTCAGTTCAAAAAGTGCTTCCAGAACATAATGTCCGTTTTAAGGAATCAACAAAATTACAACCCTAACCTAAGCCTCACTCGTGGGGCTACCCAAGCCTCACTCGTGGGGCAACTCATGGAGGTAGGAACATGGAGTTAGCATGAATCCCAGTGCAGTTAGCGTTTCCTACTTTCATGGGCTACCGTAGCCACACAAGTGGGGCTAACCCATAACCATGTCTATAAAAATAACTTCTGATCGCATAATTTGTGTTTTTTGGGTTTTTTTCCCGATTATCACTGCAGCTGTATGACCTCAGCAACCACTACTTGCATGACCTGGTTCCTTACAAGGTCTACACACATGACGCCGTGAAGCCAATTGACTCTCTAAAAGAGTTGGACAAACGCAGAAAGATACTTTTTGATCTGATGGACCTTGAGATGATCGACAGGATTCTGATGGGGGCAATGTACAGGAAGCAAGGTTGGTTTTGTGCAGGAATTCACATTATCTGATGCGATCAAGCAAAATGAGTCGGAAACTCTGATATTGAGGTATAGGTCAGTATATGTGCTGGGGTGGAATTAAAAAAACTAACTAACAAAACATATATTCATCAAACACACACTGCAAGGAAAAAAAGTCAAGATTGAAAGGGGAACAGGTCAAAAGTCTACATCACTCTACTTACCCTGTAGAGCGAATACTACATTTGCTAAGAGTTTTACATACGTTAGCGTCCTCTTTTTCTCTTAGCGCAGGCGAGGTATGACGTAAAATTTTCATTTCAGCTCCTGAGCTCCACGGCTCAGTGCACCCGGGCCCTTCCAACCCCGTGGCTACCACGGGGCCCGAAATGGGCTTTTATACGGCCATCTTGACTGTGCAGCGCCCGCCTACGCAATCGGGCTTGAAGCGCTGTCCGCCGGCCAAGCTATTCAGCGGGCTTTGGAGCAAGACTCCTGGGGTTCCCCCGGGGTGTTATGCTCCGAGGGCCCTACCTATTCATCGGAATTTATCCGTTGTTCAGGCATTCCCGCTGCCCGAGTGTCGTCCGAGCCATCCTCAGAGACAACTCGGGATCAATCTTCAAAGAAGAAGACAAAAAGAAATGCTGTTCCCGTCGCTCATCTACGAGCTCTAGCGGGTCCTCGGGACGGTCACACAATGATAAACGCCACAAGAGTGGTGACCCAATTTCCTGCAAGGATTTTTTAGAAGCGTTTCATTCCCTCGCCTTTCGCTGCTGTGAACCCGACCACAATGGACAAGACTGTCAAAGAGATCAAAAATGCAAGAACTGTCAGGGTGACCATAATGGCTTCTTCAAGAAATTGTCCAGTATAGAAAATAGAAAAACAAACTCAACATCTGAAAGCTATGAACAACATCGGCTAAGAAAATGGCTAAAGCTCACACACCTGACAAACCTACATATGCAGCAGCAGCAGCAGCAGCAATAACAGCAACGACACGACTTAAAGAAACTCGCAATATGGAGTGCCAAACAAAGCTCACCTGGATTACAACTGAAAAGCCGGTAAACTACACACCAACCACAGAACAAAAAGGACCTCCAACCAAATCATCCAGCTGCCAGACCGATCCAGTTAATCTGGAAAACCTCTAAACCAAAACACACCCTACTACTGATAAGATTACAAATCAACCATCTTCCAGTAGTAACTCAAAAGAAAAACACTCAGGAAAACCAGCCTCATAAGAAAACAAACCCTGAATCTAGTAACCGAACTAATCTACTAAACAAATACAGTGGTCTAGATAATGAAGCGAAAATGACATGAATGTATAATATACGGAACTACAGCAAAAATCTACTAAATCTAAGTTTAGAACAAGAAGTAGATCTCCCATATCTAATATTAAATAACATTTTCTCTGACATAACCAGCTACATTACCCACAACGTATTCAAATGAACAAAACCAAATCATCAGAACTTTACCACATTATGTAAAGCATCCACTTACATATTTTCTCATATAACAAATCTTGTTCTGGTTTGGGGCTCATCCCGTGGTTTGCTCACCCCGGTGAGACAAGATGTTATTCTGCCCTTGGGATGAGTTTTTCAAATCATATACAAACATAATTTCCACACTTCCTTTAACCGTACAAAGTTGTTTTTGTATGGTCTGAGACTCATCTCGGGGTTTGCTCACCCAAATGTTGATCTGCCCTTGAGCTAAGTTTCACAAATAAAATCCAGAAATAATTCATACACTTCCCATACATTTTATTGACACAATTAATATATTATAATTAACTGGACAGTTAAACAGGGAGCCCATAAACATATTAGTCTTGGAGGACTGGTCATGGAGGGTTGACTAGACACTCGGTGCAATTGTCTCATCACCTGGAGGTATATGTGGACCTGTGAAAATACCGGCGGGGCCCTGGTCCTTAAACTGCAAGGGAAACGGGATTCATGTCAGTCTTCATATTGGTCCCCAAGAAGGAGGCTGGCATGTGGCGGCCAATATTAAACCCGAAACCCCTCAACAGTTTCATACGTCCGAAACGTATCCATATGGAGACGATGAGGACCATCCTTGAATCAGTAAAAACGCCCGCGTGGGCGGCAAGTCTAGACCTGAAGGACGCGTACATGTATTTCAACGTACCGATCAGGCCAGAGCACCGCAAATTCCTTCATTTCAAGTACAACGGTGTCCTGTACGAATTCACAGTGCCCCCATTCGGACTGTCCACTTCACCGCGGTTGTTCACCCGCATCATGAAGACGATCGGAGCGACACTGCGCAGGCAAGGGGTCATGATTTTCATGTACCTCGACGATTGGCTGGTCGTGGGCCGTTCTCGGGAGGAGTTAGAAGTGGCGCTCCAACTGACTTGGCGCCTTGCTTCTGATCTTGGATTTCTCATCAATACCGAGAAATCCCACCCAATACCCTCGCAGGTTCCCACCTTTCTAGGTTCGTCCCTAGATCTTCTTGAGAAGCTGGCCCGCCCATCGGAGGACCGCCTGCTGAACCTTCAACAGTGCGTGTCCCCTTCCTCCCGGCGGTAGTGGCTCCGGCTCAAGCCTGGCTCAGGCTGTTGGGCCTTATGGCCAGTATGGTGGACTTGGTGGTTTTATGCAGGCTGAGGATGAGACCAATTCAACTTCACCTGCTTTCTTTCTACAAGCCCCGCTTGCACCCGATCAACCATCCGGTGCCTACTACACCCTGGCTAGTCCCCCACCTTCATTGGTGGCTAGTCAAGGCCCACATCATGGAGGGCCGTGTTTTCCGTCCACCCCATCCGTCGTTGACAATCACGACCAACGCATCAGGATCCGACTGGGGAGCTACCCTCCACCCGCTACAGGTTGCGGGCGTGTGGGGCCCCCAACACCGATCGTTCCACATCAGTTTTCATCGTGCTGCAGCATTTTCAGACGGACGTCGGGGACGACCAGTCCTGGTAAGATGCGACAACGATCTTCACCTGACTTGCTGGGTACTGTCACGCGATCCCTCTGCTCAGCAGGCCTTTCACGACGGGCTGCAACAATTGCAGCCCAATCCCGCAGAGCCTCGACCTGAAAGATATACAGTAGCCGGCTACGCCATTTCTTTAAATGGTGCAGACTGCAATCCCTTCAGGACCCCAATACTTCTGTAGGGGAGGTGGGGGTTATACCTTTTTGACAGCGGTCTCGCGACGGACACAGTTAAAAACTATCGGTCGGCCGTCGCCGCGATTTATCTCAGTTTTCTGGACGGTTCTTCCGTCTCAGATAACCAGCCGATCAGCCAACTGATCAAGGGGATGTTCACGACTAGTACGCAAACTAGTTCTATCCTGGAACCTCTTCAGCGTGCTATCTACATTGGCGAAAGCCCCTTACGAGCCGATGGATTGTTCAACTTTGTTGCAACTCTCCATCAAAGTGGCTTTTCTGTTGGCGGTCCCAACATCCCGACAGCGTAGTGAACTACACTTATTATCGGTGGAGGCAGGACACATCCGGTGGGAGCCGGGGGGTGTACGTCCGCCTGGTCCCTACGGTCGATTTTTGGAAATGTCATTATCATTATGTTTAAAGGCTGTTTTTGTCTTTTTTACACCATTAAACCACAAGGGAAACTGACTACGTGAAGTTGCATAAATTTAAAAGTGAACCAAGAAATCAGCAAGGCGGGACTTGAACCTGCGACCTTTGGATTACCGGACTGGCGCTCTACCAACTGAGCTATCTTGCCCTATGTTGACAGTCTCCCAAATTGCTAGTATTTTTGTTTGAGGGTGCTAGCACCCTCGAACAAAGATGTTGACAGTTTCGAAGACCGCCAACATAGGGCAAGAAAGCTCAGTTGGTCCGTTATTCCAGAGGTTGCAGGTTCAAGTCCTGCCTTGCCGATACACTTTTTTCAATTGAAAACGTTGTTTTGTTTTTGTTTTTTAAAGATATGAATCCTCTGGACTACATTTATCGAGCCTTAGACTGCAAACTTAAACTCATGGATAAAGACGACATAGAGACACGCCATATACTGCAGTATATTCTTCATGGAAGTGGTATGTTAAAGGTGGAATATACCTTTTGCAGGTATCCAATAAGTAACCATCCAAAATACTATTAAAAAGCTTACTGTTGTAAAGATATTGATGACACTAAACTCTCTGTGAAATTATTCCTTCTGGAATGCTATCATTTCTAATAAAGACAATAACAACATAATTTTATTTCCAAAGATACATCTCAGAGACACACCTTTGAAAATATTTGCCAATAGTGCGCGATTGGTACACGCAAATGTTTAAATGATTCACATACGCACATGGGCGCTATTATTGGTCGGCTAAGTTCTTGACATGCAAGTAGTTGCAATTGGCTGAATGAGAACGCGACCTGAATATAGATTGTGGTCGTCATGCAAAATTTGACTCTGACAATTTTTAATTAAAATCATAATCTTGGAAAATGAAGCTTTCACAGAGCTTAAACTTTATCAAGTTATTGTCAAGCACCTTTCTTTAGATTTTGAAAATGTTTGCTGCTTCAAACGATAAAAATGCACAGCTGACTTGTTGATCGAGTTGGGTCGAATTGATTGGATTGAACAACCTCCTGCATTCTAGTGCAGATTACCACTCCACCACCAAGCTGTTTGTATAAGCTGCAAGAGACTGAGCGCGCTCCATTAAGTTTGCGTGAGTTCTTAGCAGCAAGCACACGTGTGCAGGTTCTTTTCAGACCAGACACGTGACCGTTCTCAACCAATGAAATTACAGTCTTCAAGCACACGATATAACAATGACTCTTTATTCTTAGAATCAAATTCTCGGGGACAAAACGTTTCCAAAGGACCTTGTTTTTTTGAAAGCCTGACTAAAGTTTTAGGTAAAAATTGTTGCAACCTGACGCCACTTTTGTTTTCCTCATACCGTATATATATATCATCTCGGCGAAGATCAATCATTGCAAAAACATTTCCAATTTTGTTAGGAAATACACTGTTAGAAAAGGGGTGTTATATCAACACCGAAAAACAGTGTTCACTGAACACCGTTTTTTAGGGTTCATTAGTTGCCATCACCAATTTTCGGTGTTGGCCCTGAACACCGATAATCGGTGTTGAGTGATCACCGCTGGACAGTGTCCATTTTTGAACACCGTTAAATAGTGTAGCTTGAACACTGCACTGCAAAAACTGTGGTGTTAATTGTACACCAATGGTGTAACATTTGATTATTTCCTGGTGTTTATTTTGGGCAGGGATTTGGGTGTTGAATAACACCAGTTTGGGAATCAAATTTTTTTAACACCAATTTTGGTGTACACTCTGATAGCAAAATTTAACATGGATATCACGTCATTTGCTCGTCATTCTAGCGAAAGGATGTACTGTTTTAACACTATAATTTTGTACATATTAACTGCATGGACAAATTACGTAATGAAATATTACCAAGAACTGACTTATTACACATAATATGTATACAATAATAACCTATTCCTACTGAATACGTACTACACACATAGCTATTGCCGTTGTTAGTTTTATACTACGCTTTTTTGTCCACGACGATGTCACAACTAGTTTTTATGAATAATGTCAAAATTTGAAAACGAATAAAATGTAACGCGAATTTTTAACTATGTTTGCACAAAAATCAAAATTCAATCATGAAATCGTTTAAATAATTACATATTATGGTAAAAAAAATGAATTTTGGGACTAAATACAACAATTTAACATCGACTATTGTTAACATATCCCATAATTCCTTATCGACCAATCAGAGGGCTTTATTTCACACACGCATGCGCACTAGGTCAAATTTAACACCAAAAGTACGTAACACCAGTACTTGATTTGAAACTGATACTTCAAGAATCATTTTACTTCATTTTAACACCAATTTTCATTCCAAAAGATTTAAAAAACATTGGTGTTAAAATTTTAACACCACAGTTTTTGCAGTGTGATGATCAGTGTCAAGTGAACACCGAACAACGGTGTAGCTCACCTGGACACTGAAAACTAGGGTTTATTCAACACCCTTGGGCGGTGTACATCCTTACTCGACACCGAGAAACAGTATTGATCCAATGCCAATATTCGGTGCAGAATGAACACCGAAAGATAGTGTTGAATTTAGTGGACACCATTTTTGAACACCAAAAAATGGTGTTCAATCAAGTGAACACCATTTTGAACACCGACAAATAGTGTTCAATTGGGTGGACACCATTTTGAAAGCAGAAAACGGTGTTCAATCAAGTGAACACCGTTTTGAATACCGAAAAGTAGTGTTCAAATGAAGTGAACACTGTTTTTCGGTGTTGGGGTAACACTACTTTTCTAACAGTATACTTTTTTTTTAAATCTCGACTCTTCATAGACTTTGTACACAACCGCTTAAGTGGAGTTAGGATACTACATTCTTTTCAGGTTTTTTTTTATCAATCTGCAGTCTTTAATAATTCATTTGTGTTTTATATTTGGTGTCTGTGATAAAAGGTAACGACAAGTTTGAGGTCCAGGCCGTCTTCCGGGTGTCTCGAGATAACGAGGATCACCAGCTGCAATCCTGCCACTTGGACAACCACAAACTGCTGTGGCACAGATGCAACACCGCTAACCTGCTGAGCACTATGAAGCAGGGCGTTCCTGACTGCCTTCGTGACCAAGTTCCCGACTTGCTCGGCTTAAGAGAGGTGTGTGTGTGTTGTGCATTCAGATTGTTGTGATCAAATTCCAATCAAATGCTCTGCGCATGTAAATAAATACCAGTGTATAGTGTGGTACTCGCACACGCCATGAATTTGTTACAAATTGTGTCGGGTATAAAACACCCCATTCAATCAGGACCAAACAAATTGGCAAACAACAAACAAAATTCGATCTGCCGACCCTATTTTGAAAGACATGTTATCGAAAGCAAAACTATAGATGTATATATATATTTTTCTTTTTAGCCTTATCCTTATTCAATGTGTTCGATTACTCACCCTCTCTTACTCGTGCTTCTAAATCAGAAAAACTTGCACTTGCACATGCACAGTACAAACGATTCGGGGTCACTCCACTCAACAAGTAATGTTCATTAGGAAATAACAGGGTGAGGGACCCGGTCATTACTGCGTCAATTATTACGCAGTAATGACCGGGTCCTCACCCTGTTATTTCCTTTAATAAATACCTTTTTATTTAGGAAATAAACAGTGAATTTGCTTCAATTTTTGAAAGCCCGGTCAATTACTGCGTGATAATGCCCTCCACGTGATCGAGTCTCGACCAATCAGAAGCTTTGAACTCTCCTAGGTATTTATTAAACGTAAATAAGCGGCCACAAGAGTGATAATATTTGTTTTCAACTGGGAAACTCTAAAATTAGATTCATGTCGCCGCATCATTTGGATAAATCATCATCATCCAGACTAATTTGGATACATACATGGCAGCCATGTTTAGCATGGCCTTATTGGATACTTCCTTAAGTAACCGGCTTGGCAGGTCGATTACTAGGGCCAGGCTCGAGTAAGCGTACGAAATTAAGCGAGAGTGAAATCGAATGTTGTCACATCTGTACGAGTAATTGGGGTTGGGGGGGGGGGGGGGGGGGGGGTGGGGGGTGGGCGGGGGTGGGCGGGGGTGGAGGTGAGTAATCTAACACGGTATATGTTTAGTATCTCTTCTTTACAACTCTTGCAGGGTATTTTCACAACACCTTCGTTTAGGGAGGCAGTCTCTGATGGACGGATGTTTGGCCAGAAGAACTCAAATTTTGTGTTTCTGCTGGAGGTAGGGCTAAAAAGATAAAAATAAAACTGTTTAACTGGAGATAACTTTTCTAAATAACTAATTTATAAATTGGAATTTGCCTCAGGATGACATTTGAAGAGTTGATTTCCAAAACACAATAATTATATCCATTTGAAAATAGTAACTTCTTAGACAATGAAAAAGGCAAAACTTTTTCCACAATAACCTCAACAACCACTAAACAGCCCCTGCAAATAAGGAATCGCTACCTGCGCCTCTCTTTCTGATGATTCCACTCTGAACTAATAAGGCCTAGGCTTAACGCCGTAATACTGCCGTGTCGAACTCCAATAATTTGATTTTTATTAGTTCGGCGCGGCAATAGCTCGGCGTTTAGAACCAATTTTGGCTTGGCAAATAATTTGGCACAGCAAACCCCTTTAGCTCGACAGGGCCTGTCGCGCTATCGGTGTTCGTAACGGCAGTAGCACGACATGACGCCCAATTAAGAACGGCGTTTAGTGCAACGCCGTGCTATTGCTGCGCTATTGCCGCGCTATTGCTGCACTCATTTTAATTAAGTTCGGCACGGCAGTAGCACGGCGTATAGCCTAGGCCTAAGATGTTGAAATAAATTACCCAATCCGTGCTAACTCACTCAAGTTTTTTAAAATACTGTTAAAATACAACTGAGCAGCAAGATTTGAATGTTAGTTCCCGTACTACTTGTAAATGCACAAAATGGCATTTGTTACGTTTTGGAGATTAACTCTCCATTTGTTCTGCCCTTCACCAACACGTGTTTATACAAATTGTGAAGTGAAGTGCTATGGCCTCGTGGTCTGGAGCATTGAATTTGTTATCTGTAGGTAAAGCTACAGGTTGTGGGTTCGAGTCTGGCCTTGGACTATGGTGCGTGTGCCCTTGGCCAAGGCACTTTGTCACTCATTGCTTCTCAATCCACCCAAGAGTAAATAGGTACCTGTGCGGGCAGAGATGGCTGTTATTAGCTGCTTTGCGCCAAAATGGCAGCATTGAGCTGTATACTCCCCAGGGAGCTGAGATAGTATTTGAAATGCTTCGTAGATCCAATGACCGTGGTAATATTATGAAGCACTTTGATACTGTTGGTGATAAGGTGCTATATAAGCACCAATTATTAATATTATCAACATTGTATACTTATTTACTATAAAAACATAAAATATCCGTGCAAGGCAAAACTTATTCAATTTATTATACACATAACTTTAAAAAATGCAACTTTATACTTCTAATATCCAGGGATGTTAACCATTGATATGTATGGCTACAAAAATGATACCAAGAAAATCCTGTAGTTTGAGTAGTTTTGATTCCAGCACCATTTTTGTGAACCAAGGTCATCAGGGATTATTTTGGTTTTGGATGTTCACTGTGTGCAATAATTCTAATTAGAGCCACTGATCATGACTTTGGTTCACACAAATGGCGCTGAAATTAAAACTACTGGACCGAATCTGGAGTTCTTGGTATCATTTTTCTTCCAACAAAATTTCCTATCTACAGCATATCTCAATGGGCAAGCATACTTTCACTACCTTAAAGGCTAAAACTACCTACTGTATACCAATGGATTGACAATCTTTCTAGAAAAACATATCATACCAATATATCTTGATTTTAGATTGTAGTAGTTTCAGCTCCATGCAGACCCTATTTTGTTAAGTTAAGTCAGTGGTCATTTTGCACTGAGAAATAACTAAACAGTGTCATAAATAATCACAGGCGTGCTCTAGTTATTTAGTAGTTTTGGCCTCGGGCCCAGGGTAGTGGAAGTATGCTTGTCTGTTTTTTATAGGATACCCTGTATATATCAAAAGTGTAGCTCTCTGATTGAGGGTGCTTTTTTTTTTTTTTTGTCATGTACACACTGATCTATGAATTACACTCTATTTATCAGGTTGCACTAGGCAGCACGGCAGTGGACCGAAATAAACTATGGAAGGAACGATTTAACAGCGCTTACTGGTCAGGTTATACCCGGATGAATGACAACCGAGAATTGCTGCTTCCAACAGGTGAGAAGTCTAGTGTAGCCAGCTTCTGCAGTCGTGTATAAATAAGCCTTAGACATCTTTGCCTGGTGATCATGCCATCCGTAATATTTTGGGGGCTAATCATCTTTACTGGCAGCTAGGAAGTTAAATTGCAAAGGACGCGACCGCAACGTGGTTGAGACAGCTGCCATATGACCCTATATCTGACCACCGAACACAGACAGAGATCGATTTAATGTTGCTTACAGTTATTATCCCTGTTCTTATACCATTTCTGCAGCAGCTCGGGATCAGTAAAATTTGGTCTCTAGCTTCACTAGGTACCCATTTGTACGCCTGGGTGGAGGTAATTGTAGGGAAGTGTGTTGCCCAAGAACACAATCACCATGTTCTCGTAGGGGTTCAAACACACGTACCATCGCACACGAGTTGAACGTCGTAACCCTTGGAAAGTTTGAAGGTTAATTTATTATTATTATTTTTAATTCTTTCTGGTAATGAAACCAAGAAACCCTCAAAAGCGCTCTAGGCACTGTAGCTCATAAGCCTGAAGAAACCTTAATAAAAAAGGCAATGAGAAGAAGGTACAGTTTTAGAGGTGGGAGGTAAACCCCAGAGGAATATCCTGGAGAAAACCCACGGAATCAGGCAGGGACTGAATTGATCAACCCGGGGTCACAGCGATGGAAGGCAAGGAAAAAACCGCTACGCCAACCCGAGTCCCCTTTTAATCAATACAGGTCTATACTTATACTATCGTGACAATCTCTACTGAATTGCCAACTCCTGAATAGCCTTGGTCAAGGCGCGTTCGTCGTTATCCGTCCAGAAATACACGCCACGCGCGCCCCGCGTATGCTGCTAGCTCGCGCTTCCTGTGCAAAGATACAGCGCGAACAGCGACCTCATACGGCCACTATTTATGCAAATTAACTGAAGCTACTTTTTCGCCTTGGATCAACTGTTTTTGAAATCTTTAGTTTTTCTTATATTTTGCGCCACATTTCTAGCACATGACCTTGTATGCGAATACAGATAAGTATAGGCGGGGCTAAGATGTTGAGTGTCCAATCACAACGCGGTTGAATCCCGGCGTCATCACATTAGATGCAGTTACTTATTTGCAGCATGACATTTAAGACAAAATGGTGGATATTCAGCGTCGTCTGTTGTCTGACGATCTTTCGTTTTGTTTGAATTCTGCAGCGAAAATATTAGCCCTCTAAGATTTTAGACCCGAGCAGCGAATAGAAATGCTTCCTTCTTATTCTTTCATGCTTTCTTCGTGGTCACAATGTTTTTGTGAATTTGCCGACAGGGTATGGGAAATCAGTCATTTTTAGGCAGCCCCATTTTGCTCGGAGCTCGCACATACGGCCAGGTACTCAGCGTTTTTCAGCATGTTTGGTCAGTTTCTTATCGCCGCATAATCGGCAGTATACCCAGGCATGCTGGTCTGTGCGTTATCACCACATTGTATGGTCCAAGCATGTTCCAACGCTTTGGGGAGGGGCCATGTTTACGGCTGCAGAACCAACTTTCAAAATGATCGCAATATTTAAACAGGGACAAGTGTTTTATACTCTCAATAACTCTTCTAATTATTTTCTTGGCAAAAATCAGCCGGCAAGGCATTTAATTATCAGAGTTCCGCGTTTTACCGAGGCACGTTTTTTAGCTGGATTAGATGCATGCAATATATTGTTGGGGCGAGTTCGACACGTTTCAATAGAGTCGCGGCCTTCTCCAGTTTCCGCGGTTGAAAACTCAAAACTAAGCAGCTAAACCCAACTAGTTTTGACCATAACATTGTCAACATTCAAGCAAATACCCAGCAAAACGAGCGAAAATAACTGCGACCCTCACCAATCAAGACAGTTCGAATCTCCATGTGTAATTCCTACAAGCCTTCATAAAAATCACTCAACTTTCTCCGATAAAATATTATGTCAACAATGGCAGTGTTCGTAAACACTTGCGAGCTAGCTATGACCTTTCACCGCTAGCTCAAATTATGCAGTTTCTACGCAACGATCGACCAATAAGAAAACGACTATAGGTCAGCTTAATCTATTAGCATAATGAGCACCGCCCCCAAAACCTCAACTTAATGATTGATCCAAGGTGTTCATATATCTTCAGTTAATTTGCATATAATAGTGGCCGTGTGAGGTCGTTGTTTGAGCTTCAATTACCGCTGCGCCGTACGTACGGACAGGCAACGATGAATGCCTTGACTAGGGTAACTCCTGAACTGCATCTTTTAGGAAAAAGGGAGGGGTGGGCATGAGCATGGGTGCGGCGTGCTCCATCAATGCACCAAACTTAATTTAATAGGGCAGTTACCATAGAGTTGTCAGACCTTTCAAAACCTTTCAAGTTTTCTGGACTGAAAGGTTTTGAAAGGTGAGAAAGCTGTCTGACAAAAGAAACCTATGAAAGATTTTGAAATGAAAAACAACTCTCTGAACAAACTTTTGTGAAAAAAAAAAAACTTTCAAAAGGTTTTGAAAGGTGTAGTAGTGCAGTAGCAAAAAATTCTGGAGCGTTTTGAAAGGTTCATACTTATTGATAGCCATTTTGCCCATTAAGCAGATTTTGAAAGGTTTTGAAAGGTAAAACCATAAGAGGGTTACCTTGGAGAGTTTATAGCTTCTAATTGGTCGAGACTCGATCACGTGGAGGGCGTTACCATGTGGTAACGAACCAGTTTTCAAGAACAAGCAAATGAATGGCCCCTGAACCAGTATTCATGCATCATGTACACCAATGATTAGCCAAATAATACAACAGTCCTGCAGTAACTTCTAACAATACAGCGCAGTACGTAAATAAAGCACGCGCAAAATCTTGATACTAGACATGCGCGTACAACGTTTGTATCACTATCGTGCCCATTTTAGCATGTTGCATGCACAGAATGAATCAGTGGTGAGCTGTACAGTCTGGTCTCAAAGTACGGGTAATAATAACACATATTGAAAAGACAGGGTACCATGCATAAAGCTGAAATATGGCCCCTGAACAAAAGTCTCAAAATATCGCCGAAAGAAAAAAGATATTTATTAGGAATTAGGTATTATTAGGGATTAATATTAGGGATTATTAAAAAAGAAAGTTAACAGTTTGAGGACCCGGTCTTCACTGCTTGATAATGAACGGGTTACGGGTTGGGGGTTGGGGGTTGGCTGCTGTTAATGGTCCCTCCTTCGGCTCGGTCCATTATTAACAGCAGGCCAACCTGATCATTATCACGCAGTGATGAAGACTGTGTCTCCACACTTTTATTCCCTAAATAATATGACTAGCCAGTTTGTTCCATTTTCTTTGTTTCTTTTTTTTCCCACTGATGAAGGAGCCTCATTGCCTGTTGGAAGACTGATTCCAGTGCCACTACGCAGAAGCTGGAGTAGGTTAAGCTGGTACTTGGTTTCTTCTAAGGAACAAGCATGTCTGCGCTACCTGGTGCAAGTGAATAAGTGTAAAAAATGAAGAAAAACTAAAATTGACCTATCGCTGTCCATGACCATTATCAAATCGTAGCATCTGTTGAACATCACATGATATTCCGAATCTTCGACAAACTACCAAACATTCAAAATATGCGCATTATCTGTATAATTGCAATACTCGAATACACGTCAAATTTAACTTGGACGCACAACAGGCCCGTTTTCACGTTTCTTTACTAATCTTGTTGGCATCACCGTTGGCTGAACTTGTAGTTTGTTCTGTTCATATTTCAAGCTTTTCCGATTCTCAGAGGTGGAAAATAATGTGAATGGGGTCCGGGGAGTCTTCATTATTCAGATACACGTTATGTTATAACAAACAACTGGAAAATACGAAAAGCTATTATTCCACTTTTGGCAATAAGAAAGTCTGCATGATGTACACGTGGGCAAAGTTGTCTCCGAAATCTGTTTCGCACAGCGTATCCACATGCTGCACGTGTGTAAAGTGTGTAACTCACAAATCGCGATAGGTCAATATCGAAGACAAAGTTTTCTGGATAAATTCCCTGATTGTACAGTGTGTCACTTAAAAAAAATGGTGCAAGTGGAACACTTCATTTTGCTCATTAACCAGTTCGCGACGTCAGAGCAAGGCCGGAAATGTCTGTCAGCAGCGAGCAAGGCCGGAAATGCATAGGTATATGCTTCCCGGTACTATCAGCCTGAACCTGCCTCGGATCGAGTTTTGTTAATCCCACTCAGTAAATGTGACCGGCTCTACAAAAAGGTGTATTAAGTCGCGCTGTGCACTATCATGTAATGGCCCGCTAAACGTTGAGAGGGTAAACATTTCATCAAAATATGATTTTTATTTTTTGTCATGAATGACATCTTCAATACCGGTACCTACAGTTTTAGATTTCATTCAAAGAAATGTTGATTTTGATGTAGAAAGTGGAAGAAACTACCATTTTGTGTGCATCGTTCTGTTGTAGTAGAACAGAGCCAGCTATTTCAAAGCCCATTTTCTCAGTTGTGTAATTTGAACTCCAAGGAAGTAATCAATATGTAAACACGTCATATCTCCATAATAAATGGGGCTATGGAGCTCTATTATGTACCAAATGCAGAGTCCTTTCTTTTCTGGTTGGGTACATTTTAGTCCAACGGGACTCTATTTAATACTTTTTTGGAAAGTTGACCAATTTAAATATTTCCCTTGCTTGCTGCGTAAACTGAATTATGGCAGGCTTTGTGCTATTTGGACATAGCTTTGTTAAACGATTGAGAAATAAAGGAGGCTTTGTTTATGATGTACAATTGCAGAGGGGAATAGTTCCCATACTTTGTCTTGGTGAGGGCGGACTTACCATGGCCAGGATTGAAAAGAATCCAAGCCTTTATTTTAATCAACTAAAAATTGTTCAGCCTAAAGTTTTAATTATTGATCTTGGCACTAATGATTTATGTTCAAAGAGTAGAACCCCTCAAGAAGTGCATTTTGCATTGTGCAACATGGTAGAAGAAGAGCTTTCCAGATGGGATGTGTATCCCGATGTGGTTGTGTTTTTACCAGTCTTGCCTCGGACGGGGGATTAAGGATTTCTCAGGTCTCACAAGAAGTATTTAACGAGAGGGTCTCAGAATTCAATGGATTGTTGGAGTGTTCGGCCTTTCTTGAAAACCGGTGGTGGGTTTGGCAACATCGGGGGTTGAATAATCCAAGATACAATTTAAATGGGGTTCACCTTAACGAATTGGGGATGTTACAGTATGAACACTGCGACAAATACTGAAATTCTTTGAGTCTCGCATTTGGTAATTTAATCATAATCAGCATCATACTGTAATTTGTAAATATTTTGGACAACTTGAATTACAACGTTAAGATTACAGAATTTGTATGATCTGTTATACCTGCTCTAATTAGTTGTACAAGTATCACTTTGAAGTGGAAGGAGTCATCTTGATTATCTAAGTGATTATTTTATTGTACAATATGGATTATTGTATTACACAGTGTAATTGTTGACGCGCTCCCCAAATTTTGTTTAGATATACATGTACATGTAGCTATAGGTATTTGTTGTTAAAAACGGCCAATCGATCTTCGGGAGCAGATCGTCCAAGTAGGGGAGTTTGTAGTGATATTGTTTTTAGAGGGACTGGTAATTATTGCACAGTGTAAGTTAATTATAATCAGCAGAGGGCGCTAGTTAACACGACCAGTAAGTTCAGCGCGCTATAAATAAACCTGGTATCTGGGCCGTCGAGCAGGGGTCACCGGGGCAAACAGATTGATACATTTTGGATACTTTTTGGAAAAACGGAGAGCGCGTGACAAGAATGAAGGGGAAGACTGAACGAAAACTAGACTAAAGGAAAGGAAATGGTTTTGTGTCTTCGGTGACAACTGGCATGAAGGAATAACTGATGAGTAAATAATAAATAGAAGGGAGATGTTTTACGTGTCTGGTGTCCTGGATTCTTGAAGATTCTCTGGTGTACGTGTTTACACTCCCCTCGCCTCACGGCGTTTCACTACATTACAATGCTGTTGGATGCTCGTATCTAGTGTTCCCACTGAAATAAGTCTCCTTTTAAAAAAAAATAAAACGCATGAAATAAAAACTCTTTTTTTAAAGATTATTATATAAAAATAAATACAAATTTACAATCAATAGAAAGTTAAAAATATCTAAACAAAAAAAGAAAAACAAAAAACTTTTTTTTTTCTTTGTTTCAAATCAATAACAAAATCAATAATTCAATAACAAATCAATAACAAATCAATATTTTCATCAATTTCTAATTGGATTCCATCGGATTATGCAATGCAAACTGAAACGTTCACTGCTTTTGATGATTTTCCTTGCAAAAGGTCTTCAAAAAGCAAAGGTCACATTACAAGTAGCCTATGAATGTCGGATGCGAAACATTTCAATAATAGCCAAGTTGAACGGTGTGTTTTTAGTAACCTCCCGACCCTACCTGTAATTTTGCTTCCCAGGCGAAATGGAAGAGACTTGTCTTGCATCTTCATCACTTTCGTCAGATGTTGCTACAGAAGATTCATCATCGGACATATCTGAACCGCTATCTTGGAAGCGTTTTTGGCCATGATGGCAGCTAACTGGCGTTGGACAAACTGCTAGTGATCGCATACATGCATGCACGCACGCGCGCGCGTCCTTTTGAACCAGTTTGAAACCAATAGCAATAATAAACCACACAGCTGCCAAAAGTGAGGGCGCTGTTGACATTTCAGTTTCATGCAATATCGGTTTGTGCCAGGAAAGAACGCTGGTCACGTAACGACTTTTAGAATGGGGGACATAATAGCTCTTTGGTTGCGAACGTCCATGCAATTTTGATCCCAGGTGGCGCTTGCGGTAATGATAGGGTTATCTGACGTCTGTTTTTAATAGAGCATGTATTAGTTGACTTTAATCCTGGCTTTTTGTGTGTACAGGCCTCACGCATGCGTAGTTCACAAAACGCAGCTGGATCTAAAGTCGCGCCGAAGCTGGTGTTAAAAAACGTGAATTTTTTGGGATCGCCACAACGGTCTCGGATATTAAGTTGGCAAGCAATTGTTAACTGTTGACAATTTTCCCGCACTTTTCCGAGAGATCCAATTAGCGACCACGTTTAAGTTCTTTTTCATAAATTATTCATGACACGCAACCTCCGGATCACATCTGGAAAGGTTCCGTCTTACAAAACCCAAAGTTCTATTTGCGCTGCTGACTATCCGGTTGATGAAGTTAGACCATGAACATCTTTGGAGATTTCAATTACTAGGTATAGATGGTTGGGTACCTCAGTGATATCAGTATCCATCATTTGTTCTGCACCTTGTCATGTGAAGTGTGTGACACTTTGGGACCAGTGAGACCAAAGTTGAAGTTGATCACTAGGACTGGAGATGTGACGGAACAACAGGCAGTCATCAGCAAAAACTATGTTGGTGTCTGTGCTGTTTTTACCTATATCGTTGATGTACAGTAGGAACATCAGTGGACCTAGAACAGTGCCCTGATCCAGATTTATTCTATGGTAGATTTCTTCTACGGCGTTTATAAGCTGGGTTTCGCATGAGTGGTGTTTCCAAAAGCTATGTTGGTGTTCCTTTATGATGTTATAATATTCTACATGAGCCATGATGTGATGGGAAATTATGTGTTCAAGAAATGTGCAGGCTACTGCTGTGAGGGAGATTGGTCTGTAGTTTACTGGAGATGATCTATCTGGTTTTTTTGTATAAACAGAAATAAACCACAAGGGAAGCTGACTGGGTAAATTTGCATAAATCTCAAGGTGAACACAGAAATTGGCAAGGCGGGACACGATCAAGCCTGCGACCTCCAGAATACAGGACCGGTGCTATCTTGCCCTATATGTTGGCGGTCTCCCAAATTGTCATTATCTTTGTTCGAGGGCGCTATTCAGAAGGTATAGACACCAGAATGCCGTGTGGCTAGGGATCACAACTTTTTTACGATGCAGCCTGGAAAGCGACATTGTGAGAATCACTCAATGATGAGAATATGACTTTTTATCTTATAATACACAAATAAACCACAAGGGAAACTGACTAGGTAAATTTGAATAAATCTCAAAGTGAACAAAGAAATTGGCAAGGCGAGACACGAACCTGCGACCTCTGGAATACCGAACCGGCACTCTACCAAGTAAGCTATCTTGCCCTATGTTGACGGTCTTCGAGGGTGCTAGTTAGAAGTCATAAACACCCGTGGAAGAGAACCTGTGGTGACGTCATAAGCCTCTATGTTAGAAGCTTCGAAAGGAGAGCGATGGCGACATCCAACAGGAGCAGCAAGCAGATGTTTGGAAGAATAAATCCTTTCAAACATGATATTTTGACGTCGCGTTATTTAGCAACTATTTAAATATTACGTACGTACCTCTGTCGTATCTCTACTGCGTAAGAACAAACAAGGCTTCAAAAATGCATAATGTACAGGTACGATATTGAAGAAGAAAAAGTTCGTACATGACTGTCACACGATCCTCCATGATTGAGACCAAGTGATACAATTTTGATACAGCTAAAGGAACCCCAAGAAAAATGAACACCCCTACAAACGAAACGGGAACACAGAGTAATACATTCAGCAAAACAGTTTAATTATCACTAACGACTAACCTTAAATAAAGTAACATAACTAATACATTTAATACAATCACAATAAATTAAGATATTACACTCGAACCCGATGTGATGTGCGTTACTTTGGACGGGGTCACCAGCTCAGAGGCACGCATCGGTGGATGACGTCAGGTCCCCAAGACAGCATTGGTAGTGTCAGGTGTTCTCAATGTCCATACCCAAAATAAATAGCCCTGAAAATTAAGTTATATTATAACATCGTTTAAAATTGGAAAATACTCGTCTATTAAAGGTAGGATACACCATTGGTATTTGGGAGGTTGTATTTTATAGTAAATATCGTTTAACTAACCTGTTGGAAATGTTATGATCATGGATGCTGAGAAAAGCAAGAAAAACGGCGTTCGTTTTCAACCGGTGTCAGGCAGTGGTTCTTATGTTGTTCTTGTTTGTTTTCGCGATCGCCGCCCGGCGATCGCAAAGTTTTGGATATCTAGCTAATTATAGGATATCTAGCGCAATCATTTTGCTGAATGTCTACAATCATTATTTACTTTCAAATAGGCCTAAGTAAGATTATTTCTTAATAATTCGATACGAAGATTTTTTGATATCTGCAAATGGTGTATCTTACCTTTAAGTTACTTCTCGTTTAAATCATTATAGGAACGAGTTTCAATTAACCGCTGTTTATGAACAATTGCCACAATAATTATTCTCATTAATAAACCGGTACGAACATGTAATATACAATTTTTGTTTATACAATTATTGTTTATCACAAGTCGGTAATATATGTTTTTACACAACAAAATATTACATTTAAACTTACAGAAAAATCTGGCATGAAATGCTACGGCGACTTAGTAGCTTTGCTTCCATGATCTCGGCCTTAACAAAACGGATGTCCTCCAAATCATTGGCTAACCGCGCTAGCAGAAAATTTCAGTGCTAATGGCCCTGTCACACCAGAACGTTTTAGGCCAACGCGTGAGTAGCGCGTTAAAAATAGTTGATACGCTGGCAAACGCTGAACTTTCACAGAAAAAGTCAAGTGGAACCGTGATTTCAGCGTGTTCATAACGCGTTGATAACGGGTTTATAGCGTTCGCCAGCGCGTGAGTAACGCGTTAGCAAAGCGCTCGACGACTGATGAACGACTGCCCAGCGCGTGAGTAGCGCGCCAGCGTACTGGAACGACAACGTGACTTGTTGTATAAAACAAGTAATGGACCTGTCACACCAGAACGTTTTAGGCCAACGCGTGAGTAACGTGTTGGAATTTTGGCAACACGCGGGTAAACGTTGACCAACGCTAGGCCAGCGTTCGGAACACGCTGAGCGCGTTACCCACATACTGGGACACGCTGTCACACGCTGAGGCAAACATACATTTTTCAACATACCTAACATTTCCAGCGTTTGCCAGCGTGTGACTGCACACACTGGCGGCGCGCTGGAAGGTCGTTATACGATCGTTACCAACCGGCTACTCACACGCTGGCGACCCGCTGTCATATTGTCATATTGTTTCTCACACGCTGAGCGCGTTCCTCACACGTTACTCACGCGCTGGCATACGCTATGAACCCGTAATCAACCTGTATGGACACGCTGAAATCACGGTTCCACTTGACTTTTTCTGTGAAAGTTCAGCGATTGCCAGCGTATCAACTATTTTTAACGCGCTACTCATGCGTTGGCCTAAAACGTTCTGGTGTGACAGGGCCATAATCAACGTGTCGCCAGCGTACGCCAGCGTGTGAGTAGCGGGTTGGTAACGATCGTCTAGCGCGTTCGACGCGTGAGTAACGAACCTCCAACGCGCCGCCAGCGTGTGCAGTCACACGCTGGTAAACGCTGAAAATGTTAGGTATGTTGAACAAAATATGTTTTCTTCAGCGTGTGACAGCGTGTCCCAGCGTGTGAGTAACGCGCTCAGCGTGTTGCTAACGCTGGCCTAGCGTTGGTCAGCGTTTTCCAGCGTGTTGCCAAAATTCCAACACGTTACTCACGCGTTGGCCTAACTTAACGTTCTGGTGTGACAGGGCCATAACCCTGCAAGCACAGAATTCTTATACGAGATGTACGCATGCGCAGAAGCTACAATTTCTCGCTAACCCGTAAAATACGCTTACGGTAAGCACAGCATTTGCTGCTATAGTAAGCAAGGATGTTTAACTAACGGTAAGCAGAGCAAAGAAATTGGGCCCATGCCGGCATCAACGGAGCTCAGATCCGTACCCCAAGGGTGGGGTCTCAGGCAGAGGCCTTGGTGCCCATAGTCTTCAAGATGACGGTCAAGCTACTAAGTGCCACCAAATTATTTTACTTTATCTTATATACCTACAATAATAATAATAATAATGTTAGTTCTTATATAGCGCTTTAGACTCCCACAATGTGGGTGTATCAAAGCGCTTTACATTATTACCCCGGTCATTAGGCCCATGAAACATTCCAAATACCATCTCAGCTCCCTGGGGAGTATACAGCTCAATGCTGCCATTTCGGCACAAAGTAGCTAAATTCAACCACAATAACCATCTCTGCCCTCACAGGTACCCATTTACTCCTATAGAAGTAACTAATCTTAAACCCACAAGTATGTACTGGTATAATCACGTGAGAACGAATCATTTACTTTACTTTACTTTACAAACTTTTAAAATGAATGATTTATTAAAAAACCTCGAGTCAGGGAACGCACACGCGCCTGCGGTGACGAGGCTGCTCCCGGACGCGTAATTTATTTTTAGTAGGAGGGTTAGGGGTGATTATCATAAATGGGCGGCTTTAGACCCCTCGCGTCATAATACACGTAGCCCAGAGGTACATTAAAGATGGACTACAACGAAAACTCACACATTAAATTTATTATCGGACCTTGTTTATGTTGTGTTCAGGTAACACTTTATTGTTACGGTCATGTTTTTCTCTAAATATTTTTGTTGCAATTTGACCGACAAAATTAGACCTCGATTCTTCGATTTTGAAATTTCCCGCCCTGTACTGGTTCCCGGCAAAGATCCACTGAAAACCACAATGAAATCCACGATATAGTACCAGCGGACTTGTAAACCAGCGAAAAGTGATGACGTACTACCCATGAGCAACCGAGAGTAAACAAAAGACGCCATGTTATTCCGTGTGTATTATGTATGCGTTTTCATGCAGAGGCATGAAGTTTTTACGAATCTTTTTTTTTATAGTGTATCACTATCACTCAGCTACAATAATGCCAACTTCATGTGTTGTTGGTGGATGCACGAGAAATTGTTCGAAGAATCCAGAGATTCATTTTGTGCAATTTCCGCGGGATCCTGCGTTATCAAAGGAATGGGTGAAGTTCGTAAATATTACACGAAAGGATTTCACCTGCTCGGAAAGAAGTAGGCCTTTGATTTGTTCAGCACATTTTTCAGAGGACTGTGTTGAACCTAAGTGCTTTGAAAAAATCACTGGGATTGACAACAAAGTTTCGTTTGAAGCCTGGATCGATCCCCACATTGAAAGCGCCAAACATCGAGAGAATTCGTACTACATGTAGTACTACCACCAGGCCTACTGCTTCTACGTCGGCCGAGTCATCGGCAACCGCCGGGTCTGCCGTGGCCGCAGAGTCATCAGCAGGTGAGCTCCCCTCGTCTGGTGAGCTCCCCTCATCGCTAGAGCTGCCATCACTGTCCTCAGAAGTACCTCCACGAAATGCCTCTTCCTCATCTATACTGTGGTCTTCCCAATACTCGCTGCTATCGGACATTTTTCGCTGTTTTTCGGTCGAA
The DNA here is from genome assembly GCA_037893245.1 of Crossaster papposus. Classification (NCBI taxonomy): domain Eukaryota; kingdom Metazoa; phylum Echinodermata; class Asteroidea; order Velatida; family Solasteridae; genus Crossaster; species Crossaster papposus. The sequence continues at coordinate 803,036 of JBAIAA010000401.1, forward strand.
AATAGTTGTACCAAAATATAGCCTAGCTTGTCCGCTGTTATTCCGCATTGCATTGTACGGTAAAAATGCACGCACACGATCGACCCGAGTAAATCGTCATGGGTAGTACGTCACACACAAAGTATGAATTATTCATGAGTTAAGGGCTTTTGCTGAAACTGAGTTTTTCTGGGTCGTAGAACGCCGATCATTTTTGTGTTTTTTTTGCATGAAGGAACAAGTTTTATTGAATACTAATGATATATTAGTAATCATTATACATTTCTCGAACAAAAACAGCAACACAGCCTTTATCATTATTCCGTTGTAGTCCATCTTTAAAGCACTTTGAACAACGGCTTCTGTCGACCTCTCACGGTAGCTTAGTGGATAATAGGTTAGGTTATAGATCGTTCGACTGGGGTTCAACTTCGGTCTCTGCTTATTTTTCATTGACTATTTTTTGGTCTCCAATTTTATTGTTGGAGTGAGTTTAATTTAAGGGGAAGTAAAGATCTGAGAACCTAAGTGTCTTCCACTCAGTGTGGTGTAGATACGCCCATTTATGATAATTACCCCTAACCCTTCTAGGAAAAAAAATTACGCCTCCCAGACGCGATTTTGTTTCCGTAGGTGGGTGAGTCAAAATTCATGAATATTTTAGTAGTTTGGATGAGAAGTTATGTTTATTCATCGGAATAAAACATGACGTCACAACATTGTTGGACGTAAAGCCGTTGGTCCCGTGTGTGTGTATTGTGTATATATTGAACCAGGACACGCACGTAAAAGAACCCAGTTACGCTTATCGCTAAGAGAAGGGGTTCGCCCCGGTGTTTCTGGCATTCCGTTTATCCTCCTACTCGGTTTTTTTTTTCAGGCTTACGAGCTACAGTGCCTTGGGCGCTTTTGAGGAATCCTCGGTTTCATTGCCGGAAATAATAATAATAATAGTAATAAATCATTTTAAAGAACAGCTGTTGTCGAGCTGCTATACGTAGTGTAATGGATAGTGGGATGGGCTATGGATCAAAGATCCCTGGTTCAAATCCTGCTGTAGGTCACCTCGTTTTTTCTAGTGAATTGATATCTTTAGAGTACGTTTAATTTAAGGCGGAAAGAGACCTAGAACGGGTTTTCGCCTATCTCGTAAATCAGAATTAGTATTAATGTTTTGGATTCCTGTCAATCCTTGTATAAGTCTGTATTATGTTATTATATGTACTGTTATTTGATTTGATGATGTAGTATGTAGGGCCCAATTAAAAGCAGTGTTAAACTGTTTGGGAACACCCTGGGTAAAGAAATGGAATAAATAAATATGCCTGGATATTGTTAATGCCCTCTCCTTCGGCTCGGGTACGAACGCGTCTAGGCCAAAGTCTATTCGATCGTCGTACGCGTACACATTCTAACACTACCTTTACTACGAAGATAGTGCATTGCTTGTTCAATATGTGCGATATTACACATGTCAGCGATTCAATCATCAAAAATAGCCGAACCCCAGAACCAAAAGTATCACTTTGGATATTGGTTGGATATTGGTGTGCAATAAAAGTGTAACACATACATGTATTATAAAATGGCCTGTATCATCACAAATGCAATATTCAAATGACTCAAAATAATTTACAACAGGATAAGACCTGGAATTAACCCCAGATCTGTGAATAAGTGACTAAAACTGCATATACCAAAATACAAAGCTAACTGTGCTTTCTTACTGTGCATCAAACTGAAGGATCATATGGGATCATGGGGCAGCCACCCACATTACACAAATCTGAATCCTGTACATTTGAAAGTTCCTCATACTGTGCTCAAACTCATTGCTTTACAATGTACATTGTTAGGCTGTTCGTCATTAGGTTATCATAACTTTTTATTTTGTTAATCAATGTTGAAATATATAGAGAGACATTTCATGCGCAGTTACGGTAAAAGAGCTTTTTAGCAACCTTTCTGTAAGCTTCATTTCTCCAGCAATAGATGATTGTATTAAGCCAGGAATTGCTGTAACGCAGAGATTCCAACAAATTCCAAAGATAAAAATCAATGTCTACAGAAAGGACCGCAATTGAATGTAGCCAAGTGACACAGACAGTGCCTGTGCCTGTGCTGCTATACGCTGTGCATGATGTCTCGCAATTAACAGCAATTTTACATATAGAATAATGATGCACAAAAGTAATATTATTGCAACCGAAATATACAGTATGGCCAACAAATTTCCTGTTACACAAGTTAAATGTGATATCACTTTAGCTATCTCAATAGCAAGGCAGAGTAGGGTTACACATGCCAAGCCGATGTAAGCTCGTCTTTTGGTAACTAGAGTTGGTAGCCTTAAGAGGTTGCGACACTACAATGTATTGGACCACAGTAATCATTGCCAGAATGCAAAATCCCAGAAGCTGAAAATAGTTTGTCAAAATTCTTAGTGCGTATAAAACAAGAGTCTCGAAAGGCAAAGTTATATGTAGAAGACCAAAAGTAGTAGGGATGTGCCGCTTCTAGACCAAATCTTAAAAAACCTCAATTTGGTGTGATAACAAAAAAAGTAGAGGTGCCACTTTTGAACCAAATCTTAAAAACTCAATTTGGTCTGATATCAAAAAAACTCACAAAAAAACTAGTTTTATTTATCTTGCGAGAATCTAAAGAAACAGCGCCCTCTATGGGTTAACAAAAAAAACCAATAAATGACAGATTTTTTTTATCTTGGTTTACTCTCAATAAAAATGAAATAAAAAAAATATTATAATACTTATATATAAAGCATGATGAAGAAACCAACACCAATAGGATATGGACGTTGGCCTAAATCAACCCTGAAAAAATATGTACAACGGAATAATATCACGATCCTAGAGCGGAGCCTACGTCGAGACTATATCGACGCCATTAGAATAGAGGAGAATAAATATAAAAACTTGAATCGCCAGAAACTCGATGAGCTCAAACAAATCATAGACGACCAAGAGTTACAATTTACACCAACTGGTAAACGAGGCCGATTTTTACGAAAGGATTTAATTTTAGCAATTAAATCGTATAAAAACCCCGATAGCTTGAGAGAGGCAGATGTTCAAGTACATAGAGCTTTTAGTAACAGTTATAGAAACTGGGAGCTGACATCTAGGTTGTTTAACAATGACATAGAGCAATTCTTTAATGCACACGTGAAGCAGATTGAAAAAATTGTTACGTCGGAGCTAAGAGATCTATCGACCATAAAAGTTCAGTTAGGATTTAAAGCGAAATACGATAAAACAAATCAAGACGGCTTAGTAGAAACCAGCGCTTTTACCTTTTTTAGTAAAAAGCTAGTTGTTTTAAACGAGAGTCAGATAAAACAAACAGTAAAAGATCAAATCTTTAAAATAAAAGAAAAACACGCCAAAAATACGAGTCAAGGATCGGATTGGAACCTCGTTAAAATACTTATATCAACATCGACCGCTATAACCCTATGAGCGGAAACTCTTATATAAAATTACCAAAGTTTTTAGTAAACAAAAAGGCTTTTATTAACGTCAGAAACAAAGACAACGAATGTTTTCGGTGGTGTTTGAGAGCCGCTCTCGGCAAGTATACCGACAAAATAAAACAACAAATAAAAGACAAACCCGATTTTAAAATCCACGAAGAAAGAACATTAATTTACGATAAAAACGATGGATTAAATTTTAAAGACGTAGACTTTCCCGTTAGAATCAATCAAATAGAAAAGATAGAGAGACAAAACAATCTTAGTATAAATGTGTTCGCGTACGAAGAGGCTAAAGAAGTACGACCGTTATATTTATCTAAAAACACCAACGACCCCGCAACCATAAATCTGTTGTTGTTTTCCTCAGTCAAAACGAATCACTATTGTTGGATAAAACATATATCTAGAATATTTTTTAACCAAACGAGACACAAACATAAAACATACGTCTGTTTCAGATGTTTGGCGCACTACAACACACGAGACAAGTTGGACAGACATACGCAAGATTGCGAGGGAATAGATATGCCACCATCTAAGGTCGTCTTTCCAAAAGGTTTTAACGACGACCCTCCGATATTAAAATTTAAAAATCACCAGTTTGCGCAAGACGCACCATTTGTCATTTACGCCGACTTTGAATCGGTATTAAAAAAATTAAAACCTCAAGAGGCAAACACGCAGGAGACTCAAGTTCACAAAGCTTGCGGTTATTCGTTGATCGCTTTAAGGTACGACGGTAAAGTTGAATTTCAAGAAACCTATAGAGGAACAGATGCCGTGACCAAGTTTTTAGACTCGACGTTGCGTTTAAGAGACAAAGTAAACGAAGTTTATAAACACCCCAAACCTATAGACTTTACCACAAGAGACAACATCGACCACCAAAACACAAATACGTGTTGGATTTGCGAGAAGTCAATATACCCCAACCACTCTTCAAACTGTCAGTGCCCTATACCGAAAGAACCTCGCACTAACGAAGAAAAAGAAGAATATTGCTACGTAAACAAAAAAGGATTTAAAGAGTCAAAGTGTATCGAGTGTAAAAAACGTATCAACAAATTTAGAAAGGTGAGAGATCACTGTCACATCACAGGCAAATACAGAGGAGCCGCGCACGCTTATTGCAATCTAAAACTGCAGGTGGTGCCCAAGAAAACCACAATACCCGTCATCTTTCAAAATTTACAAAATTACGACGCTCATTTAATCATGCAAGGTTTGTCTAAGACTAAAGAAAATATCGGTTTTATTCCCAGCAACTCGGAAAAATACATTTCGTTTTCGATCGGTAATCTGAGATTTATAGACTCGTTTAAATTTATGGCAACGTCGTTGGATAGACTAGTCAACGCGTGCCCAAAGGAGGCGTTTACTCTACTCAAAGAACGCTATAAAGACCAAAATGTCGACGTACTCTTACAAAAAGGTGTTTACCCGTACGAGTATATGGACTCGTTCGATAAGTTTGAAGAGACGAGCTTACCAAGCATCGACAACTTTTATAGCAGCCTCAAAGACTCGAATATCTCGCAAGACGATTATTCTATAGGCTCAACAAGTGTGGAACGAATTTAACGTCAAAAACTTGGGCGAATATCACGACTTATACGTGACCACCGACGTGTTACTTTTGGCAGGTGTGTTTGAAAATTTTAGAAAAATGTGTAAAAAGAACTATAAGTTAGATCCCGCTAACTATTATACCTCTCCTGGGTTATCGTGGGACGCGCTATTAAAACACTCGGGAGTCGAGCTGGAGTTATTGGAAGACGTCGACAAACATCTGTTTTTTGAAAAAGCAAAAAAGAGGAGGACTCTCGAGCGTGGGTAGTTCTAGGTACTACAAAGCAAACAATAAATATCTACCCGATTACAATCCAGACGAGCCATCGACTTACATCATGTATCTCGACGCCAACAATTTATACGGTTGGGCCATGAGTCAGTATTTACCCTACGCCAATTTTGAATGGGTAAAACCCAAAGAATTTACGACGGAAAGCATTATGTCAATCTCAGAAACGTCCGATATAGGGTGTCTGTTGGAGGTAGACTTAGATTACCCCAACGCTTTGCACGATTGGCACAATGATTTTCCGCTAGCCCCCGAAAATATCAAAGTACCCAAAGAGTGGTTATCTGAGTATCAACTGGGATTGTTAACCGGTCTGAACGAATCTAAAGTAATAGCCACTCTATACAACAGACGTAAATATGTCTTGCACTACAGATCGTTACAACAGTATCTAAATCTTGGTCTGCGACTCAAACAAGTACATCGCCTATTAAAATTTAAGCAAGCGCCTTGGATGAAAGAGTACATAGACAAAAACACTCGACTAAGAGCTAAAGCAACGTCCGACTTTGAAAAGGACTTTTTTAAGCTCATGAACAACAGCGTTTTTGGAAAGACGATGGAAAACGTGAGAAATAGAACGGACGCGTTTTTGCTCAGAGACGACCAAGTTCCCAAATATCAAGCGTTGGTGCGTAAACCGAGCTATAAACACACGACGATTTTTACCGATTGCAATCTATCGTTTATCGAAATGTATAAGACCAAGACGCTATTAAACAAACCTATTTATGCGGGGGTGAGTATTTTAGACCTCTCAAAAACTTTCATGTACGACTTTTATTATAACCACCCCAAAGAGACCTATAGAGACCGAGTAGGGCTACTTTATACCGATACGAACAGTCTACTCTTGAGCGTTGAGACGGACGATGTTTATGAAGATATACAAAAAGACTCTGACTTGTATGACTACGATCAGAGTCACGAGATCTATGACTCTAAAAACAAAAAAGTCATCGGTAAATTTAAAGACGAGTTTGGTGGAAAACCAGTCATCGAATGCGTTTGCTTAAGACCAAAGATGTACTCGATTTTAACCTCTGACTCTAACCTTAAAAAAGCCAAAGGGGTCACAAAGTCGGTCACCGACAAAAAATTAAGTCACGATCGTTATCTCGACTGCCTAAAAAAAAAAGAATCTCAGCTAGACACGATGACGTACATCAGATCAAAAAATCACGTCTTGCACACCATTGAGCAAAACAAACTGTCGTTGAGTCCGTTAGACACAAAGCGGTATATACTCCCGAACGGAACGTCTACTCTAGCTTTTGGTCACTATAAACTTGGAGGTAACTCGGTGTCCGGAGGCACAACCTGAAGCTCTTGGCTAACGAAACTTCGATTGGGACCTTTCTTGAGATAGTAAAGAGTGAGCTGGTTGTCTACTTTGATCGAGCGATCCAACTCAAAAACCTCGAGACTCCAAATAGGATCGGTCGCTCGCCTGCGTTCTCCTCCCTCTAACTCACCAGGTGCGTAAAGATATCTAAACAAATCACCTTTTCTCACCAACTCTTTTTCTACACCTGGAGAAGAACTGATTTGACGAACTTGCGTTTCTTGCATGGCGAGCTTAGGAGTTAGTGGCTCGTAATCTTCCGTCGCTATCAATCTAGTGGTTTCGTCGTTTAACGCCTCAATAACGTCGGGTAATCTTTTAACCCAGAGTCGCGATCTCTCAGTTGGATTAACAATCTCTGCAGCGTATTGATGGCCAAACAATCTCTCCGCCAAAGTCCTGTTAAATTCTTCGACCACTGCCTGCGCTCTGTGGTTGCCCGGTTCTCCCACTTGTATCGCGACTTTTTTCTCCTCCAGTTGCTTTTTAAAAGCACCGTGAAATTCTTTACCCGCGTCTACTTTTAACAGCTTGGGCCAAGTCAAAGGTGACCTAGCGTAAACTCGAGCTAAAGCGTCGGCCACTTGGGTACTCGTCTTGTTGGTCAAAGGTTCGGCCTCTTTAAAACGCGTGGCTACGTCTACGACCGTCATCGCGTACTTGTATTCTTTTTTACCGACTTTATCGTAAGGTAAAAATAACAAGTCTATCTGATGCATTTCGTTTGGCACAGCCATGGACTTGTTCAAACTCGTAGGCCGGGGTATATATGAGGGAGGCGGTAAATACATTTGCCACAACGCTTGTTTTCTTAACCAATTTCTAGCGTTTTCTTTGGACGCGCCCGTTTTTTTAGCTAATTTTACAACCGCGCCTTCACCCTTCCAATAACCGGCGGGGCTGTAATACACTTTTTAAACTTTGTTTCCATTTTATTTAACTAAACAACTTATAAAAACTTATAAACTAAACAACCTACCAACGCCGTTCCTCCCAAAACAAACGCCAACTCGCCGGTCTTTTGATCTTCGCTCGGCGCGTAAAAATCAGCTAGAGTGGGCTCGTGCTGCAGGCTCACGGGTACTCGTGAGTTTGAGCGAGTAACCGAGTTGTATTCTCTGAGAGCCTCGTCTATACTTTCAAAAGTCCTTTGAGCCTTCGCTTGTTTTTTGAGTCGATCGTTTAACCAATCGAGATACTTTGTCCTCGCTCTTTCCCAATTGTTTTTTGCCGTTGCCAGTTTTTTTAAAGCCAAATCGTGTCTCTTGCGCTCTTCGTCTTGTTTTTGTTGTTTCATGCTCGAAAATAAAAAGTTTGATCCCGTGAAAGCTAAAGCGTTAACTATTGCGCCTCCGATCATCATAGCGATGCTAGCCATATTTTAAAAGAAGTAATATAAAACATATCTATAAAAATGGACTTAGATTTCAAGAGTCTAGAAGTAGTAGTTAACTCGGTCAACCGCGGTTCTTTTATGGCTACTTTCCCAGATCTATTTAGCGACTATAAGTTACCCGTCGTTAAAACGGACGAGGTAATAAACAGATGGAAAACACAACCGATGACGTTTTATCAAAATCAACTTAATTTTTCCATTTGGTGTAGTACCACCGGAGCCGGTTTAGGGTGGGATCTTATTAATTCTATCGATCCTCTGACGAGCGCCGTATACAGATTTCACGTTTATGTTACCGTTAAAAAAATAATGTCGTTTCTCAAATGTCCCATTCCGAACGATAACGTATTTAATGCCGTAGACAACAACGTAGATCGCGGGTCTTATATCGACGCGTGTAGATTTTATTCTACGGATCCTAAAAATACTTGGATACAGACGGTAGATCTCTACTCGGGTGGATTGGGGCAGGCTTATGCTTGGGGTAAACCTTTGGGGGATTACGATACCACGGACTTGGGGATTAGTTACGGTAAATACGCGGGAGGAACTAAAATGGGGTTTGGCCCCTCACAACCTCCTGGAGGATCTGGACGTTACAGCTCTTTTACGGTGACAAATTTGACGCAAGACGACGCCGTTGGCTCGGCGTGGAAACGTTTTATAAACCAAGAGTCTCACTTTTCCGACGTCGGAATAGAAAAAATAAACGAATCTATCAGGGCGTATGTTTACGCTCAGCTGGGAGCCCAGGCTCAAACAAAAACTAGTATCATGACGCCTGGTACGGGGCTCGATGCCCAAACCCAGTTTGTTAATATCGTCGAAGGTTTGATATCGTCTCCGACCGATCTGGAAGAATCTATAACCCAATTTCAAGATTCGCTGCAATACGCCAGGAGTTCGTTAAACTTTGTGTTGGAAAAAGGATTATATCTCGTGCCTTCGAACATGCAATTGAGGGTCGGAACCCACGAAGGATATAACAACAATATACAAATTGCGACCGCTGAGTTGGCGTTGGGATTAAACTCAAAGATAAACTCAAACATACCACCAACACCAACGCCACCGCCCAAAAGCCCGACTCTGGTAACGACTCAACCACAACCACCAACACCCAAAAGCCCGGCTCCCGCGGGTGCCCCACCACCACCAACACTCTTCCCTACACCCACACCCGCGGTCGAGCCACAGCCCGAAGAAAACGTTCAGAGAGATCCTCATGAGTATGAAAAAACTTCGCTGATTGTTGGTACTTTAGCCATAGCGGGTATAGGATATCTGCTTTTAGACTTGTGGTAAAAAAAAGCCTTCTGTTAGCTACAGAAGGCTTTTTTTTTAGAGGCGCTTTTGTAAATAAACAAAAATTAAAGTTCCTACTCCCACTATAAGGGTCCACACGTGTTCTCCCATCCATCCGACGGTTTTGCTCAATACGTTAAATATCCAACTCGCTATACCGCCTAAAATTCCGGGCAAGGCGTCGAGCAGCTTGGAGCCTAGTTTAGCGAGCACGTTTGACAGATGTTTTAGTTGCGACTGTATCCATTCTTTTACGTTACCTGCGTTAGACGGTGGTGATGGTGGTGTGGGTGTGGGTGTGGGTGGTGCACCGACAGACAAAACGCTCTTTACTATCAAACCGATAGCCAAACTAAACGCCGTCAAAATAGCCGTTACGGTCACGCCTTGTTCTCTAAACAACGTTCTAATTTTTCTCCCAAGGTCTCGTCGCTATCTAAAACACTCGTAATCGTTTCTTTGATTCTATTCATCTGACTTCTGAGTGTTTTTGCGTTGATAGACGCGGCTTCTAATCTAGCCGATTTTTCAAACCTTAAGTATTCTAATCTCTCTCTCATTTCTGCCGTGGAACCGTCGGCGAGTGCCGCTTCGGTTGAGACTATCTCATCTTCGACTTGTCTGAGGCGCGCTAAATTTAGTTCTAAGCTGCCTCTCGTCGTTTGAAGGGCTTTGTTTAAACCCAAGATCTCTCTCATGGGTAAGCCCGTTTCTCGTTCTTCGATAAAACTGGTTTCTTGCTTCTGTTCTTGTTCAAAAGTTTCGAGAATTTCGCTTATAGCGCCGGCCGCTTCTGGAAGATCTTGTATCGGGATAGACTCCGTATTCTCTTCAAGTCGTTTTTTTTTGTTTTTTACTCAATGGGTTTAGTTTATAATCTTTAAAACCTAATTCATTTCTAATAAAATCTACACCAGAATTTGTTTCGATGGAACTTAATGCTACAAATTTATCGGGTTTGTTTTTGTACGATAATTGTACTTCTACTTCGTCGTTTTCAAAAAATAACGTGTTATTTTTTACTACGAATCTTTCCCATTTTTTAACCCCATATTGTTTTTGCCCATGACTTTCGTAGAAACTTTCGACTATTGGATTATTAATAAACAAACGTCTCGCTTGTTCTAAGACAACGTCTTGATCTAATGCCGTTGTGTTGTCGAGATAGACATCGTTTATATCCCATTCTTCCTCGTTGTCTTCTTCCTCGTAGTGGTCTACGTCTTCAAACTCTCCACCTTCAGCCATTTATATAAACAAACTAAAGTTTTTAAGTCGAATTTAATATATTTGGTGGAAGTATATTTTGCGATACAAGCCATGTTTTTACGTACATAGATCCGCTTATCGTAGCCGTTAGTTTCGCTACATCTTCCACGCTCAACTTGTCGAGATCGGCCGGTTTGATCTTCAACAGTTTTTTACTAAACATGGTAAATCCCACGCTTAACATAGAGATCACGGCGGCGTGATAGAGATTGTTGACGATGCTATTAGTATCCATTTATAATTGCTATATATATTTTTTAATTTTTTTATTCCATTTCTACAAAATTTGGCTGTGTTAGAGGTTGCGGTTTTGGCGGTGAGACTCTCTGGCTCCATATATAGAGTCCTCCTAAAACTACAAGTCTATATTTTGCATCTTGGTAATTTGTTCTTTTCTCTTTTTGTTGTGTTCCGCTAATGCCTTGCCTTGTTTTACTCTACCGGGATTTTTAGTTTTAGTCGTCACCGTCTGTATTTTTGAGACTTTTAGAGTCTCTGGTTGAAGAGGGTTCGAGCTCTCTGGTTGACTCATCTTTTATTATAGGTAGATAATTATTTTGGTTAATAACTAAATGTTTAGACGTTATCAAGACACCTACTAACGGCGACAACCAAACGCCGTAGTTGTAATAAACTTCACAGAGTAGGCTGGCTATCGAGCTAGATATAACGGGATCTTCCTCTAGATCTTTGGTGAGTGCGTCTTCCGAGTCTACTCGTAGACTGACACCCAGAGGTTTGATCATAGGTAGACTCGCGCCTAAAACTCTCGAGTAAATCCCCAGCACGCAGTTACCCAAACTAGTAATCATTTATTTACCCAGTCGAGCCTCGTAATGGTTGTACATTTTTTCTTGTTTGTTCGCGTCTAGGTTTTCTATATCTCCCTGGCTAAATTCTTTACCCAAATACTTTTTAGAATCACTAGCTGATACTACACCCAACAATCTAGTTTTATGTTTTTCCGTTTGCGGCGCCGGCGTGCTAAAGTCTAAAGTTTTTAAAGGCTCCATTTTTATAAGACGATATAATTTATTTTTTAGAGCAAAATATTCGTAAGATAAAATACACAAGGCCGACGCTATAATAAATTTGAGCGACAGATCGATCATCACGAACATTTAAATAAACGCGAGATAAACTAACTTACAACTAGCTATGCAAGTACTTTATAACTAGCTGTTCAACTAGCTGTTCAACAAATTACAACTAGCTGTTCAACTAGCTGTTCAACAAAACTCAACTAGCTGTTCAACAAAACCTCAACAAAACTCAACTAGCTGTTCAACAAAACTCAACTAGCTGCCCAACAAAACCTCAACAAATCGCAACTAGGTTAGCCTACAACAAATTCCATTTAGTCGGAGGATCCGTATGTAAAATCAATTTACTATAGGGAGTGTCTTTGAGATATTGTTTTATGTCTCGTCTTTTATTATCCGGCACCACATCATTTTCGTGGAGACAATTATTAAAACTTTTTTGTCTTTGCAATAAAAAATAGCGACCCATTGTGTCTGTTCGCGATAATCTTTTAAAACGCTGTTATATTTTTGAGTCAATAACCACCGCCTCTAGAACCCTTCCGATATTTTATCGCTTGATAAGCGCTGCAGTCGTCGATTAAAAACAAAGTGTGCAATCCTTTAATTTTGTTCTGTAAAAGTCTATGGCTTCGTTCATGTTCATATTTTCGGCGTCGGGGTCGCACGCATAAACGTTGGGGTCGTTAAAAAACCAAGGTCTCTCGTGATACGTTTTGTTGTTTGACAGAGTCGGACGTATGATCACCAAGTATTCAAATTTGTTGGCATATTCGTTTTCTAGCAAGTCTAACGCAGACTTTGTTTTACCAGAGTTTGTTCTTCCACATATTAAAGCGCAGTGCGGCGTCATCTTACTCATGTTGGCGTGTCTTTTATATAGAGTTATTTTATTTTTAAAAGTTGACGCTGCTCAAGCGACCTCCTTGGATGTTAAGTTGCGCGTCCATAACCAAAAATACGTAACACTTTAGAGCGCCCGCGGTTTGAGCTTCGCGTTCCATCAATATAGAGATTCCTCCGCTTATATATTTGTTTACCCGATCCGTGATTTTTGTTGTCGTCGGTCGATCTCATATCCAACCAAAGACCGTATCTTCTCAAAAAATAATCACCGATATCCATCTCCGTCAACCCTAAATCTTTACATATACCAGCCCCTAGCTCGGTAGATGAGTCTCCAAAGAACTTTTTTCTCCCCAGTGTTGATAGCTTTTGAGACCTGAACTATAGAGTTGATTAGGTTTTCCTTCTATCGTCACGCTAACTTTGTCTATCTTTGGGTTATAAAATAGTTCGGGGGTTTTCGTAGTCGGTTCTTTAAACAAAAACAGTATACCCTTGAGACTTTTAACCGCCACGTTTAAATTAAAGTTCCAAACGGTGTCCGATTTATCGAAAGATCTTACTTCGTGTCTCTGAATCCTATCAAACAAAAACTGCGTCTTGTCGAGACATTTTTGAGCTAAGATTTGAGATAAATATTTGTTAGAAACGATCTCGTATTCTAGCGCCAAGTTAGAGATGCGATAACTCGCTTCGGCGTCGGTAGAATTTACGACTTTGGAGTAGTCGTTAAAAGTAAGTTCGTAAGACAGTTGGTCGTTCAGAGCGGATGGATAAAACGGTTGATGATCTGTGAGCATTTCAAAGTCTAGAGGAATACAAAATCTGTTTCCAAAGGCATCCGCTGTTGCTTTGTCTTTTCCAGAGTTGGCACCGGCAACCGCGTTGCCGGTGCCCACACGTAGGCTCGATATGTTGGCAATCTCGATTCCGGCGTAGTGATCTCTGATACCTTTGGGTAACCAAAGATCTTTAAAAATGTTATAAACGTCGGCGTCGGTCAAGTTTACGCTCTCCCGGCCACCGATACATATTTTTATTTGTTTTACGAGATTTCGTCCTAGATTTTTAAACAGACTTCGATCGGCATCGTCGTCCGAGGTTAGATCGATATTAAAAGCTAGTTTCGCCGAACCGGGGACGATCACGTCGTCGACGCTCAACGACGGAAACTTGACTATTAATTTGTCGTTCGCGTCGATCGTGCTTGGATTGTGAGTTACTACTACAGTCTGGCGGTTGCCTTTTATACCCCGAGGATTGTTAAGGCGTCTGTGTGGATTTAGTTTGTTTCCGTAAGTCGCGTTCATTTTTTATAGTAACGTTTTCTTATTTTTTTTTTTTTTTAATGCAGTCGCACACTCTCGTCATGACCAAAAAAGAGCAGACTTTTGAGCTACCTCGGCCCATAGATAACGTCGAGGGCGACCGTCGCATTAAGTTAAGCAGCGTCATTTTAGACTTGGGTTTTTATAACGTCGAAAAAGTAGAGAGGGTATCGTATTCTATACATACTCGAATTAGTGTTAAAGAAGGTGTGGTCGATATCACACCCGCTCGATGGAATCTTTATTCTTGAAAAGATCGTTTTAAAGATGACATTACTCCGATAAACGATAAACTATTTTATTTGTCATTGGCGGCCTCTGAGTCTTTAGCGGATATAAAACCATCGGGTCATTTGTCTAAACTTTTAGGCTTACCCGATGGTTGGATCTATGGCAGCGGTGATTTAACTGAATTTGGAAGATTTAGCCTAAATCTTTACAGCGCGGTTTTTTTACATTGCGAAGAACTGTCTACGCATTCAAATGTTTTAAACGGAAAGCAAATCAATCTTTTGGAGGGTATACCTTTATCGGGCGATGCTGCTCGTTCAAACAATCCCCAAGATCCAATTTACGTCAAATACGACAATTCTCCGAAAGAGTTAGTAGCCGATAAAATAAACAGCCTCACGTTTTCGTTAAAAAACGGTCTTGGCGAGGTCTTAGATAATAGAGGTAAAGATATAATTTTAAACGTAAAAATATTTTAGTTACTTTTGTAAAATGCAGTCTCATACGTTTGTCATGACGGATAACGAGCAGACCTTTGAATTATCGCGACCTATAGATAACGTCGGGGGTGACCGTCGCATGAAGTTAAACAACTTTGTGTTAGACTTGGGTTTTTATAACCTCAACAAAAAAGCGTCGATGAATTGGGAGAGTTTTACGGGTGATACAAATGATCCGACGTCAGATCAAATTGTCGATCGGGAGGAATATCACGTTTTTCACGATCGATGGAATCTTTATTCTTTTAAATATTTTATAACAAATTTTCACGATATATCCATAGAGACCTTATCCGATGAACTATTTTATATATCCATTCCCGATCACAATCGCATAAAACTATTGAGTAATTTGTCTAAACTTTTAGGTTTACCCAGGGGTTGGCTTTATGGTGGTAGTCATTATGGAAAATTTAGCCTAAATCTTTACAGCGCGGTCTTTTTACATTGCGAAGAACTGTCTACGCATTCAAATTTTGTTAACGGAAAACAAACCAACCTGTTGGAGGGTATACCTTTATCGGGTGATGCCGCCCGTTCAAACAATCCTCAAGATCCAATTTATATCAACTATAACAAGTGTTCAAAAGAGTTGGTAGCTGGCAAAATAAACAGCCTCACGTTTTCGTAAAAAAACGGTCTTGGCGAGGTCTTAGATAATAGAGGTAAAGAGATAATTTTTAACGTAGAAATATTTTAGTTACTTTTGTAAAATGACGACTAGTATTTATCCTGACGAAATCGACGAAACGAGGGTGTTTCGATTGCAAAAGATCGAAGAAGTTCAAAAAGATATATTGGCGCAACGAGAACAGCGAAGCGCGTTGTGTAAAAAATACGGTAAGTTAATTACGACATTGTCTACTACGGAAACGCTAGCCGAGATGAGTGGTGCGATTTGTGGGGGTTTGGGAATCGCAGCTATAAGCGGTGCCATCACGTCACCCGTTGGTTTTGCGTTAGAGGGAGTAGCCTTGAGTTTTGGTTGCGCCGCGCTCTTGCTAAAATATTTTAGCAAACGATTTCGACGTAAAGCTAAAAAACACGACGAGATTAGAGTCTTGGCCGAGGCTAAGCTCAACAGCGTAAGAGATCTTATTTCTCAATCTATAGAGGACGGCGATATATCCCACGAAGAGTACGCTTTGGTGTTGAAGGAACTGAGGCAATTTAACGATATGAAAGAGGCTATCAGGTCCGGCAGCTTGCTGTCAGAAAAGAAAGGTGAGAGCGATATGGAATCCGAGATAAAAAGACGTGTGGAAGAGTTGGTGTTGAAAGAAAAAAAAGGAATTATCGAAAAACTTACAGCTTCACGATAAATAAAAATTATTTAGATCAACTCCCTCCTTACCCGTCGGCGCCTCCTTTATAAAAAAGGGGAAAACTTGACTCTTTGAACCCATACTATACTATGGTGGGTACCAGCACAAATTATGAGCTAACACATAACACGCTGACGATTGTGCATAGCAAAACAACCTTTGAGCCGAGATTGTTTTGTCAGCGTGGTTAGCAGCCACCCTTCACAGACAAAGAAATATATCTGCCGTGGGCGGCTGTATGGAAAATTACTAGCCACCCTTCACAGACAAAGAAATATATCTGGCGTGGGCGGCTGTATGGAAAATTACTGGTTCTAGTAGCGGTATAAATACCGCGGCATGAGCTGTTTCATCATTTCTGCACTTGTACAGCGTGAGCGTGCACTAGACATCGAGCCAGCTCCCGTGTGTTTTAAAATCACGAGTCTACTTTTAACCCAGAAATGTCTGCACTTGTACAGTGTGAGCGTGTATCACACAGTTTTACACTAGACATCGAGCCAGCTCCCGTGTGTTTTAAAATCACGAGTCTACTTTTAACCCAGAACTCAGCTACAGAATCGCTACTAAAAAAGGTAAGAAAATATAATTGTTTTGTTTACGTGAGTAGCTCAAAAGAATAATTGCTATGATATTAAAACTCTATCTATTCTTGTATTTTATTTGCTTTAGTATCATGGCGTTTTCAAGGCAAGTCCTCAAACTGACTTACATGAGGGAAGACGTCGATAAAGCCAATCGTATCGTTCGACTCAGGCTGCGAGTGGGCGGCGCAACAATTTCAACAATATCACCAACTCGTCGATGAGGCAAAAAGACTGATCATCGACGGTCGACATGAAGAAGCCTTGGAAGCCCTAAACAACGAACCGAATGTAAATAATCCGCCACCACTCCCAACTTTAGAAGCTCAAGAAAATGATGAAGAAGTAGAAGAACGGCCTCAAATAAAGAAAAATGCCCCGACTCCCGAAGAAATGTACGACAAACTAAAAAATAGTTATAATATTGAGCAACAATAAAGTAATTTGGGGGATATTCCCGAAGTGGATAACGAAAATTATAGTTTAAAACGTTTAGAAGAATGCATAAAAGAATGCAACCAAATTCATACAAAGGGGGAAAATAGGAGTTTGTTTAACGCCGCAAAATTTGGGAATTGGCTAGAAGTTTCGTTTCAAAAATTTCAACGAGAAAAAGAGGGGGGTAAGGTGTTTTTATCACATTTTGATACGTGGTTAAAACAAAATTGCGGCTTACAAAAAGATTGGGCAAAACTATTGAGGGAATTTTACAAACTGGTAAAGGAATATCCCAAATTATTCCGCTTACCATTAAATTTCTTCAGAAAAAATAAGAAGTTTATAAAGACATGTTTTAGTATCGTCCCAACAGTAGGAAATAGATGGAAGCACCCCACCCAGTGTAATTGCAATCAATGTGGCCCTCTGTAATTTAGAAAAAACGTCATTTTTAAAAAGCTATAAATAGCCCAAAAGCAGATACGTGTCTGCTTTTGGGCTTTTATAGCACCCTCTGTGAGGGACTCTAGAAGTTAATTTTAGTTTTAAAAAACTGTGATCAATGAGAATAAAATAAAATAGCGCCCTCTGTTGAGGGCGCTTTTTTAAAATTAATTTTAGTTTGTCATTTTTTTTTTTTTTAATTTTATAGAGGGCGCTGTTTTTTTTAAATTAATTTTAGAGTTTGTCATTTATTGTTTTTTTAATTTAGCCCATAGAGGGCTCGCAAGATTTTGTGAGTTTTTTTGATATCAGACCAAATTGAGTTTTTAAGATTTGGTTCAAAAGTGGCACCTCTACTTTTTTTGTTATCACACCAAATTGAGTTTTTTAAGATTTGGTCTAGAAGCGGCACATCCCTACTACTCCAAAAGATCCCACACTAACATCAGATATCGTCAGAACTATAGCAGCACTTTGGTGACGTCATGCATGTCACCTATGCGATGAAACACGAGCAGAGAAAACAAGTTGCAGATGAGGCAAAACAAACAGATTGGAGCGAGAACACACGTACACATCAAAATGTATCCATCAAATTTGTTTTAAGAGGTTGAGAACAAGCAGATCCCTGTCACGTTTTCCATTGTGTGAGTCGTTAGAGTTCTGTGTGATGTTCTTTGCACACACCCAAGATGCTTTTTACTGTAGTTTCAGCGTGATGCGTTCAATATGTCAATATCGACTTGGAGTAAAATCCATCCGACCACTCCCAATTCATAATACGGTTTTTCCAGCTTTTCTGTTTCAATTGCTCTTCCTTTAGATTCACAGTGTTTCAGCCATAACTGCATGGTGACTTCTGAGTGTCTGTGGCGCAGCAAGAATTGTGCCTCACAAATGCATCATAGCAGAATCAAGGCAACCAGTAATTTGATCGATGAAAAGCATCACCAAACATTGCCTTATACATGTACATGTATGTTCCAGTTGCAAATAATAAGCATTTTTGTTGACATTATTTGAACAGTTTGTTTTTCCAACTGACTTGCCTACATGTACCTCATCGTTTCTTGCGACTATTGAAAGACCCTATTGTTATTTAGATCGACGCAGGTCATGGTAACCATGGAGCCAAAAGTGGTTCGTCTAATTTGCCTTTAAAGGTAAGATACACCATTTGCAGATATCGAAAATGTGTGACCGAATTATTAGGAAATATCTTAGTTACTTGAAAGTAAATAACAATTGTATGCATCCAGCAAAACGATTGCGCTAGATATTCGGTATCTTTTTCGATAATTAAATTTGATTTTTAAAAAAACAATATCGCCGGAGGGCGATCGCAAAAAAACAAAAAACAACATAAGAACAACTGCCCGAAGCCGGTTGAAAACTAATGCCGTTTTTCTTGCTTTTCTAAGCATCCATGATTGTAAAACTCCAGATAGGTCAGTTAAACAATATTTACGATTAAATCAACCCCCAAATCTAGCCATTCATGATAATTCAAGCAATTACCAATGATGTACCCTACCTTTAGTGCATGTCAACCATTCAATTATTGCTAAAGACTTACTATCACTTTGGATATTGGTTGGATATTGGTGCGCAATAAAAATGTAACACATACTGAACATGTGTTATAAAATGGCCTGTATCATCACAAAATCAATATTCAAATGACTCAAAATAATTTACAACCGGATAAGACCTGGAATTAATCTCAGATCTGTAAATAAGTGAATAAAACTGCATCAAAATACAAAGATAACTGTGCTTTCTTACTGTGCATCAAATTGACGGTGAAGTTAAGTGCAAGGATCATATGGGGCGGCTACCCACATTACACAAATCTGAATCCTGTACATTTGAAAGTACCTCATAATGTGCTCAAACTCATTGCTTTACAATGTACATTGTTAGGCAGCTCGTCATATTATGTTATCATAACTTTTTGTATTTCATTCAATGTTAAAATCTATAGAGAGGCATTTCATGCGCAGTTACGGCAAATGAGCTTTTTAGCAACCCTTCTGTAAGCTTCATTTCTCCAGCAATAGATGATTGTATTAAGCCAGGAATTGCTGTAACGCAGAGATTCAAACAAATTCCAAAGACACAAGTCAATGTCCACAGAAGTGACTGCAATTGTAGGTAGCCAAGTGACACAGACAGTGCCTGTAATAATCATAAATGTTTTCAGGGATTTGACATTTGAGCGATGCAGCTGAACCTGTGCATCTTCAGCATTGATCTCAGCTGCTGCTATACGCTTTGCATGATGTCTCGCAATTAACATCAATTTTACATATGGAATAATGATGCACAAAAGTAATATTATTGCAACCAAAATATACAGTATGGCCAACAAATCTCCTGTTACACATGTTAAATCTGATATTACTGTAGCTAACTCAATAGCAAGACAGAGTAGGGTTGCACATGCCAAGCCGATGTAAGCTCGTCTTTTGGTAACTAGAGTTGGTAGCCTCAGAGGTTGCGACACTGCAATGTATCGGACCACGGTGGTCATTGCCAGAATGCAAAATCCCAGAAGCTGACCAAAATCTGTCAACATTTAAGGCAAAATTATATGTAGAAGACCGTCACACATGTCACGTAGGCCTATGCGATGAAACACCAGCAGAGAAAACAAGTTGCAGATGAGGCAAAACAAACAGATTGGAGCGAGAAAACAAGTATACATCAAATTGCATCCATCAGAATAGTTTAAATAGGTTGAGAACGAGCACATCCCTGTAATGTTTTCCATTGTGTGAGTCGTTAGAGTTCTTTGTGATGTTCTTTGCACACACCCAAGATGCTTAGTGCTGTAGTTTCAGCGTGATGCGTTCAAGATGTCAATATCTACTTGGAGTAAAATCCATCCGACCACTCCCAATTCATAATACGGTTTTCCAAGCTTTTCTGTTTCAATTGCTCTTCCTTTAGATTCACAGTCTTTCAGCCATGACTATATTGACTTCTGAGTGTCTGTGGCGCAGCAAGAATTGTGCCTCACAAATGCATCAAAGCAGAATCAAGGCAACCAGTCGATCGATGAAAAGCATCACCAAACACTGCCTTATACATGTAGGCCTACATGTATACTCCAGCTGCAAATAATAAGCATTTCTGTTGACATAATTTGAACCGTTTTTGCCTACATGTACACAAAAAGTGTAAACTCTTGTTGTGTAAAACCGTTGGGTACACAAATTGTGTCATTTTTGCTCAATATTAAGCGAAACAAAATTGTCTACTTGTGTCATATCTAACACACACCAAATGGGTAAAATAGTACCCAACGTTGGCTACAAGTTCCAGCTACACAGGCGAAGTGTTCAAATCACAATATTATTACACACGTGAAGGGTTTAAGAAACTGTGTTTACCCCACAGCTGTGCCATAAATCTGGCATGTACACTTTGAAAAGATCAATATTACCAAAC
Organism: Crossaster papposus; assembly: GCA_037893245.1. NCBI lineage: Eukaryota > Metazoa > Echinodermata > Asteroidea > Velatida > Solasteridae > Crossaster > Crossaster papposus. The sequence goes on from JBAIAA010000401.1 coordinate 823,879, forward strand.
ATTAGTAAAATGTTACCACTGTGTGAAAGGTAAACTGATGCACGTGGCAACGTTTACCCAACATTGTGTACGCGTGTCATTTATCTACAAAATGGCTGCCGTTTGATAGACCTCGACAAGTTCTGGGATTTTGAAACCGTATTCGTAGGTTTCAGGGCAAGTCAGTGAAATTAATTTCCGTGGTGTTTGTTTATGTGATGCTGGTGTATGAGCATACAAATCAGGGGGTTTGAAAAAAGTGACACACTTATTATTTATGCATTATTTGTAAAATTAACGTCACGCTGCGTTTAATTGCACGTGTGTGTACGTATTCCTACCCTGTATATTGCACGTATCGCGGTGGCTGTCGTTACGGCAGTTTACGATCCGATTCCCGACTTGCCCGACCTCACATTGACAATACTCTGGACCTTTCAATATTGGAACAAGACTATTTAGTCGGGTGACAAGAGTGAAAGGTCCAGGGTATTGTCAATGTTAGGCTGGGTAAGCCGGGGAATCAGATCGTCAACTACCGTAACGATAGCCACTTCGTTCTCCGCAAGTTACCGACATTTGAACGATTTTAAATGATTTGAATAACGATGGAAATTGTAACGCCCCTTTCCTATTAAAATCAAACCCTACAGCTTCATCAAATTTGGAAATTTGATCCAAATTTAATTCGTTTTCACTGACTTTCAAAACTATGAATCGGTTATTAAAATCTCTAGGTTGTCAAGCCCCGCGAATGCTGTCTCGGGCAATTCAAATTACACAGGCCAAAGTTGAATAAACCTCAAAGGTCACAAAACAAAAGTGCACAATAGGTGATTAAAAACAAACCAAGTCATGGGGAAAATCAATAACACAACAGTAATGGGTAGGAATTAAAACCCAATATCTGGGTAAGAAAATTACACAACACATGGGTAAAATCAGGGTTGGGTACAGTTTACACAAGTAATGAGTAAAAAGGGAACATGGTCGTCACATGAGTAAATTTTTTACACAACTTTGTTGTGCAAATAATGGAACACAATTATGTGTAACCGGCGAAATATTTCAATGATATTTGTTAGCAACCTTTAATCTTTATTTTAAATTTAAGCGATAAACTGTAGGTTAGTGTTTTTCAATTTACAATTTTCTGTCGACAGGATAGCTTTTTAACATATTTTGGATAATTTTTATTTCCAAGTATAAATCGATATTTTCATTATTTGTATGTACATGTACATGTACATTGTACAGGTACATGTACAGTACATAACCTATACTAGAGCCACTGTGAGAAAATCGTTCCTTTGGCCCTCACAGGGTCGCAACCACATTTTAATCCTCTGCTATTAAAAGTAATCACCATTGTGGCCATACCCCCACTGCCCCCAACTCATTATTATTCATTAGTTTTCTAGTATGCTCTTGTTTATGGCCCCTTGTAATCCCTTGATAGTTGCCCAGGATTGTGAGGCACAGGCCCACATGTCCTTGTGGTCAAATAGTTCAGTCTTGAAGTAGCCACTGACACGAAAGCACATAAAAAGTCTTCTGTGGAGAAAGTTTTTCTACAGCGCTGGCTGCCCACAGCTGCCATGCATGCCACTGATTATGAATGAATGAAACACCAGCTCTCAATACAAAAATTCCCCAAAAGCCAGCCCTAGCTTTTCTCCATCGTAAAGAGCCTATAATGTCTGGACATAGAACAAAGACAAGAAATAATGGAGTCGAAATGGGAGATGAGATATACGGAACAGTGCCTCGTGCGTGCATGTATTTTCGGATTGCCCATTCCAGGTCAAGGGTCACAAGCATACAATACTCTAGATCACATGCAGTAAAAGGTGAACACGTGATTGCGCTCTAAATAGAAACGTAAACATTACAGAGCCGAGCGTTGGTGGGGCGGGAGGATGGCTCTATAGGGAACGAACAAAGGAGGAGGTCCTTGGCAGGGCAGTTGCGAGAAGCCCGGAAGTCTGTGTTTCAATTTATGACCAACTGGTGAGGGTTGTCTTAGACACAGGCAGTGAGGTAACTGTCCTGCCAGAAACTATCTATATGAGTCTGTCGTCCAGGAAACCAGCTCTACAAGATGTTACTAGGTGGCTAAAGGTGTATGGAGCAAACGGAATTGAGATCCCTTATGTGGGCTATGCAGAGTTGGATATGGATCTACTCGGAGTTCAACTCAAGGGGGTGGGAGTCCTGGTTTCCAAAACGACAGACGTGAATACTACACAGCCCCTAGGGCTGCTTGGTTCGAACATCCTCTGCGAGGTCTGGAAGGCGTTGAAGGAAATTCATGGAGAGTCCTACCTGCATTAATTACAGAGAGGAGATGACACGGCCTGGGCAGACGCACTTTGTACCTACGATATTCCTGAGGCTTCAAAAGCACGGATGGGGTTCGCAAAGGTTAGTGGGACTAGACCCGTGTGTGTTCCAGCCCGTTCAGTCAAAGCCGTAAAGTGCTTCATCCCCAGGTTCAATCCTGATTCAGGACAGGCCATCATTTAAGCTGTCAGTGGGGTGACTGGTAACCTACCACGCAATCTGGCTATGGTCGACACGTTGTCTGCTGTTGAGCGGGGGTTTGTCCACATCAAGGTTGCTAACGTCAGTCAGGAGGATGCTTGGCTCCCAGCAAAAGGCAGAATTGGTATAGTAACAGATGAAAGAGAGCTTCAAGTTGACAGTGGAGAAGTCCAAATCACCGATTATGGCATTCAAGTTGGAATGCTGCAGGAGCTGCACGAAGCAACCGTCAACTCAGTCAGTGCTACCAGAGCGGGGTTGGCAGGGAAGTCTGCTCTGCCTATTGACCTAGATATGGGTGGCATGAAGTTAACTCCAGAACAGCAGGGGAAACTTACAGATCTCCTGCTCCGGTTTTGAGATGTATTCGGCAAAGACGAGGATGATTTAGGACACACTACAACGGTAACACACAAAATCCCCACCACTGATGACCAGCCTGTATGTGCCCCCCACCGGAGAGTTCCCCCACACCAGATGACTGAGGTGAAAGCTCAATTGCAGAGGCTCTTGAAGCAACAAATTATCCAGCCCTCGTCTAGCCCGTACGCAGCCCCAGTGGTAGTTGTACACAAGAAAGATGAAAGCCTTCGACTTTGCGTCGATTACCGAATGTTAAACGAGCAGACACGCAAAGATGCCTACCCCCTTCCCAGAATTGACGAGGCGCTGGATTCCCTTGGAGGGGCAAAGCTCTTCTCCTCACTTGATTTGGCCCAAGGTTACCACCAAGTAGCGGTAGCACAAGAGGATGTCCCCAAGACGGCGTTTAGAGCGGGCACCGGTGGCTTGTTCGAGTATGTCCGCATGCCATTTGGCCTGAGTAATGCTCCAGCAACCTTCCAGCGGCTAATGGAGGTTATCCTTGGGGACCTCAACTATGGGAGTCTGCTCCTGTACCTTGATGACATCTTGGTGTTTTCGAGCACGTTCGATGAGCATTTAGAGAGGTTAGAGGTGGTTTTCCGGCGACTAAGGCAACACGGACTGAAGATCAAGCCGAGTAAATGCCGTCTCTTCCGGGAAGAATGCAACTACTTGGGGCATGTTGTTTCGGCTAAGGGAGTTGCCACTGACCCAGCCAAGACGGAAGCAATTCGCCATTGGAAGCAGCCACGGAGTGAAAAAGAGCTTAGAGCCTTTCTCGGACTGGCAGGATACTACCGGCGCTTTGTGAAGCATTTCAGTCAGGTGGCAACACCACTTCATGCACTCTTGACTAAGCAAGGGTGCAAAAAGGGAGCTGCTTGGCGACGTCCCACTTCAGGCCAAAGGCCAAGACGACTTCTGCCGCCAATGGAACAGTGACTGCACCGTGGTATTCAAAGCGATCAAGGCAAGGCTTACATCACCCCCAATTCTTGGCTACCCTGATTTCACACGACCATTTATTGTGGAAACAGATGCATCGTTCAACGGTCTTGGTGCGGTGCTGTCCCAAGACCAGGAACATGGGCGTGTGGTTATCGGTTACGCCAGCGGCAGCCTGAGGCCGCCCGAGAAGAAAATGGAGAACTACAGCTCCATGAAGTTAGAGCTCCTGGCTTTGAAGTGGGCCGTAACTGACAAATTCCGCGAATATCTCTTGGGTGCAGAATTTGTGATCTTCACTGATAACAACCCACTGTCGTACTTGAAGACAGCTAAACTGGGAGCAGCCGAGATGAGGTGGGCCAGTCAGCTGGCGCAGTTCAATTTCTCGATCAAGTATCGATCTGGAAAGGCCAACGCTAATGCAGACGTCTTGAGCCGACAGCACAGTCAAGCAGAGGAGACTCTGCAGCGGATCCCCAATTCAACATCTCTCCAGGAAGTTGGCTTAGCTGATGCATTGGTTGCCCAAGCAAAAGTTCGTGCAGCAGCTGCCATGGAGGTCCCCTATGCATTAAGAACCCTCCCGGGATACAGCCCAGATGAGCTGGCAAAAATGCAGAAGGAGGATGAGGTGATTTCTCGTTTTCTGGTCTTCTGGAGGTTGGGTGCCCTGTTATCAGTAGGCCAAGTTCACTTTCACTAAGCTCTCCTTGAGAGGCACACACAATACCAAATCTATCCATTTCTTGAGAAACACACAGCATCAAACCTATCTATTCATTGCTGTCACCTGGATACCTGCAGAGTGAGTATACACACTTTTGTTCTATTTCCTTAAATTACGGGGATAGACCCACTATTAGCGAGATTTACAAGGTGGTTGTTAACAGTTTGCTAAAAGAATTTATGATGAAAAGTACATGTAGCTCCTTCTTGTACTTTGTAGAAATTGACTGCTGTTAACCTGTTTACCCTTTAATATAATCTTGTGTGTGCTTAGATTAGTTTTGTTTTATATAATTAGTCATATAAGACCTTTATTTTGAGTTGGGATATGTTACTCCCTTGTAATGCCAGATTGCCTGAAAATCCTTTCTTAGGTTCAGTATATATTTTATCTGGATCTATTTAAGTATTTTGTTTGAAAGGTTTAGAGACGTATTCCTATTAGTCTAGTGGGATTTTTGAAAAAAAGGCCTTGTATAAGGATCAAGGGGCCTTTTGGGGTAAAAGTTGGGAACCAGACTTTTTAGAATAATTCAGGTATGCTGAATTTGATAAACCCGGTTCCCAAGCGAAATTTTGAGTTTTTAACCGTCTAATTCGCATAATTTGCATAACAGCCAAATTGCCAATTTTAGACACTTTTTGAACCATTTTCTGCAACAACTCTGTAACCAGGCAGGTGAAAATAGCAAATGAAGTGTTTATACCTATGTTTTGAAGGTCAGAGATTGTGATAAATACATTTTTAAAAGTAATCAGTGGTAACCCTACTCCTAAATATGCAAATTAGCCGCCGCCATTACAGACAAATCGTTTTTCTCAAATATCTCTGTAACTGGACAAGTAAACAAGACAAATGAAGTGTCTATACCTATGTTTTGAGGGTCAGAGAATGTGATTAATGCATTTTAAAAGTAATTAGTGGTAACCCTACTCTTAAATATGCAAATTTGCCGCCGCCATTACAGAAAAAAATGTTTGTCCAATATCTCTGCAACTAGACAAGTAAATTTGACAAGTAGGTGATGAGGTCAACTCTTGGTATAGCATCGAAATATGGTTGAGTTAAGGTATACAAATCATCTTTTCAAAGGTTATATTCCTTAGAACATTCAATTTCTGATTGTTCCCAATCTGAAATATGCTTTTTTTTGCGGTATACATAACCCTAAAAAGTAATTAATTATCAATTAATTTGTACAAATTACCACATTTTCCACCAACATTTTGTTCAAGCAACGACTTTAGGCCAATAGGTACAGATACTTAACAAATAGGTTCGGGACAAATGTAGAAACTGTGGCAGAGAATCAGCCAATCGCAACAGGTTTTACATCTGTCCAATCAACAAATACTAACAAAAGAATCCCTGTACTTTTAATGCCAAAGAGATTTTAACGACGTGACTGACCGAAATTAACTGCATAGGACATCAAACACGTAGCAGAGTAGTTCTTACTCAGTTCGACCATTTAGTCTGGTTCCCACTTTGTTTATTTCTGTACATATTGACTACTAACTATATGTATACTATATACATGTAGTACTGGTCATTGCCCAATGTTACTATAGAGAGACCTATTTTTCGTACCTTTCGACTAGAAAAACTATAGTTTGAATAGATGGGGAATCTTTCTAGATGAAAAATAATACCAAGATCACCCGGTTCAGTCCAGTATAGTTTTCATTCTAGGGACCTTTTTTTCTGGAACCACGTCGGTAGTCAATTGGATATGCCGCCAACGGAAGCGCCATGTATATGTATATGTATATGAAATGGCAATGAATAGGCTTAATTGACCATATTATTGGAAGGGATTAATGCTGCGTAAAAATCAATTAAATGTTCAATTTAATAACAATAAAGTGGCTAATAATCACAACGTTTTGTTTTAAAATGTGTTTACATTTATTGTGGTCAATTGGACAGGCCGTGAGCAGAAGCGCAACGGCTTTTTTACCGCACCGTATTATGCTGCAAACATACAATTTTTAAATAAACAATGAAATTAAATTTTATCTTCAAGATTAATATTAATTTGCACACCCATTCCTGTAATCGGCAGTTTCTCCGCTGTTAGAAGGGGTTAATAAATAAATAAATAAATAAATAAATAAATACATCTTGGCTAAATAATTGCAACTATTTGCATCGCTGCGACGTAGCGGTCGGAAGATCCACATTCACTTTGTGAATTTGATCAATATGAGCAAGACGTACATGTAGCCTCCGCTGATGTATACCCGGCCCGTTGACCAGCCAATTACTAGGTCGGCTGGCCATAACGGGTGCCTAAAGGGAGGACTTCGATCCTAATGGTGGGGAATTGTGCATGTTTGCGATTCCGATGGAGGTAGAGCCAGGATTGGTGTTCGTTTTAAGAAACAAGGTAGGAGATATCTAAATCTTTGCCGGTGGTCGAACATGACACTGGTAAGGAGGTACAATTTTATGGAGCAGCCATGTCATTTTGTCAATGTGAAATTTGATTATGGTTATTCGGCTGCGGAAGGTCATAATAAGAATTTGGGCAAGTTCTTGCTTAAAATTCGTTCTTTTGAATACCATTTGTGTGTTTTCACATATACCATGTAGGAATTCCTCAATGTATATACGTACGTTGAGGCTGACAGGGTCAGCGCGACGGGCGTGGTACATTAGGTAGGCGTACGCAGTCTTTTGTATTGTACAAAGCTATTGTACAACGCTATTGCGCAACGCTATTGCACAAAGCTATATTGTACTTTGGATAATAGCACGCGCTCAAGCATGCACGACACGACACTGCGAGAAGAAGGTGGCCTCGCATTCCTGCGGAATTTTCACGAAGGCGTGGGTATTGTCCAAAAGTATGTGGATATGGGAATTTGGTTATTTATAAGTAGGCCTATGTCGGACCTGGTTTTATCATGGTTCTTATAGTAGTACTCTTTAGTAAAGAAAATGCCGGTCCGGTTATCAGAGTATACCAAATCTATGAGTAATGCAAGGGTGTCTAAAATGAAGAAGACGTAAGGTGGCTTTCAAAATGCAAAGCATGTACATGTACATTTTATTTGTAATCCTTAGCGTCGCCGTGAGTATATTAGTGGTAGCTTTGGCACAGTATAGTACGGCTATTACGTATGTTCGGCGTTCCTGACAATTCTGAGATTTTAGGAAGTAAGGCCTACGGCAGTTAAACCCAGCAGGTTTAGTAAACCCTTCCTAATATGGGTATATGATTAAATGGTTGTTCTCCTTTGTTTCACAGTTATTGATTTGTTCTTTACAAAATATGATTCACGTTCATATCTTCGTGACAATTGTGCATAAAAAGGAAGCTTGATCCCCAATAGGTTGATCGAAATAATGAATTTGGCAAACCTTTGGGCAGATTTGCAGAGAATAGCTGTGAAAAGGCATATACAAAATGTTCAAGCTCTTAGGCCACCGTAGCGCCAGCTTATGCAATTATGTTAGTGGAACTTCATGGGCATTAGCGGATGTTTCATATCAGATGCGGCGAATGAGTCCGTAGGTAGCCAAGTGACTACCAGGTGAGGGGTTGTTTTTTTCCAAACTTTGTCTAAATTCAGAATGAGTGGTTTATCTCAGAGGAAAACTTTGTAGTCCTATATAAAGACATATGTCAGACCTTTTCTGAATTTAAAATATTATCACTGGTGACTGTAAAGGCAGTTCACCATGAATATATGTGTATGCTGGTAGCAAGAGGTAGGATGGACAAGGTTAGACCGATGGATTTATCCCTCTGTGATTTAACAGACACATCACCGTTTATGTATTTCACGTTTCTCTTGATTTAATCCCATATGTATACAGGACATGTGATGACTGGTATGGCAGGGGTCTGGTGAAGCAGAATCTTCATTACCAGAGGCACTAACACAATGGAGGAGGTCCTTGGAGCGATAGAGGGGTAAAGCTTTGCCCTGGGTCTCCAAGGTTTAGGAGTGATAATAGGCCCCTAGAAAGGGTATTTATAGTTAGTCCCTGAAATTGGTTTATGTTTGGCACAGCCCAGGCGATCAGACCTTGATTGTTATGGGAGTGTGTATGTACAAGGCGGCGAAGCCCCACGGCAAAGCCACAGGGCATGAGATGGGTTTAGAACCACGCGTTGTTCCTTACGAGGCAAGTTGTATCGTGTTAACCTGCGAACAGGAATGAGAGGGTGGTGAAGTATACGTGCATATTTACTTTAACATTCCGTTCATGATAGCCAAAATTCACCAAAGAAATAGACTGGGAAACGGTGAATTAATGCGTTTGGCTATCGGTTGCAATCAAAGTTCAATATTTTAACCACAGACAGAGGCCGCATTTGCGCTGCCTTGCAATAGCACATTTCATCCGTTGAATTATATTCACTCTTTTGAAGCATGTGGCTCAATGTATTCCAAGCGAGATTGGAGAAAATTCGCACTTGTGGACCGGGAACAACCATGCCTCCTCATGCGTTGATGTTAAACAATTTTGTATAGAGTAAGTTTAGCCAAGATATAGATATTAATCAAGGATTAGACACAAAGGTAGTATATCTTGGTGAGAGGAAGTTCCCAAATGGTGTTGGTGGAAAGCACAGTAGGCATGTACGATGGGAACATGTACAGTAAAAGGCAACTGTATAGGTCTAAGGAGAATATATTAATGTTCAGTTGTGGTTGCACTTGCAGGATTTGGTTGCTCTAGATGACCATAGTCTTGGCAGAGTGTAACAATGAACAGAAGATAAGGGTCAGACTCAAGTGTGGTCTCTCGGCGGGGTTGGGCGCCCCGATGTTGGCAAATATTACCCAGAAAATGGTGTCTGGTAAATAGTTGATAAATGCCCTTAAAGTGATAATGATAAATGTAACGCTTGGCTCACAACGAAATATGTGAAAGTGATGTCTGTGAAAGGACTGCAACCTAGTATCTGGGAACAATTTTCTATTTACAAATTGTATGTGCATATCAGACAACAAATTTCGGAGTCTGGCGATTTATATGACATTGTGGTCAATTCCTTGGAAGAGTATTGCTGAAAGTGGACAATTGTTGCTGTCTAATAAACGGCAAGCATTACAGCAATGGACACTGAGCGTCAAAATCGGAAGGGGTTTTTGATCTTTTGCTGGAGTAGACGTGCTGTACCTATATGATATGGGAAATAGTAGTGAAATGGTGGGAGGAAACAAACACAGGCCCCGCATACAAATGTTTTGGCTAAAATAAGGTCTTCAGGAGTCATATCCTAAACAAAGAGTTATTTCGATTTCGATTGAATATTTTCTGGCTGTTAAACCTTGCTAATCCTTAGTGCACAAACTGTTGCGTGAGTTTACCTTAACGAAAGTTTGTTTCCAAAATCGGAAATAATGTTTTGTTGACCCTAATAAAGGATTTTTTTACTGCATAATACTTTTATCAACTAAGGCATGTTTGGAATGAGTCGGTTTAAGCCGAACAAATTTGCTGCAGTTAAACTGTTGGGAAAATAAATAGATAAATAAATCTTACAGTTGATATTATGCAGTAGATGCGCATGTCAAGATGCAAAATGCTAAACAAAGGTTACCGGTGATAAGCATTTGCCTAAATAATTTAGGTACGTCAGTGTGGACGAAGTAGTTCAATTTAAGCCCGATGTCAAGAACTTCTAACTGTGAATCTTATCTTGTGAATTCCTATGTCTTTAACTGACTCCTGTTAGGCGATACTGCTGCAAATCCAAGATATGCGGTACATAATGTGTACATGTACAGGTAATGCACGTGTACATAGGCAGGGCAGTGTTTTGGCATGAGCAGAGTAACATACCCCATGGGGATGTGTGTTTGGACTAGGGTATAAAATAGATAAGAGGGCTGGCAAGTTTTGCGGTTGGTTTTATTGTTTTCTCTAACAAGTTTCATGGTAAGCAAGAGATGGAACAGATGGAGCAGAGGTAACCCCTCCCCCTTCTTTTGTGGTGTTTAGTGTTTTCCGGAGTGTTGTTGTTTCTCCAAAATTCTGTTTAGATTTTTGGGAGATGCTTTAGGTAACCATGGTATAGACAGGGAAAAGCCCCGTTTATACAAAATGACATAAAAAGCCATTCATAAAATGAAGTGAAACGCCCCGTTTATACAAAATGAGGTGAAAAGCATTCATACAAATGAGGTGAAAAACCATTCACAAAAAATGGGGTGAAAAGCCATTCATAAGAAATGAGGTAAAAAGCCCCATTCATAGAAATGAGATAAAAAGCCCCATTCATAGAAATGAGGTAAAAAGCCCCATTCATAGAAATGAGGTAAAAATCCCAAATCATAGAAATGAGCTAAAAAGCCCCATTCATAGAAAAGAGGTGAACAGTCCCAATCATAGAAATGAGATGAACAGCCCTATTCATAGAAATGAGGTGAAAAGCCTCATTCATAGAGATGAGGTGAAAAGCCCCATTCATACAAAGGAGGTGAAAAGCCCCATTCATAGAATTGAGGTGAAAAGCCCCATTCATAGAAATGAGATGAACAGCCCTATTCATAGAAATGAGGTGAAAAGCCCCATTCATAGAGATGAGGTGAAAAGCCCCATTCATAGAAATGAGGTAAAAAGCCCCATTCATAGAAATGAGGTAAAAATCCCCATTCATAGAAATGAGGTACAAATCCCCAATCATAGAAATGAGCTAAAAAGCCCCATTCATAGAAATGAGGTGAACAGCCCCATTCATAGAAATGAGGTGAACAGCCCTATTCATAGAAATGAGGTGAAAAGCCCCATTCATAGAGAGGAGGTGAAAAGCCCCATTCATAGAAAGGAGGTGAAAAGCCCCATTCATAGAAATGAGGTGAAAAGCCCCATTCATAGAATTGAGGTGAAAAGCCCCATTCATAGAATTGAGGTAAAAATCCCCATTCATAGAAATGAGGTGAAAACCCCGATTCATAGAAATGAGGTGAAACCCCCATTCATAGAAATGAGGTGAAACCCCCATTCATAGAAATGAGGTGAAAACCCCCATTCATGGAAAAGAGGTGAAAAGTCTCATTCATGGAAAAGAGGTGAACAGTCCCATTCATGAAAATGAGGTAAAAAGAAAAAAAAAAAAAAAATTATTGTTGACAGGTGAAAAACCTGATTTGTAGACATGAATGGTCAAAAGCACCGTTGATAGGCATGAAATAGAAAGCCCCATATACAAATATATAAATTGAGGTGAAAGGCTATAGATGGGTGTGGGGGAAGGCCCTAGAGATCGATGTGGGGAAAAGCCCCGGAGATCGATGTGGGGAAAAGCCCCGGAGATCGATGTGGGGAAAAGCCCCGGAGATCGATGTGGGGAAAAGCCCCGGAGATCGATGCGGGAAAAAATCCCCAGAGATCGATGTGGGGAAAAATGCCCAGAATTAGATGTGGGGAAAGGCCCCAGGCTGAGGGGTGGGGAAAGGCCCCAGAGAAATGGGGAAAAGCCCTATAGTTAAATGTAAGGAAAAACCTAGATTTTAATGTGAGAAAAAGCCTCGGATATTAATGTGGGGAAAGGCCCCAGGGAGATATGTATAGAAAACCTCCAGAAATAGATGTGGGGAAAAGCCGGAGTTTAATGTGAGGCAAAAACCCAGAGTTTAATGTGGAAAAAACAACAGACATGGATGTTTATTTTTGACAGGTGGAAAACCTGATTTGTAGACATGAATGGTCAAAAGCACCGTTGATAGGCATGAAATAGAAAGCCCCATATACAAAGATATAAATTGAGGCGAAAGGCTATTGATGGGTGTGGGGGGAGGCCCTAGATATCGATGTGGGGAAAAGCCCCGGAGATCGATGCGGGGAAAAATCCCCAGAAATAGATGTGGGGAAAGGCCCCAGGCGGAGAGGTGGGGGAAAGGCCCCAGGTTGAGATGGGGAAAGGCCCCAGAGAAATGGGAAAAAGCAAGGAATTAAATGTAAGGAAAAACCTAGATTTTAATGTGAGGAAAAGGCTCGGATGTTAATGTGGGGAAAGGCACCAGGGAGATATGTATAGAATGTGTAGATGTATAGATGTATAGATGTGGGGAAAAGCCAGAGATTAATGTGAGACAAAAACCCAGAGTTTAATTTGGACAAAACCAGACATTGATGTGGGGAAAGGCCCAAGGCAGAAAGGTGGGGGAAAGCCCCCAGAAAAAAATGCGGGGAAAAGCCCCAGAGATCAATGTGGGGAAAAGCCCTAGAGATCGATGTGGGGAAAAGCCCCAGAGATCGATGTGAAGAAAAGCCTCAGAAATAAATGCGGGGAAAAGCCCCAGGCAGGGATGGGGAAAGGCCCAGAAAGAGATGTGGGGAAGAGCCCCAGATATTGATGTTGGCGAAGGCACAAGGCAGAGGTTGGGAAAGGCCCAATTTGTAATAATGTATTTATAAAAAGGGGAATAGCCCCAGTGAATTAAGAAGGCAGGTAAAGGTATCTGTTATGTTTTATATGTTGTATTAGTTATTCGGCCACGAATGGCAACAAACGAACAATATGCTTGTGCAGAAAGTAGGATAATGTAATAATGTAATAAAGCAACAAAGCAACAAACAAGGTCAAGCAAAGGGTTATGAATATTACTTAGACAGCAATAGGAAGTCAAGGTTGTTACAATAGAAGACAAAACAGGAACGAGGCAATACCAACATAAAATAGTCAAGAAAGATGAAATGAATAATGAAGCGGGTATTTATGGTAAATTGGATCTAAAAGGTTTGACGCTTGTAGGTTGTAGATATTGCCTAATAAAACAGAGGCATGACAATGGGGGCAACAGCCCCAGTTTAAATAACACGGGGTTATTTATGTGTATTCTGTATTCCCCTTAAATGTAAGCTAGATAGGCCGATTCAGTGGCCACAGATTCTCGGGAGGTCGACAACTCTTATTGCATGATTTTGACGTCTGACTAATTGGTCGCTATGCTGTCCGGCGGGATTCTTCGCCTTAGCGTGATTTTCTGCACTTGGGTTGAGTTAACGTATTTCACTTGTAGGCAAATTATACCCACTTGGTTTTAGTAATGGTTGGGGTTTTTCGTTTGTAAATGCGACCCCATTACTGTTAATAAAGAGAAAAGGAAACCTTTAAGCACTTCAAGGTTTTAGTTACCTGCTTGTATGAAATTTAATTACACGAAGGTTAAAATTGCACTGTGCAAGTGTTTGGCCATGCCCACGTCACGCTACAAGACACTCACTATGGCGGGCGTGACCCAATCGATGAATTTTGATGTCCACGGTTTTGTCTTGCAAATAACAGTTTAAGAAATAAAGCAAACAACAAATGAGGGGATAAATCCCGGTTATAGCAATGAGATAATAAAACCTCTCGGGGAAATGGGACTAACGATAATAATTGGGGAATGAGTACCGTAAATAAAAGAAGCAGGCCGCAAAATGAGTTAGGCAAAGCGCATTATCAGGAGATAAATATCAAGGCCACTGTCGGCTAATCAATCATAAGGAGGAGGTAAATCGTGATTTTGAATACTTTGGGGCTAGCATGCATCAGTAGATATATTTTAAATTTGTAGCTGAGCTAACCGATTTGCATAAGAATACTTTGCAGGAAGGACCATGATGCATTGAAGTGGGAGAGTGCTGTAGCAAGCACTGACCTCGTTCGGCATACAAGACGACGGCCGCGTGACAACACGCCTACGAGGGACGGAGGAAGGATGCAAGTCAGGTTTAGAACTTTGGCACATCAGAAGTGAAAGCACATCATTGGGTACTCTTCAAAACAATGGCCTCGTCTGGCGCACCAATTGAAGGGGTTACGATGAAGAAGGGACATCTGGAAAGTATTGGAGATTGTGAGTATTGTTTGAAACGAAATAACACGGAGATTCTGCCCAGCAGTCCAGTGAGGCTGGTAAGTAACAGGTCAGACTCATTTCGTCCACTCTGTTTTGCCGTCGAAGCTTGGTGCTCCCAAAGTTAATGGCATTGTGACGGAAAGTGCAATGACTTAGTGCTGTTATGCTATTGTAATTATAACCTTATGAATGAAATGTAACCCAGGGCGTACGTGACCTGTAGTTGCGCGCGCTGGCTGGGCGGAGCTTACCGCTCAGTGACTCGCTGCGTGAATGCACGAGATTGTGTAACAAAGCATAGGTGTAAGTACATGTAGGTGTTTTTACATGGTGTACGTGTTTACCTGGGTGGTACGTAATGCGTGTTCATGGTTAGTTGGTGGAGTGCCGCGTCACCGGAAGAAGTACAGTACATGTAGGTTCACGACTTGTGTTCTGAGTTGTACGTACATTGCGCCCACCACTAGTGCATTGTATATGCTGTGGTGCATTGTATATGCTATAATACATTATGTACGCTATAGTGCATTGTATTTGCTGTATTACATTGCGTATGCGGTAGTATATTGCGTATGCTGCAGTACACTGCGTATGCTGTTGTGCACTGCATTTGCTGTTGGACATTACGTAGTTGGGCGTTGCGCATGGCGTTGCACATTGTTGATACTGTCGCGCGTTGCGCATGACGTGGCACATTGTTGATGCGGTTGGTTGCGCGTTGCTGCTGTAAGCAGTAGGTTTTGCTCCCCAGTAATTAAGAACTCAGGAAATGAAACAGCCCCAATTGAATCGTAATTATCGTACATTGTATTGATTGTTGAGAATAAATCATCATTGTTGATCTTTGTAGGCCTATACCGACAATAAGGTGTCTTTGTTCACAGGTTTATTGTGTAATTAACAGAGAGTAATCGCCATCATCATAATCGGTGGTATATGTCCACCAAAACGGACCTGCACCCTTAGCCTTTAGGTTGCTCTGAGTGATCTCTCGTTGGGTTGGGACGATTGTCGTCGGTTTAATGGGTGTCCGACTTATCCTAACAGCCTTAGGTTGGCCTGGGGAGTTCCCGCCACAGTATGCTGCATTTTGCTTGTTTCCTTTTGTTGTTTGTTTCCTTTTGTTGCTTGTTCCACTTTCTCACAATTTTGGGAAGAAAGGACTAAAGGTAAATGTTAGTGTTGGCTGTGATTTCATTGATTTGTTCGTTGTTCCCCCTGCGCAGTCAAGTAAAGTTTTGGTTTCAGGACGGTAGGTTTAATTTTAACAATATGTTGTGGAGGATTTTGTATATGTAGGTGAGTTGGTTCGCTTTACAGTTATAACCAGCATTAGTTTGCCAGCATATTTTGAGACGCTACTTCTTCTTGAGAAATCACCACAGACAAAGCGGGAAACCCCTACTCAAGGTTTGGTCTAACTAAGGCAGTGTACAACTTCTCCTTGACAGCCTTTTGAGGCTGGGTAGAAGTTTCACATGAGGAAGTTCAAGATGCGGGTAGCTTTGAATGCTGCATGTCGGGTCTGACTGTTCCAGCTCAGATTACTCTGAATGTTGATACCTAGAGGTGATCTCAGATTTCTCATCGATCTAATAGATAGTGGGAGTAGTCGGCGCAGCGGAAATTGAAATGGATCCACTTGTATTCGGTTGGGGTTGATTTATTTATGATGCTCTAGTTTAAATTTACACAAGTCCAATTTATATGGTACAACATATCATTTAGCATTTGAGGGAATTCGAATAGCGCTGGTCGACTGGGATGAGGATGTCCTTTAATTTGAAGCAACCTGGAGGTATAATGGACGGCGGTCAAATTTCGCCGATGGATGGGCTCGGTGAGAAAGCGGTTTTCACTCAAAATTTGCTGACGGGCAAGACGAGAGGTCGTTTTAGGCAGCTCAGATTTCAGCATGTATATATGTCGTCGAGACGAAGACAAACTATGTGCATTTTAAGAATGGTCAAGGTGCTACAATCCATCTCGGGGTAGTCCAGGCCTTCACTATTTTGCAACATGCCAAGGGCTGATGAGGCGACACCGTGTGACAAAGCGAAATTAAGAATTGATCGGCTACAGCAGTAAGGGAACAATGAGAAAAGGTACAATGCAGAAAGGTAAGGCAGCTTGAGACGGCTCTATGAGGAATAGTAAAAGTTGCCAAACGCCTTGCGGTAGTGTGCAAACAAGGATGGTACCTGCAAAACATGGGCTTGTCCTCATTTGAGGGTTAGCGGCTAGAGGATCCTGTCGGCAGGGAACAACACATCAAGACCATTAACTGGTAGACAAATCGATACAAAAACTATTTGCATCGCTGCGACGTAGCGGTCGGAAGATCCACATTCACTTTGTGAATTTGGTCACTACGAGAGAGAACGGTAAGTCGAAGAAGCCTTTGGTTTGTCGCTCCGAGGACAGGTAAGATCCAAAATATTTATCCCACCCACCCTCCCCATACTGGTTGGTCCTGCTGTTCGGATTCTATAGTCTCTACGCTCGAATCCTTCTACCCATACCTAAGATCAAATGTGGACTCTGGAGTCCGAACAAAGCAGCGATGCAAATACTTTACTGTTTAGGTATCAACATTTTTTAGGTTTCATCATATTTTATGGCCATGTTTTCAATCTACTGGCTCCCACTGCGTCGCTCGACATGATCTTCTCCTTCGTGAATACAAACTTCTGGTCTCTGGTACATGTTCGTCTTTGCTCGAACAATCAGTCCTCTGGGAATATTCTTAAGGGCCTTCTCTATTCGTTGTTGGAGGGTGTTAAGATCTCTTGAAAACGGTACAACATACACGATGGACTTGACGTAACCCCAGAAGAAGTAGTCCATATGTGTCTGCTCTGGTGACCTTGGTGAGAATTTAGTAGGTGGCATATGCCAACCACTCTACCTTAGAAAGCATACTGGCAGCCTTGTACAGTTAGCTGGACATCATCCTGAAACCACCAGTGGGTGGCTATCTACTCCTAATCGCTCACATTCTGGAATTACATTAATACGTTATAGTATTGCTGCCCATTTAAGTTTCCCTGGAGAAATCTTGGTCCGAGAAGGTCACCTTCCATGGTGAGACCACACCAAACGTGCAAAGCATCTTTGACATCCATAGGTACATCTGCATTGAAGTCAAGTGGCGGTTGTCCTATCTGGGCGTAGTCTCGGATGTTCTTGGTGTTGACCTTCCCACATTCAGAGGGAACTTGCTTTCATCTACTACAAGAATGAACCCCCTGTTGTCCTGAAGAAACTACATGACAATAATCGAGGTTGCGCTGTGGATCTGTCGGAATGAGGCTACGTCTGAGCTGCATTTTGTGAGAATGGAAGTGGAGCTAACGAGACAAATGAGTGAAAGATGTCACACCAACATTGTTGGTCGAAATTAAGCAATATATTCCTGTGAACGAACTGTGCGTAGACTAGCTCCCGGAGTTCATGTTATTCCTGTTTAAACTAGTTCCACGATGCCTGTACCTTGCATAGTTTTTCAGCACCGTACCTTTGCTTGCCTTGCATCTGGTAAGTGTTTTTTTAACAATCTGAGCATATCAGGAAGATAACTACCACAACCATTATACTTACATTATGTTTTTGCTGTTACATAACTTTAAGCCCTTCATAATCTGTTGTTTATTTCGAGAATTGGCCCTTTTTGCAATCGCTAGAATGAAAACTACTGGACCGAATCAGGTGATCTTGGTATCATTTTTTTAGTAGAAAGATTCCCCGTCTATAAACTAGTTTTTGTAGTCGGAAGGTACTAACAATATAGGGCACTCCGGGTTTTTTTTGGGGACAACCCTGTATAGTACGGGCCATTTGTCAATATGTAACCAATGTTTTGCCGATATTGCCATTGTTTCCAATATAGCACAAGTGTTGTGCCAATGAGCAAAACCTACGTTGTACCAATGTTGGTTAAGATTGGCTTTCAAGATTAGCCTATTATTGCCACGTTTGGCTCAATATGTTTGTGCTGGCTAATGAACACATTAAACTTCGATGGCGCAATGTTGGTTCAACGTTTCTCAGTAGACTGGGACAATAGTGGTCTAACGTTGAGCTAACTGTATTGTTTAGCCAACGTCAGGCCAACCTAATTTGCATATTTAAGATTAGGGTTACCACTGATTACATTTAAAATGCATTTATCACATTCTCTTACCCTCAAAACATAGGTGTAGACACTAATTTTGACGTGTTTACTCGTCTAGTTGGGGAGATATTGGAGAAAATTTTTATTTATGTAATGGCGCCGGCTAATTTGCATATTTAAGAGTATTGTTATCACTAATTACTTAAAACATTAATTTATCACATTCCCTGACCCTTACAACATAGGTATAGACACTTTATTTGCCATTTTTACCTGCCTGGTTACAAAGTTAGTCTAGCAAATAGTAACACAAATGTCAGATATTGGCAAATTGGCGGCCATTTTGATTATGCAAATTAGACGGTCAAAAACCTAAAATTTCGCTTGGGAACCGGGTTTATCGAATTCAGCATACCTGAATTATGCTCAAAAGTCTGGTTCCCAACTTTTACCCCAAAATGCCCCTAGCATCCACATTTTTCAGAAATCCCACTAGACTATAGTTTAACGATTACTCTTAAGTTCAGACAACAGTTTGAAACTCTGTATTATTTTATAAGGTTGAAACCAGGGGGGGTGGGGGGCGGAGGGGGGCCCTTCGAGGCTGTGATTGCGCAACGCTGTGGTACCGTTCATTCTCAAAATAGGGGGGAACAATTTTCTCACTCGAAAAATAAAGAGTTTTCGGCATCCAATCTTAACATCTTGTCTTTTGTAGTTGTACAAGGTTATTATTTACCTTAATTTTTATCATCCAATGACAAAAATTGTATTGAAAATGAAAAAAGCAGTCGAAAAAATTAAGCGTTGACGTACCGTTGATGCGCGTGGAGATTGTGCACAAATACTCAAACGACGTTAACAAATACCTCCCCTAAAAAGGGCAATAATAATCGATAAATTGTGAAAAATCGTGCTTTGACCCCACTCATTTTTTTCCATGGATACGTTAAAAAAGGATGTATTATACTGAATTTTAAAAAAAATCTGCCTGTGACCCCCTTGCGTTTTATCGTGTTGTTTTCGAACGAAAATGGCAGAAAATGACATCGCCCCCAAAACAAATTCGTGTAGATCGTGCCTGTGTACCTGGCTTTGCGGACGTTATATGAATCACTGAATTCGGGGAGCGAGCGCGGAGCAAATTTGTACGTGTTTCAATGGCGCGCTTCGAGAGGGCAATCTATACGTATTTACTGTGTGAGATGTGCGACTCATGAGCGTGGAAGAACGAATGAGATACATTTCTACGTTGGTGGCGCACTTTGTTGGGCCCCCCTCCGCCCCCCCCCCCCCGGTTGAAACTGTACTGTATTGTGTGTATCGATTGGTTGCAATTGTGCTATTCAACATAACTTATATCGATATTATTGATATTGGAGTGCCTTTGCTTAGTGGTTACTTACCTCCACTGAGAAACAATTGATATGTGATCAATTGATATATGGAACCGTGATTTCAGCGTGTCCATACAGGTTGATTACGGGTTCATAGCGTATGCCAGCGCGTGAGTAACGTGTGAGGAACGCGCTCAGCGTGTGAGGAACAATATGACAATATGACAGCGGGTCGCCAGCGTGTGAGTAGCCGGTTGGTAACGATCGTATAACGACCTTCCAGCGCGCCGCCAGTGTGTGCAGTCACACGCTGGCAAACGCTGGAAATGTTAGGTATGTTGAAAAATGTATTTTTGCCTCAGCGTGTGACAGCGTGTCCCAGTATGTGGGTAACGCGCTCAGCGTGTTCCGAACGCTGGCCTAGCGTTGGTCAACGTTTACCCGCGTGTTGCCAAAATTCCAACACGTTACTCACGCGTTGGCCTAAAACGTTCTGGTGTGACAGGTCCATTACTTGTTTTATACAACAAGTCACGTTGTCGTTGCAGTACGCTGGCGCGCTACTCGCGCTGGGCAGTCGTTCATCAGTCGTCGAGCGCTTTGCTAACGCGTTACTCACGCGCTGGCGAACGCTATAAACCCGTTATCAACGCGTTATGAACACGCTGCAATCACGGTTCCACTTGACTTTTTCTGAGAAAGTTTAGCGTTTGCCAGCGTATCAACTATTTTTAACGCGCTACTCACGCGTTGGCCTAAAACGTTCTGGTGTGACAGGGCCATTAGCACTGAAATTTTCTGCTAGCGCGGTTAGCCGATGATTTGGAGGACATCCGTTTTGTTAAGGCCGAGATCATGGAAGCAAAGCTACTAAGTCGCCGTAGCATTTCATGCCAGATTTTTCTGTAAGTTTAAATGTAATATTTTGTTGTGTAAAAACATATATTACCGACTTGTGATAAACAATAATTGTATAAACAAAAATTGTATATTACATGTTCGTACCGGTTTATTAATGAGAATAATTATTGTGGCAATTGTTCATAAACAGCGGTTAATTGAAACTCGTTCCTATAATGATTTAAACGAGAAGTAACTTAAAGGTAAGATACACCATTTGCAGATATCAAAAAATCTTCGTATCGAATTATTAAGAAATAATCTTACTTATTTGAAAGTAAATAATGATTGTAGGCATTCAGCAAAATGATTGCGCTAGATATCCTATAATTAGCTAGATATCCAAAACTTTGCGATCGCCGGGCGGCGATCGCGAAAACAAACAAGAACAACATAAGAACCACTGCCTGACACCGGTTAAAAACGAACGCCGTTTTTCTTGCTTTTCTCAGCATCCATGATCATAACATTTCCAACAGGTTAGTTAAACGATATTTACTATACAATACAACCTCCCAAATACCAATGGTGTATTCTACCTTTAATAGACGAGTATTTTCCAATTTTAAACGATGTTATAATATAACCTAATTTTCAGGGCTATTTATTTTGGGTATGGACATTGAGAACACCTGACACTACCAATGCTGTCTTGGGGACCTGACGTCATCCACCGATGCGTGTCTCTGAGCTGGTGACCCCGTCCAAAGTAACGCACATCACATCGGGTTCGAGTGTAATATCTTAATTTATTGTGATTGTATTAAATGTATTAGTTATGTTACTTTATTTAAGGTTAGTCGTTAGTGATAATTAAACTGTTTTGCTGAATGTATTACTCTGTGTTCCCGTTTCGTTTGTAGGGGTGTTCATTTTTCTTGGGGTTCCTTTAGCTGTATCAAAATTGTATCACTTGGTCTCAATCATGGAGGATCGTGTGACAGTCATGTACGAACTTTTTCTTCTTCAATATCGTACCTGTACATTATGCATTTTTGAAGCCTTGTTTGTTCTTACGCAGTAGAGATACGACAGAGGTACGTACGTAATATTTAAATAGTTGCTAAATAACGCGACGTCAAAATATCATGTTTGAAAGGATTTATTCTTCCAAACATCTGCTTGCTGCTCCTGTTGGATGTCGCCATCGCCCTCCTTTCGAAGCTTCTAACATAGAGGCTTATGACGTCACCACAGGTTCTCTTCCACGGGTGTTTATGACTTCTGACTAGCACCCTCGAAGACATATAGGGCAAGATAGCACCGGTCCTGTATTCTGGAGGTCGCAGGCTTGATCGTGTCCCGCCTTGCCAATTTCTGTGTTCACCTTGAGATTTATGCAAATTTACCCAGTCAGCTTCCCTTGTGGTTTATTTCTGTTTATACAAAAAAAAACAGATAGATCATCTCCAGTAAACTACAGACCAATCTCCCTCACAGCAGTAGCCTGCACATTTCTTGAACACATAATTTCCCATCACATCATGGCTCATGTAGAATATTATAACATCATAAAGGAACACCAACATAGCTTTTGGAAACACCACTCATGCGAAACCCAGCTTATAAACGCCGTAGAAGAAATCTACCATAGAAGAAATCTGGATCAGGGCACTGTTCTAGGTCCACTGATGTTCCTACTGTACATCAACGATATAGGTAAAAACAGCACAGACACCAACATAGTTTTTTGCTGATGACTGCCTGTTGTTCCGTCACATCTCCAGTCCTAGTGGTCAACTTCAACTTTGGTCTCACTGGTCCCAAAGTGTCACACACTTCACATGACAAGGTGCAGAACAAATGATGGATACTGATATCACTGAGGTACCCAACCATCTATACCTAGTAATTGAAATCTCCAAAGATTGTTCATGGTCTAACTTCATCAACCGGATAGTCAGCAGCGCAAATAGAACTTTGGGTTTTGTAAGACGGAACCTTTCCAGATGTGATCCGGAGGTTGCGTGTCATGAATAATTTATGAAAAAGGACTTAAACGTGGTCGCTAATTGGATCTCTCGGAAAAGTGCGGAAAAATTGTCAAAAGTTAACAATTGCTTGCCAACTTAATATCCGAGACCGTTGTGGCGATCCCAAAAAATTCACGTTTTTTAACACCAGCTTCGGCGCGACTTTAGATCCAGCTGCGTTTTGTGAACTACGCATGCGTGAGGCCTGTACACACAAAAAGCCAGGATTAAAGTCCACTAATACATGCTCTATTAAAAACAGACGTCAGATAACCCTATCATTACCGCAAGCGCCACCTGGGATCAAAATTGCATGGACGTTCGTAACCAAAGAGCTATTATGTCCCCCATTCTAAAAGTCGTTACGTGACCAGCGTTCTTTCCTGGCACAAGCCGATATTGCATGAAACTGAAATGTCAACAGCGCCCTCACTTTTGGCAGCTGTGTGGTTTATTATTGCTATTGGTTTCAAACTGGTTCAAAAGGACGCGCGCGCGTGCGTGCATGCATGTATGCGATCACTAGCAGTTTGTCCAACGCCAGTTAGCTGCCATCATGGCCAAAAACGCTTCCAAGATAGCGGTTCAGATATGTCCGATGATGAATCTTCTGTAGCAACATCTGACGAAAGTGATGAAGATGCAAGACAAGTCTCTTCCATTTCGCCTGGGAAGCAAAATTACAGGTAGGGTCGGGAGGTTACTAAAAACACACCGTTCAACTTGGCTATTATTGAAATGTTTCGCATCCGACATTCATAGGCTACTTGTAATGTGACCTTTGCTTGTTGAAGACCTTTTGCAAGGAAAATCATCAAAAGCACTGAACGTTTCAGTTTGCATTGCATAATCCGATGGAATCCAATTAGAAATTGATGAAAATATTGATTTGTTATTGATTTGTTATTGAATTATTGATTTTGTTATTGATTTGAAACAAAGAAAACAAAAAGTTTTTTGTTTTTCTTTTTTTGTTTAGATATTTTTAACTTTCTATTGATTGTAAATTTGTATTTATTTTTATATAATAATCTTTAAAAAAAGAGTTTTTATTTCATGCGTTTTATTTTATTAAAAGAGGAGACTTATTTCAGTGGGAACACTAGATACGAGCATCCACAAACAGCATTGTAATGTAGTGAAACGCCGTGAGGCGAGGGGAGTGTAAACAAGTACACCAGAGAATCTTCAAGAATCCAGGACACCAGACACGTAAAACATCTCCCTTCTATTTATTATTTACTCATCAGTTATTCCTTCATGCCAGTTGTCACCGAAGACACAAAACCATTTCCTTTCCTTTAGTCTAGTTTTCGTTCAGTCTTCCCCTTCATTCTTGTCACGCGCTCTCCGTTTTTCCAAAAAATATCCAAAATGTATCAATCTGTTTGCCCCGGTGACCCCTGCTCGACGGCCCAGATACCAGGTTTATTTATAGCGCGCTGAACTTACTGGTCGTGTTAACTAGCGCCCTCTGCTGATTATAATTAACTTACACTATGCAATAATTACCAGTCCCTCTAAAAACAATATCACTACAAACTCCCCTACTTGGACGATCTGCTCCCGAAGATCGATTGGCCGTTTTTAACAATAATTACCTATAGCTACATGTACATGTATATCTAAACAAAATTGGGGGAGCACGTCAACAATTACACTGTGTAAAACAATAATCCATATTGTACAATCAAATATTCACTTAGATAATCAAGATGATTCCTTCCACTTCAAAGTGATACTTGTACATGTACAACTAATTAGAGCAGGTATACCAGATCATACAAATTCTGTAATCTTAACGTTGTAATTCAAGTTGTCCAAAATATTTACAAATTACAGTATGATGCTGATTATGATTAAATTACCAAATGCGAGACTCAAAGAATTTCAGTATTTATCGCAGTGTTCGTTCATACTGTAACATCCCCAATTCGTTAAGGTGAACCCAATTTAAATTGTATCTTGGATTATTCAACCGCCGATGTTGCCAAACCCACCACCGGTCTTCAAGAAAGGCCGAACACTCCAACAATCCATTGAATTCTGAGACCCTCTCGTTAAATACTTCTAGTGAGACCTGAGAAATCCTTAATCCCCCGTCCGAGGCAAGACTGGTAAAAACACAACCACCTCGGGATACGCATCCCATCTGGAAAGCTCTTCTACCATGTTGCACAATGAAAAATGCACTTCTTGAGGGGTTCTACTCTTTGAACATAAATCATTAGTGCCAAGATCAATAATTAATACTTTAGGCTGAACAATTTTTAGTTGATTAAAATAAAGGCTTGGATTCTTTTCAATCCTGGCCATGGTAAGTCCGCCCTCACCAAGACAAAGTATGGGAACTATTCCCCTCTGCAATTGTACATCATAAACAAAGCCTCTTTTATTTCTCAATCGTTTAACAAAGCTATGTCCAAATAGCACAAAGCATGCCATAATTCAGTTTACGCAGCAAGCAAGGAAAATATTTAAATTGGTCAACTTTCCAAAAAAGTATTAAATAGAGTCCCGTTGGACTAAAATGTACCCAACCAGAAAAGAAAGGACTCTGCGTAGTATTTCTATTACAAAAACAGGCGTGGGAGCACAACACGGCGCTGTTCAGCGAGTTGTCTCACAGAGAACTGGATACCCCCAGCATTCTCAGTAAGACAATGTGATCAAGTCGTGCTGTACTTCAATTTATAACCAAACGCTTGTTTTGGTACCGACTTAGGTACACTTACACATGTAGTCTTAATAGTACTTACGTAACATACCGACAGGCGAAAAGTGAGAAAAACAGTGGGTCTTACTTTTCTGCCAACCAAAAATTAGCTAAATTTATATACATCAGACACAAGCTGATAATCGGAGGTGCTGTCCTGTCAGGCGGTCACTCTGTGAAAGCTGGATACCCCAGTCCTTCCAAGAGTTTTCGCCAGCCTTCTGCAACTCTGTTAACAAAATGAACTAAACAAGTGGGTATAACACTGCAATACTGGAAGACTGCATTCCCACAGCTTCCCTCTCTGGAAGGGTTACCACCTACAGGAAACAACCAGGAATCCCCGAGTCAGCTTAACCTAGTACCGATCGAGGAAGATGGCATGGATTTCCATGCATCCCCTTTGTGACCCTTTGAGATCGACGCATGGGCAACGGCTTCTCAGAGCCACGAGGTGGCTCTCCTAATTTTACATTGCCAACCCCTCCCAGATTTTCTTTGGGTTTAGAGATTAACTCCCAATCTGACTCGTCGTCAGACTCATGACTAAGTTTATAACACTCAGGCTCACTCTCATTCATGGGATCTACACGCAAATACTTCCTATTGATCGTCACCTCTGGTCCCCCCCCTTCATTGGACGAACCTGATACACATCCCCGTGTTCGTTAACCCAAGTCACAACGTATGGGTCATGCTCGTACTTATCTTGTAACTTATGACGGCCACCAAAAGCACATTTCCTTCTCAGCACCTAAGAACCAATACTAATGGGTTTTGCATTAGCTTTGGAGTCGTATGCCCTCTTATTCTGGTTACCTCTTTTAACTACTCGGTCTCGAACAAGATCCCCAGCCCTACCAAGCAATTCGGACTGTTCATTAACAAAGTCTTGATTCCAGTTACTGTTTGACCGACCTAACATCTGATCTAAATGAATGGTGGGTTCTCGCCCAAACATAAGAGTGTAAGGTGCTATACCTGTTGTACAATGTGGCGTTGTGTTGTAAATGAATACAAGGTGGGGAATATAGCTGGCCACCTACGCCGATCACGCTCGTCTATTGACCTGATTAATCCGAACATGGTACGGTTGAACCGTTCTGCCTGAGCGTTGCCTTCCGGATGATAAGGTGTAGTTCTAGTTTTCTTTACACCATACAGAGCGCATAATTCCCTGACCTCATCTCCCTCAAAGTTACGGCCCTGATCACTATGTAATCGATGTGGAATGCCAAACCTATTGAACCAGTGATCTCTTAAGGCCCTAGGCACACTTACTGCTAGCTGATTTTTACAGGGGACGGCTTGAACAAATTTGGTGAATACATCAGTCATTACGTGGACATCCTCGTAACCACCGTGTCCTCGATCAACCTTGACAAAGTCGATGGCTAACACCTCAAGTGGCTTGAATGCAATAAGATGGCGCATGTGTGTTCTTGTCTTGGGCTCGGCAGCCTTAGCTATTATACACTGTGGACATTTACTGACATGGTTACGTACAGCAGCTGCCATTTTGGGCCAATAAACCCTTTGTCTTACCAGAGAGCACGTTCTAGTTACCCCCTGATGGCCCTATTTATCATGGCATCTTGTAATAGCTCTACTCTGCAAACACTTGGGCAACAGTAGTTGGTTTAACTCCCCTTGCAAAGGATCAAGCACTTGACGGTAAAGAACGCCATCTTTCTCAATGATACGTGGGCATTGCCAAAGCCAAAACTTCACTTCCTCAGCTTCACTACGCGCGGAATCATAAGCCTCCCCGGGTTTCCATTTATCATCACAGCGCTTCAAAAAGGAACCTTAGCACTGGATCTGCCCTTTGGAGAGCAGTTAACTGTTCGGAGGTCCATGAGGGGAAAACACCAGGGGGCCCCGCAGCCCTTGCCGTCCCATCTTCACCCCTTTCTTGGTGTTCACGCGCCTCAATACGCCCTAATTGGACTACTGTGGAATGAACCATACCTCGCATCGCCTCTTCGGTCTCCTCGGGAGAAGAATGACCGCGGGGTAGCGGCTAAGAGCGTCAGCACATCGGTTACTTACGCCCGAACGAAACTTTACGTCAAATGTGAAAGCTGCCAGCTGTGCAACCCAGCGCATCTCGCATGCGCCTAACTTTGCCGTCTTCAGATAAGACAAGGGATTATTATCTGTCAGGGTAGTAAAACGAGCCCCTAAGACGTAGTCCCTATACTTGTCAACAACCGCCCATTTTAGGGCCAACAGCTCCAGTTTAAAGGAACTGTAGTCAGGATACTTGGACTCTACACCCCTAAGCCCACGGCTAGCATTAGCCACCGGGTGTCTTTTACCATCTTTATCATCTTGGGTCAAACAGGCTCCAAGTCCTCGTAGAGAGGCATCTACTTATAACACAAAAGGACGAGCAAAGTCGGGATAACTTAACACAGGTGACTGTGTCAATGCCTTCCTAAGACTATCAAAAGCAGTCTGTGCTTCGGTACTCCAGACAAAGTTGTGAACCTTGAATTTGCTACTACCTTTTACCAATGATGGTAATCCTGAATGCAGTGGATCTGCAATCTTTGAGAAATTACGAACGAAACGTTTGTAGTCCCAAGAGCTGTCCGGCATACATGTTTAGCCCCAAATTAATGGTGCCGAAATAACTTCAATCTTGTTCTAACTCAACATGAAGTTAAAACAAACAAAAACACACAAAAAACGCAACGACTTATTTTCAGTACCCTCCAACCAAAAAAACTAGTTTGGATAGACGGGGAATCTTTCTAGATGAAAAATGATACCAAGATTACCCGATTTGGTCCAGTAGTTTTCATTTGTAGGGACCTTTTTCTGGAACGGTGGTCAATTAGACAGGCCTTTTCATTGCTGTCGCGCTTCTGTTAATCAACTATCCAACTGAACCCCGACTTGGCTCCAGAAAAAGGCCACCAGAATGAAAACTACTGGACCGATTGGGTGATCTTGGTATCATTTTTTCGGGGACGCATAGCACCTTCAGCTTCGCTCCAGGTGCTATGCGTCCCTCGGTTGTTCAAAACGTCATATCCCACATCACAGTAGTCAACAATTGTACCGGTATAGTATTGTCGTACAGAAACAATACAAAATAAGTCACGCATGGATTTTACTAATAAATAATAATAATTACCTCCTGTTGATCCTGATGATTGGCCATTGATCCATGTACCAGGACCATATTGATGAGTGCTCTCTTGTAAGGCTCGCTGCATATACTCTCAATGGCATCCATCAGGGTTTCTACGTATCGCTGCCGGTATGCCTTCCTGATCTGAGGCATGTCAATCTAATTAGGTAGAAAGAGAAGAAAACTGCTGATGAGAGCAGAAGCAGCATTTTGTTCATTTTGTGCAGCAGACCACCTTTTACTTCATCAAGAGGAGTGCCGTCGTCTCGAGGTCTGGAGCTTAATAATTTATGGTCTGCGGGTAATTCTGCAGGTTGTGGGTTCGAGACCAGCCTGTGGTTGTGGTGCATATGCCCCCCCAGCAAGGCACTTGCTTCTCCCCAACCAGGAGTAAATGGTTACCTGTGAGGGCAGAGATGGTTATTGTGGTTGAGTGAGTGAGTTTTGGGTTTAACGCCGTACCGGCAACAGTGGCCATATTCACGGCGGGGAATGTGTACAAAATAAAAGACAATAGGTAGTAATAAAAACAACACAGTGAACTGTGGAGAATATATAAAACTTGGAGTCAGAAGGAACAATTATCACACAGGAAAAGAATGAGAACGTTTCAAAAGAATGAAAGAACCATTGTATATAAGTATAACGATAGACTGATTCTAGGCAGTTTTCCAGGAGAATCCCGTTGGAGGCGGGCCACGGAGGATCCCCCAGACACACGGCACCCTGTCTAAATGGGTCCCGCAAGGCCGGCCGTTTCCCTTGCAGTTTTAGGGCCTGGGCCCCGCCGGTATTTTCACAGGTCCACATACCTCCGGGTGATGAGGGGACAATTGCACCGAGTGTCTGGTCAATCCTCCATGACCAGTCCTCCAGGACTAATAGGGCTCCCTGTTTAACTGTCCAGTTGATTAAAATATATAGATTGTGTCAATAAAATGTATAGGCTGAACAATTTTAATTTTGGTTTCATTCATTTACGTTGTGGGTAATGTAGCTGGTTATGTCAGAGAAGACGTTATTTAATATTAGATCTGGGAGATCTACTTCTTGTTCTATTCTTTGATTTAGTAGATATTTGCTGTAGTTCCGTATAGTATACATCCATGTCCTCTTTATTGTGGTTGAATTTAGCTACTTCTGTGCTGAAATGGCAGCATTGAGCTGGTCCCCCCCCCCCCCCCAAGGGAGCAGAGATGGTACGGTATTTGGAATATTTGAATGGCCCGATAAACAGGTAATAATTATGTTAGTGCACACATTCGCATTTCTGTATCCTTGTGGAGACATATCTTTGTACTCGTGTAAAGTCAAGCACGTTTTTTTAAATGCTCTTATTTTAATCACAATTAATTTCCTGGGTTGAAATCATACAGAAAATGTCCCAACCGTTTTTGCACTGTTCCCAGACTTCTCAAATGATAGGAGCCCATGGGGGAACCTGTCTATACTGTTAGTACAGTGCAGATGAATACCGTGCAAACGATTGATGCTATTTTACGTGCAGTATGTACATGTATACAACGCGCGTTGA
Organism: Crossaster papposus; assembly: GCA_037893245.1. Taxonomy (NCBI): domain Eukaryota; kingdom Metazoa; phylum Echinodermata; class Asteroidea; order Velatida; family Solasteridae; genus Crossaster; species Crossaster papposus. The sequence goes on from JBAIAA010000401.1 coordinate 853,971, forward strand.
GCATGCAGTCGTGTGCATACTACCACCCCCCCCCCCCCCCCCCCACCCACACACACAAATTGGGAGCAGAACGCTCCTAATTCAAAATTGCAGTTGACCATTTTTTTTCTTTGCCAGAGCACTTTGACGAACGAGGTACCAATATTAAAACACAGAAACAACATTTTGTGATGTAACATATGCAGATATAGGAAGGCACTTGACTTGCTCACTACTCCTTCTGGCTTTGAAACAGTTAACTTTGAACACACCTGTGTTGCAAATAAGAGAAACTCCTTTCAGTTTGTTGCCATTTATCGCCCTCCGCCTTCCCCTGCAAATAGTTTCAAGACTTCGGACTTCTTAATTGAGTTTGAGAAATTCCTTGATGAACTTTCAATTCTTCCTTGTCAGTAGGTGTTACTGGGTGACTTCAACCTTCATATTGATACTCCGGACAAATGGGATGCTAAGCAATTTCTCTCCACTCTTTCTGCCTTTGGTTTCCAACAACACATTACTGGTTCCACTCATAAACATGGCCACACTCTTGATTTACTAATCTCCCGCATCGATGATGACACCGTGCAAGAGTGGCACACACATCCTGTGCTTTCCTCTGATCACTACATCATTCAATGTTTTTTTGATGCTTGAAAAACCGACTCCCTTGAAGGTCACTAGCACATCTCGAGATTATGGAAAGATCGACCTACAGCTGTTCCTGAATCTACTTGATGATCGCCTTGAAGTTACTTCGCTGACAGAAGATGATCATAATCTTCCTTCTGATGCATATGAGTCCATCACTACATCATTGCTTAATGAGGTCTGCCCTTTGACCACCAGAGTTCGCACTATCAAGTCCAGGTTACCCTGGTACAATGACACTATCCACAAAGAAAGGCGATTCCGTAGACGGCTTGAACGCAAATGGAGTAAAAGTCATCTGGACACTGACCATGATGTGTTTATTCAACAAAATAACTGCGTACAGATGCTGATTGCTGATGCCAAGAAAGCGTACTACTCTGACAAATTCTCCAGTGCCAGTCCCAAGGACATGTACACCACTATAAATGGTCTTTTGAATAACTGTGCCAAGAAACTGTCTGCATGTAGCTCTGACACCGAACTTGCGAATAACTTTTTGTCTTCCTTCATTGGTAAAGTTGAGCAAATTAGAACTGATGTCTCTCAAATTTCTATGTCCTCAGATTTTATTATGCCATGTCAGCATTTTTCTGATCCTTGCATTAATAATATGCACAATTTCAATCCCCTCACTAAATCTGATGTCGACAAACTTATAAGGCACTTTCCTCAAGTCTTGTTCTCTTGACATGGCTTATCAAGAGCTGTCTGACCAGTCTGTTACCGATCATTACTAGAATCATCAACGCTTCTCTTGCATCTGGTGTTTTCCCTGAAACCTTCAAACAGTCCATCATTACCCCCATTCTAAAGAAGCCCGGACTAGATTCTAATGTTCTTATGAGTTATCGTCCCATTTCCAACATCAAATTCATTGGCAAAGTTCTCGAAAAGGCCGCTTCATGTCAAGTTACCAATCATGTTAATAACAATAATCTCGGTGATCCGTTCCAATCAGCATACAAAGCTCACCACAGTACCGAGACTGCTTTGCTCGAGGTGAAAAATGACATCCTGGAATCCCTTGACAAAAACAAAGTTATTCTGCTGGTATTACTTGACATATCAGCTGCATTTGATACCGTTGACCATGGCATAATTATTGATAGAATAGAGACTTGTTTTGTCATTACAGGTACTGCTAAATCTTGGTTTAGGTCGTATCTCAATGAACGTCGTACCAGAGTGTCCATTAGGAATGCCAAATCTGTGGAGCATGTTCTCAGTTTCTCAGTACCTCAGGGCTCCGTCATTGGACCACAGTGCTTTACCATGTATACTCATCCAGTTGGTGATAGGCCTATTATAAGAGAATACAATGTCAATTTTCATGTTTACGCTGATGACACCCAACTCTATACTGAATTTGATCCCAAAGTTGCAGGTGAATCCAATCGTGCTCTTTTTATTCTGTCTACGTGTATTTCTAAGATTAATACCTGGATGGTGCAAAACAAGCTGCAGCTTAATCAAAACAAAACATAATTTTTTTGTTTTTGGTTCCCCGAAGGTCATCAGTACTTTACCTAATCTTGTATTAAGAGTTGGATACATTTGCATAAATCCTTCTACCACTGTAAAAAACCTTGGGGTTACTCTTGACTCATCCTTGTTAATGAACAAACACATCAGTACAGTCTGCAGAATTGTCATAGTGTGAATTTTCATATTCGCAATCTGTGGCGTATACGCCGTTTCCTCACCAAGGATGTTTGTCATAATGCTGTCAGATCATTGGTTCTTTCACGCATTGATTATGCCAACTCATTGTTATACGGTGCCAGGAAAGTGGACCTCAGACGAGTACAGCGCCTTCAAAACAAAGCTGCGTGTCTTGTGTTTGCCTGCGCTAGAGATCAATTCTCATCAGCTCAATTACTGTGCTCATTTCACTGGCTCCCCGTCAAGGAAAGAATCACTTTCAAAATTCTCCTGTTTGTTTAAAAATGTTTCCAACGGCAATCTCCAAGTTACATTTCTGACGGTCTAAATGTATATAATACAGAGGGGCCTGGAGGTCGCAGGGGGCTTCGCTCTTCTTCTGATGTCATCCGGCTGATTGTTCCGCGCTTCAAAAAGGAGGCTGGGGACAGTTCATTCTTTGTTGTTGCCCCTAAATTGTGGAACAAGCTGCCGTGTGCTATCAGAGAAGCGACATCTACTGCGACCTTCAAAACTCAAAACTCACCTATTTCCCAGCTTATGATTTGTTTGTTTTACTGACTTTTCTGTATTTCATTGTATTAATTCTGTTGTTGATGTGAGGCGCTGTGTTCTTTGTAGAGCGCCATATAAATGCCTTGTATTATTATTATATAGGCAAGATAGTTGGAAAAACAAACTGTTCAAATTATGTCAACAAAAATGCTTATTATTTGCAGCTGGAGTATACATGTACATGTATAAGGCAATGTTTGGTGATGCTTTTCATCGATTAACTAGTTGCCATGATTCTGTAATGATGCATTTGTGAGGAACAATTCTTGCTGAGCCACACACACTCATCAGAAGTCATTAGTCATGGCTGAAACACTGTGAATCTAAAGAGCAATTGAAACAGAAAAGCTGGGAAAACCGTATTTTGATTTGGGAGTGGTCAGATGGATTTTACTCCTAGTAGATATTGACATCTTGAACGCACCACGGTGAAACTACTACTATAAGTATCTTGGGAGTGTGCAAAGAACATCACAAAGAACTCTAACGACTCACTCAATGGAAAACGTGACATGGATGTGCTCGTTCTCAACCTCTTTAAACTATTCTGATGGATGCATTTTGATGTATACGTGTGTTCTCGCTCCAATCTGTTTGTTTTGCCTCATCTGTAACTTGTTTTCTCTGCTGGTGTTTCATCGCATACGTGACATGATTCTGCTATGATGCATTTGTGAGAAACAATTCTTGCTGCGCCACACACACTCAGAAGTCATTAGTCATGGCTGAAACACTGTGAATCTAAAGAAAGAGCAATTGAAACAGAAAAGCTGGGAAAACCGTATTATGATTTGGGAGTGGTCAGATGGATTTCACTCCTAGTAGATATTGACACCTTGAACGCACCACGGTGAAACTACTACTATATAAGCATCTTGGGTGTGTGCAAAGAACATCACAAAGAACTTTTTTTGATGTCTACGTGTGTTCTCGCTCTAATCTGTTTGTTTTGCCTCATCTGCAACTTGTTTTCTCTGCTGGTGTTTCATCGCATACGTGACATGCATGACGTCACCAAAGTGCTGCTAGTAGCTCTGACGATATCTGATGTTAGTGTGGGATATTTTGGTCTTCTACATATAATTTTGCCTGTCGAGACTCTGTTTCATACGCCCTAAGAATTGTGACAATGATCACCGTGGTCCGATACATTGCAGTGTCGTATTCTCTGCGGCTACCAATTCTAGTTACCAAACGACGAGCTTACATCGGCTTGGCATGTGCAACCCTACTCTGCCTTGCTATTGAGATAGCTAGAGTGATATCATTTTTAACATGTGTAACAGTAAATTTGTTGGCCATACTGTATATTTCGGTTGCAATAATATTACTTCTGTGCATCATTATTCCATATGTAAAATTGCTGTTAATTGCGAGACATCATGCACAGCGTATAGCAGCAGCTGAGATCAATGCTGAAGATGCACAGGTTCAGCTGCATCGCTCAAATGTCAAATCTCTGAAAACATTTATGATTATCACAGGCACTGTCTGTGTCACTTGGCTACCTACAATTGCAGTCATTTCTGTGGACATTGATTTGTGTCTTTGGAATTTGTTTGAATCTCTGCGTTACAGCAATTCCTGGCTCAATACAATCATCTATTGCTGGAGAAATGAAGCTTACAGAAAGGTTGCTAAAAAGCTCATTTGCCGTAACTGCGCATGAAATTTCTCTCCATAGATTTTAACATTGATTAAAAAAATGAAAAGTTATGATAACCTAATGACGAACAGCCTAACAATGTACATTGTAAAGCAATGAGTTTGAGCACATTATGAGGAACTTTCAAATGTACAGGATTCAGATTTGTGTAATGTGGGTAGCCGCCCCATAAAATGATCCTTGCACTTAACTTCACCGTCAATTTGATGCACAGTAAGAAAGCACAGTTATCTTTGTATTTTGATATGTAGTTTTAGTCACATATTCACAGATCTGAGGTTAATTCCAGGTCTTATCCTGTTGTAAATTATTTTGAGTCATTTAAATATTGATTTTGTGATGATACAGGCCATTTTAAAATACATGTACAGTATGTGTTACATTTTTATTGCACACCAATATCCAACCAATATCCAAAGTGATAGTAAGTCTTCATCAATAATTGAATGGTTGACATGCATTAATGGTAAGGTACACCATTGGTAATTGCTTGAATTATTATGAATGGGTGGATTTGGATGTTGATTTTATAGTAAATATCGTTTAACTGACATGGTCTGAAGTTTTACAATCATGGATGCTAAGAAAAGCAAGGAAAATGGCGTTAGTTTTCAACCGGCTTCGGGCAGTTGTTCTTGTTGTTCTTGGTTTTCTTTGCGATCGCCGTCCGGCAATAATGATTTTTAAAAAAAACCAATTCAATGTTTCGAAAAAGTTACAGAATATCTAGCGCAATCGTTTTGCTGGATGCATACAATTGTTATTTACTTAAACAAGTAAGTAAGATATTTCCTAATAATTCGGTCACACATTTCCGATCTCTGCAAATGGTGTATTATACGTTTAAAGGCAAATTAGACCAACCACTGTTGGCTCCATGGTTACCGTGACCTGCATCGATCTAAATAACAATAGGGTTTTTCAATAGTTGCAAGAAGTGATGAGGTACATGTAGGCAAGTCAGTTGGAAAAACAAACTGTTTAAATTATGTCAACAAAAATGCTTATTATTTGCAGCTGGAGTATACATGTACATGTATAAGGCAATGTTTGGTGATGCTTTTTATCGATCGACTGGTTGCCTTGATTCTGCTTTGATGCCTTTGTGAGGCACAATTCTTGCTGCGCCACAGACACTCATAAGTCACCAGTCATGGCTGAAACACTGTGAATCTAAAAGAAGAGCAATTGAAACAGAAAAGCTGGGAAAACCGTATAAAGGGGTTGCATTGACGTCACGCGCGCTACGCGTACGCGCTAATCGCACTAGCAACCGGGCCGAGCGGCCATTATTGAGGTCAAACAACGTGCAGACCAAAGATCGTAGTCACCCGTAGAGCGCCGCAAGGCGCGTGCAGACGGTACATTACCGTGATTACGCAACTTCCTACTTTGTTTGTTTACGTTTTCGTGCCATGTAGGCCTACTAATATCGGCAGTAGATTGATTGATCAAAGTTTTTTTGCACCTTTCTGTTAAAACATGAGTAAATTGTCCTTATCGAAGTATACGGAAGAGCTTCCGGGGGCCGAAAAAGCTCGGTATGTCGAGAAATTAAGCAGCTGTGGGCTAGAAAAAGATCCGTATTATCTTGATCAGAAAAACCTGGATGGATCGCCCGCTGTCATACCGCAAGTAAAGTGGAGTGATTTGTTTGTGTATCTCATGTCGACACCGAGTCAGTACACACGTGAAGAAATACGAGTAAGTTTTCAACTTGATATTTGTAGTTAATTGTTCATTTACAAATAGGCCTATATAGCCTATATAGGGCCTATCAATGTGGGAGGTGTTTTTTGTTGCCAAATTGGAAGCTCATGCTCGATATTAACTAGGTTTATCACAAAATACAGGAACCGCTATTGTGTCATTTTTATTTAGGCCTACTAGTACATGTATTACTATACTAGATACTGAACATGCCCCTGACTTTTATTTAATGTACAATTTCAGATTCCAATTTGCAGTAAATGCAAAACATTTGTTGAAAACACCTTTTGTCTTTAGGCATGGAAGTCGATGACAGGTTCAGATAGCTTTGTGCAAGCTGGATGGGTTCATGATATGCGCCTCAGTGCCTATTCCACCAAAGAGGGGAACCTGAGATACCTCATCTTGGGTAAGGTCAAACACAGCCAGCGGATGACAGCAACACCTTTGCTTCCTTGGTTTGTGGCAGAGAAAAGTGGAGACATTGTGTCAGCTCACTGCACATGCATGGCAGGGTAAGAATATAATATCATTTTAAGGCTCACTTGATAGCATGAGCTATATCCCTATTTTTGATTAAGATTGGGGGGGGGGGGGGGGGTGTCCTAGGTTCAGTTTCAAAGGCATTGAGGGCTAAGACTAGTAAGACAAGAGAGCTACTTCAATACAAAAATCCTCGGCAAAAAATTAGAAAATGCCAAAGGGATCTACTGATGATTTTGTAGATGCACTGGTGAGATGAAAAGTCTCAAATTAAAGTATAGCAACCTTGAACAAAATATGATTTACATGGTTTATCAGGGAAAAATTAATCAAAAACGCTGGAGAACTGGCAATCTTAAATTTATTTTTAAAATAAGTTTATAGTATTGTGCACGCTTTGGTTAGTATTTAACATTTTAAAAGAAAAAAGTCTTGAAATTAACTTGTTTCTAATAACTATTTTCTACTTTCCCTACTTCAATATAGCCTTGGTGAGGCATGTTCCCATGTGGCAGCCCTGATTTCGTGTGTCATCTGTGCCAATGAGCGCAGGAAATTGACAGGGTTGGATGCTTGCACATCCCAGGAATGTGTGTGGCTACCTTCAAAACGAGATGTGAGTTATTGTAAGGACAGAAGCACAATTTGCGAACAAGAGATCTTTTCAATCCTTGGGCGTTCGTCTTTTGTTGAATTTTATCCTTTGTTGTTAAAGTGTACATTAAGTCAATTGAGTTAGGTTACAGTACAGGAACAAAGGCAAACACAACAGGGAATCCTAAGTCGTTATGAAAAACACGACTGTGTTTTTGTCCGAAACTCTCTTTCTTTAAAATGGTCTTATTTCTTCTTAAATGAATTGTATCCTTCATTTTGATAAAAGGTTTCTGCTGCTGAGATCAAGGCAATAGATTTCACTAGCCCTGCAACAAAAAAGAAGGGAAAAAGAAAAAAACAACAATGTACCCAGGCTTCCAAGAAGGATATAGCCGAGCCAACTGCAGATGAACTGGCATCCTTCCACCGAGCCATAGCATCAAACAAACCAGTTATGCACCATATTCTGGATGACTACGCTGGGGAGTTTATACCCTTGAGTGCTACTGGCAGGTTACCCAAGCCTCTCGGGATGCTGTATAATCCAGATGCCCTCAAATGGCATTTTGCAGAGCTTCTCCAAAATTGTGCCAATATTTTGTATACTTCTCAGGTAATTATATGTCACTGCCAGCTGTCTAAAATAAATCCACTATTCAGTTAGCATGATAGAGACATGCTTGATACAAGTGGAATTTGGGATTAATCTTTTGAAATAAATTCTTCATTTGTTCTTTTGTAAAATAACAATCGTTTGAGAAATTGTTCATGGGGAAACTATTAATCATTAATTTTCTGCAGATGTTATCACCTTTTTTCTCATTTCATGTTTTAGTTGTTCCAGATCACAGAGGAGCAGTGCAAAGAAGTCGAATGCAGGACTCGTGCCCAAGCTGCGAGCAAGCTGTGGTATCAGCAACGCGCTGGACGAATCACTGCATCCCAGTTTCATAGTGCCGTGAAGACCAACTCCGCAATGCCGTCTTCTAGTCTAATTAAGAAAATATGCCATCCTGAGGCATATCGATTTTCCAGTGCTGCAACAAGGTACATGTGCTATAGTAAATTAAATCAATTTTTTTTATTCTTTAAATTCAAGTGGAAGAATTTAAAGTGATGTATTAAAGCACATGCTCTGGCTAAAAAAAATAATTCAGTGCATTTCCTTGTGCAAACAAATAATGGAGGAAAACTATATTTTTGAAGGAATCGAATCCTTACTACACTCTGCAATCTATTTGGTCTGAACTTTATGTGCAATGATTGCCCTGTATTTTTGTTATGAAGTGCACATACATTTGTAAGTGAGTGATTATACATTTGCCCCCCAAAAAACATAACCATCATTTCAGTGAGCACTGTAGATATTTTTTTTTTCAGGTGGGGATGTGAGCATGAAAAAGTAGCCAGGAGCATTTGTGTGTCTATGCTGAGCTCACAACACAGAGACCTGATTGTGGAAGATTGTGGATTTGTTATAAATCCCAAGTTTCCACACCTTGGCGCCTCCCCTGATGGCATGCTGAAGTGTAGCTGCTGTGGCAAGAAGCTGATTGAAGTGAAGTGCCCCTATTGTTTCCGGGAAGGACTACCACTTGAGGACAGCAACAGCAAAAGTCTCTGTGTAAAGAAGGTTGATAGGATCTGGGAGTTAAAGAAAGATCATCCCTACTTTTACCAGATCCAGGCCCAGTTAAATGTTTGTGATGTCAGCGTCTGTGTTTTTGTTCTTTGGACTAATAATGAGCTGATTGTACAAGAAGTAGAACAGGATAATGATTTTTTTAAGTATAATTTACCAACAGTTACCCAGTTTTTCAAAACTGGTATTCTCCCAGAATTAGTAGGGAAGTGGCAGACAAGAAAACCGGTGGAGTCAAATGGCACTGTAGATGTTCCTGTACATGTGGAGATGTCATCCACGTCAGCAGAAGACGATCCCAACATTAGCTGGTGCTTCTGTGAGCGCCCCTCATTTGGCAACATGGTTGCATGTGATAATAAATCATGCGCCATTGTGTGGTTCCATATGGATTGCCTTATGTTGCGGGTTCCTCCAAAAGGTAAGTGGTACTGCCCCCACTGCAGGAAGCTTCCAAAGTTTTCAAAAACAAGAAAACAGCAAGGGTCAGGAATAAGGCAGCATGCTGAATAGGGTGCACCCCTGTATAAATGTTCCCATAGACACCAGTGATAAATGCCCATACTATAAATCCATATGGAACCACACAATGGCACATGATTTATTATCATATGAAGAGTTAAATACATACGTGGGAGGGTCCCTAAATGCACAACAGACCCTCAAAACACAAACTTCCAAAGTATGAATTATTGTTGACTTTTATCTTCCCAAGTGATGGAGGATGCCCTGATAAATTGTGTGTGTGTTTTATTTCAAGTTTATGTCTTGTTTGCAGCAACAAGCTGCTCATCATACGAAAGAAGACTGTATTTCTTTTTAAATTAATTATCCCGGGAAATAAAGCAAATATAGATGTGCAAAAATATTTGTTACATGCACAGATAAATAGTATTTATTAATACAAATTTTATTCTATACAGTATTACGTGTACAGATTTATAAATTATATTTTACAGTATTACATGTACAGACAAATATGTATTTATAGAGTATGTAATTTATTCTATACAGTATTACATGTAAGGACGAATGGTATTTATTTATTCCCTTAATAAATTATGCTTTTATATAGTTATAGAATTTTCAATCATTTTATCAAGGTGAACAGTTTGCAATGAAATTAAGGGTCCTCCAAAATTATACATTGTAACAAAAACTGTACCAGAAACAGATTTGGCTAATATAGAAAAATGCTTGTACAGATGTATCTAAAATGATTGTAATCAAAGTTTATAAGCGTTAAAAATTAAAACAATTCACAAGAATCCCAGCCAAACAAACTGACAAGAAGTAAATTGATATCTCACTACATGTAATTGCACATACAATTTTCAGAGCAGAGAAATTTCACAATATTACTACAATCTGTAGTAAAGGGTGCGAAATTTAGAAAATTAGCTGGTTGCCCTTATTCATTTTAGGTTGCTCTTAGCAATGCTCTTAGCAACCAGGCAAATGTTACTTTTAGCACCCTGAAATAAATGCAAACAATTACTAACATATGCCCAGTCATTGGTTAAAATATATCACTAATGAAGGTCCGTTGTCTATCACAATTAATTGCAGAATTTGGTCACAGGCATTTCGGATACCCCTTTAATCACTGGGAATGATGGAGGGGCAAAGGTTTACCATCGAACAACAAACATGTATGATTTTGTCAATTGTTGACTCTCCTGTTGCCATATCTCTAAGAAAACTGATCGGTACTCTACCCTGTAAAAATGTATATTTATGTTTTACGACACCAATAACTCTTTCTACATGTATCCGAATGGTCGATAATTCACGGCTCCAGTCGACTTCTACTTTTGCAAGTTGTTTCTTCCCATGTGTAAAGGGAGGCACTCTTATTTCTGCCATAACCATGCCACAATAGTCTCCTACAGTAAACCCCCGATCTGCAAGTATTAAATCCCCTGGTAACAATTTGTGCAGAAGGCCACTATTTTCAGTAATTTCCTTGTCAGATGCTCTCCCTCCCCAACATTTACTTAAAAAACTAATAGTAAGAACCTTGTGGTGTGATCCCGATAAGAAATTTCAAAGTGGAATGGTGTTTGTAATTACTCCACACTTGAGCACGAGCCAATAAATCTGAGGGTCTTTCTATGAATACCTCTGTGCAGTCCAAAATAACTGCACACTTGGGGAAAAACTTCCTGAAGGCAGTTGGTATGCTGAGACGCAGGGCTTCACGGCTTGGCCAGTGAATAAAAGATGACGTTTTCACTGCCATAATATCAAGGACTCTATGAAAGTTGCGGGAAACAGTTGATTTGTGCACACCAAACCTGTAGGCTATGTCCTCGTCAAAAAGGTTGAGTCTAAGTTTGAGAAAAAACATAAGCACTTGTGAGAACTTGCTGAGTTTTTGACAGTCCGGTAAAGCACTGGACACAAGTGTCAAAAGTGACAGATAAACTGTCCATGATGACAAGCCTGTATAGAATTTGACTTTGTCATCATCATCTTTGAAGTAATCTTCATCCATCTCCTTCTGCTTCAGTTGCTCTCCCTGTTTGCGAACAGTTTCCCTCAGCGCCATGTTGTCCTGCTCACTGTCTCTCAGATGTTTCTCTAATTCAGAAATGTTTTCCATGGTAAGATTCGTTTGACAGGATGATTCCATTTGCTCTGTAGCAGAAGTGGGAGAGACTGATGATTTATTCTGATCTTTAGGAAGACAGGAAGAGGCTAATGATTCATTCTGCTCTTTATCAAGATGTGTAGAGATTGATGATTTCTTCTGCTCTTTAGCAAGCTGGGAAGAGGCCGATGATTCTTTCTGCTTTTCAGCAAGATGAGGGGAGACCAATGATTTCTTTTGCTCTTTATCAATATGTGTAGCAACCGATGATACCCTCTGCAACTGCAATAATGCTTGAGCTGCAGATAGTTCTTCTGAATCCCTTTTGCGCATGTTCAGTCGAAGGTTTCTTGAACTTGAGGTCGAAACTGCTGCATTATTTATGGCCCATGTTTCGTGTTGGTGCCCAATCCGGATCATCACAGCTAAACAATCTAGCAGGCTTTCCTGCAAGAAATAAGTTTAAAATAATTAACACCTCATGCTTAGGTTCTGCCTACTGAATCCTGATTGGCTTTAGAATGTGTCGCATTGCTGGTGTTTCATCGCATACGTGACTTGATTCTGCTATGATGCATTTGTGAGGAACAATTCTTGCTGCGCCATAGACACTCAGAAGTTATTAGTCATGGCTGAAACATTGTGAATCCAAAAGAAGAGAAATTGAAGCAGAAAAGCTGGGAAAACCGTATTATGATTTGGGAGTGGTCAGATGGATTTCACTCCAAGTAGATATTGACATCTTGAACGCACCACCTTGAAACTACAGTATAAGCATCGTGGGTGTGTGCAAAGAACATCACAAAGAACTCTAACGACTCACACAATGGAAAATACGACATGGGGGTGCTCGTTCTCAACCTCTTTAAACTATTCTGATGGATGCATTTTGATGTCTACGTGTGTTCTCGCTCCAATTTGTTTGTTTTGCCTCATCTGCAACTTGTTTTCTCTGCTGGTGTTTCATCGCATACGTGACATGCATGACGTCACCAAAGTGCTGCTAGTAGCTCTGACGATATCTGATGTTAGTGTGGGATTTTTTGGTCTTCTGAATGTAATTTTGCCTTTCGAGACTCTTGTTTTATACGCCCTACGAATTGTGACAGATTTTTGTCAGGTTCTGGGATTTTGCATTCTGGCAATGATTACTGTGGTCCGATACATTGCAGTGTCGCAACCTCTGAGGCTACCAACTCTAGTTACCAAAAGACGAGCTTACATCGGCTTGGCATGTGCAGCCCTACTCTGCCTTGCTATTGAGATAGCTAGAGTGATATCATATTTAACATGTGTAACAGTGAATTTGTTGGCCATACTCTATATTTTGGTTGCAATAATATTACTTTTGTGCATCATTATTCCATATGTGAAATTGCTGTTAATTGCGAGACATCATGCACAGCGTATAGCAGCAGCTGAGATCAATGCTGAAGATGCACAGGTTCAGCTGCATCGCTCAAATGTCAAATCTCTGAAAACATTTCTGATTATCACAGGCACTGTCTGTGCCACTTGGCTACCTACAATTGCGGTCCTTTCTGTGGACATTGATGTTTATCTTTGGAATTTGTTGGAATCTCTGCGTTACAGCAATTCCTGGCTTAATACAATCATCTATTGCTGGAGAAATGAAGCTTACAGAAAGGTTGCTAAAAAGCTCATTTGCCGTAACTGCGCATGAAATGTCTCTCTATATATTTTAACATTGATTAAAAAAATTAAAAAGTTATGATAACCTAATGACGAACAGCCTAACAATGTACATTGTAAAGCAATGAGTTTGAGCACAGTATGAGGAACTTTCAAATGTACAGGATTCAGATTTGTGTAATGTGGGTGGCCGCCCCATATGACCCTTGCACTTCACCTTCAGTTTGATGCACAGTAAGAAAGCACAGTTAGCTTTGTATTTTGGTATATGCAGTTTTAGTCACTTATTCACAGATCTGAGGTTAATTCCAGGTCTTATCCTGTTGTAAATTATTTTGAGTCATTTGAATGTTGAATTTGTGATGATACAGGCCATTTTATAATACATGTATGTGTTACATTGTTATTGCACACCAATATCCAACCAATATCCAAAGTGATATTTTTGGTTCTGGGGTTCGGCTATTTTTGATGGTTGAATCGCTGACATGTGTAATCTCGCACATATTGAACAAGCAATGCACTATCTTCGTAGTAAAGGTAGTGTTAGAATGTGTACGCGTACGACGATCGAATAGACTTTGGCCTAGATGCGTTTATACCGAGCCGAAGAAGAGGGCATTAACAATGTCCAGGCACATTTATTTATTCCATTTCTTTACCCAGGGTGTTCCCAAACAGTTTAACACTGCTTTTAATTGGGGCCCTACATACTACATCATCAAATAAAATAACAGTACATATAATAATATAATACAGACGTATACAAGGATATTGACAGGAATCCAAAACATTAATACTAATTCTGATTTACGAGATAGGCGAAAACCCGCCCAATAAAAAATGGGGGGGGGGGGGGAAAGGGAACGGAAAATTTTCATCCGGCTCCACATTATAGTGGCAACCAAGTTATAACTCCGTAGATCAGCGCAATTGGCATAATATCTAACGGATGACTAGTCGGAGCTCCGATTTAAATGTGCTTAATGGGTCCAACGCCCTGCAATTTTTCGGGCAGATTCCAAATATTTGCACCACTCACAGCAAAACTTGTGGCGTAGCATTTTTGTTTGGCGAAAGGAACTTTCAGTGCCGTGTGGGTGGATTGCCTTGTTTTGCGAATAACTGTAAGTGGTTTGAAAATATTTGTCATGTACAACGGGTTCATTTTGTTGAGACTTTTGAAGACAAGAATAGCCTTTTTTGACTTGACTCTTTTTGAAAAGCGAGCCCAATTAAGACAGCAAACATATCCTCTGAAGGGCTGAGGAAGGTACATTTAAGGATTATCCGCGCGGCTCTTTTGAGACATTTGTTTAACATAATCGTGAGATATGTGCCATATCTACCATGAGCCGGTTTTAAACGTACGTTTAATACCGGCTAACCACATAATTATTTCTTCCCATTCATGAATTCCTTTTAGGTAAAATACGTCAAAACAAGTAAACAAAACGATTTTGTTAAACAATTATACTTCATATTTTGTGAAACACCCCTCTAGCTATATTATGGTATGTTCTTCAAATATCCTCACTTGTGTGACGTGATGAGTCGGAAAGGCGAATTGTTTTCCGTAGGTGGGTGATTCAACATTCATGAATTATTCAGTAGTTGCATTGATCACGGTACAACACTTAGGTTCTAGGTCTTTTTTCCCCTTTAAATTAAACATACTCTAAAGATATCAATTTGACTAGGAAAAACGAGGTGACCTACAGCAGGATTCGAACCAGGGATCTTTGATCCATAGCCCATCCCACTATCCACTACATTGTATAGCAGCTCGACAACAGCTGTTCTTTAAAGTAATTTAATGTAATTAGTTAACTAAATAACAACAATGCTGTGACGTCATGTTATTCCGATGAATAAACATAACTTTTCATCCAAAATACTAAAATGTTGACTCATCCACCTACGGAACAAAATTCGCGTCTGGAAGGCGTAATTTTTTTCTAGAGGGGTTAGGGGTAATAAATAGGCGTATCTACATCTCACTGAGTGGAAGACACTTAGGTTCTCAGATCCTTATTTTCTTTTAAATTAAACTTACTCCAACAATAACATTGGAGTCAAAAAAATAGTCAATGAAAAATAAGCAGAGACCGAATTTGAACCGCAGTCGAACGATCTTTACCCTAACCCATTATCCACTAAGGTACCGTGAGAGGTCGACAGAAGCCGTTTTTCAAAGTGCTTTAATGTACCTCTGGGCTACGTGTATCATGACGCGAGGGGTCTAAGGCCGCCCATTTATGATAATTACCCCTAACCCTCCTAGTAAAAAACGCGTCCGGGGGCAGCCTCGCCACCATAGGTACGTGTGCGTTCCCTGACTCGATTTTTTTTAAATAAATCATTCATTTATAAAGTTTGTAAAGTTGAGTAAAGGATTCTTTCTCACGTGATTATACCAGTACATACTTGTGTGTTTAAGATTAGTTACTTTTATTGTAGGTAGTGTATAAGATAAAGTTAACAAAAATTGGTGGCACTTAGTAGCTTGACCGTCATCTTGAAGACTATGAGCACCGAGGCCTCTGCCTGAGACCCCACCCTTGTGGTACGGATCTGAGCTCCGTTGATGCCGACATGGGCCCAATTTCTTTGCTCTGCTTACCGTATGCGAAAAATTCTTGCTTACTGTAGCAGCAAATGCTGTGCTTACGGTAAGCGTATTTTACGGGTTAGCGAGGAATTGTAGCTTCTGTGCATGCGTACAGGGTTAGCACAGACATTTTCTGCTAGCGCGGTTAGCCTATGATTTGAAGGAAATCCGTGTTGTTAAGGCCGAGATCATGGAAGCAAAGCTACTAAGCCGCCAAAGCATTTCATGCCAGATTTTTCTGTAAGTTTAAACATATATTACCGACTTGTGATAAACAATAATTGTATAAACACAATTTGTATATCACATGTTTGTACTGGTTTATTAATGAGAATAATTATTGTGGCAATTGTTTATAAACAGCGGTTAATAGAAATTCGTTCCTAATGATTTAAACGAGAAGTAACTAAAAGGTAAGTTACACCATTTGCAGATATCGAAAAATCTTATTATCGAATTATTAAGAAATAATCGTACTTATTCCAAAGTAAATAATGATTGTAGGCATTCAGCAAAATGATTGCGCTAGATATCATATAGATATCCAAAAAACCAACATAACAAACAAAAACAACATAAGAACGACTGCCTGACACCGGTTCAAAACGAATGCCGTTTTTCTTGCTTT
Source organism: Crossaster papposus (assembly GCA_037893245.1). Taxonomy (NCBI): domain Eukaryota; kingdom Metazoa; phylum Echinodermata; class Asteroidea; order Velatida; family Solasteridae; genus Crossaster; species Crossaster papposus. The sequence continues at coordinate 870,404 of JBAIAA010000401.1, forward strand.
TCTCAGCATCCATGATCATAACATTTCGGACAGGTTAGTTAAACGATATTTACTATAAAATACAACCTCCCAAATACCAATGGTGTATCCTACATTTAATAGACGAGTATTTTCCAATTTTAAACAATGTTATAATAGAACCTAATTTTCAGGGCTATTTGTTTTGGGTATGAACATTGAGAACACCAGACACTACCAATGCTGTCCGGGACCTGACGTCATCCACCGATGCGTGCCTCTGAGCTAGTGACCCCGTCCAAAGTAACGGACATCACATCGGGTTCGAGTGTAATATTTTAATTTATTGTGATTGTATTAAATGTATTAGTTATGTTACTTTATTTAAGGTTAGTTGTTAGTGATAATTAAACTGTTTTGTTGAATGTATTACTTTGTGTTCCCGTTTCGTTTGTAGGGTGTTCATTTTTCCTGGGGTTCCTTTAGCTGTATCAAAATTGTATCACTTGGTCCCAATCATGGAGGATCGTGTGACAGTCATGTACGAACTTTGTTTTTTCAAGACTGCGCAATATCGTACCTGTACATTATGCACTTTTGAAGCCTTGTTTTGTTCTTGCGCAGTAGAGATACAACAGAGGTACGTGCATATATTTAAATAGTTGCTATATAACGCGACGTCAAAATATCATGTTTGGAAGGATTTAATCTTCCAAACATCTGCTTGCTGCTTCTGTTGGATGTCGCCATCGCTCTCCTTTCGACGCTTCTAACACAGAGGCTTAAGACGTCTACCACAGGTTCTCTTCCACGGGTGTTTATGACTTCTGACTAGCACCCTCGAACAAAGATACTGACAATTTGGAAGACCGCCAACATAGGGCAAGATAGCTCAGTTGGTAGAGTGCCGGTTCGGTATTCCAGAGGTCGCAGGTTCGTGTCTCGCCTTGCCTATTTCTTTGTTCACTTTGAGATTTATGCAAATTTACCCAGTCAGTTTCCCTTGTGGTTTATTTCTGTTTATACAAACAACCCAGATAGATCATCTCCAGTAAACTACAGACCAATCTCCCTCACATCAGTAGCCTGCACATAATTTCTCATCACATCATGGCTCATGTAGAAGATTATAAGATCATAAAGGAACAACCAACATAGCTTTTGGAAACACCACTCATGCGAAACCCGGCTTATAAACACCGTGGAAGGAATCTACCATAGAAGAAATCTGGATCGGGGCACTGCACTAGGTCCACTGGTGTTCCTACTCTACATCAACGATATAGGTAAAAACAGCACGGACACCAACATAGTTTTTTTGCTGATGACTGCCTGTTGTTCCGTCACATCTCCAGTCCTAATGATCAACTTCAACTTTGGTCTCACTGGTCCCAAAGTGTCACACGCTTCACATGACAAGGTGCAGAACAAAATGATGGATACTGATATCACTGAGGTACCCAACCATCTATACCTAGTAATTGAAATCTCCAAAGATTGTTCATGGTCTAACTTCATCAACCGGATAGTCAGCAGCGCAAATAGAACTTTGGGTTTTGTAAGACGGAACCTCTCCAGATGTGATCCGGAGTTTGCGTGTCGTGAATAATTTATGAAAAAGGACTTAAACTTGGTCGCTAATTGAATCTCTCGGAAACGTGCGGGAAAATCGTCAAAAGTTAAGAATTGCTTGCCAAATTAATATCTGAGACCGTTGTGGCGATCCCCCCAAAATACCTGATGATATCGACGTATTTGTCGGTCTGTTGGTTTCAATTCAATGCACTACCGGTATTATTGAAAAATAAACGAAAATTTGCTCCAAAATTAACGTTAGTGCTGCCGCCATTTTGTTTTGCCTGAGCTAGACAACTTCTTTTACGGCTAGATTTGTTTTGAAGTTGTAGCCGTAGCTGTAGCTCTAGACAACATTTCGGACAGCGCTACAAAATGGCCGCCGTAGACAATAGACCTAGCGTAGCTCTAGACACGCGTTTCGGACACGGCCTTAATATCCGAGACCGTTGTGGCGATCCACCAAAAAATGCACGTTTTTAAAACAACAGCTTCGGCGCGACTGTGGATCCAGCTGCTTTTTGTGAACTACGCATGCGTGAGGCCGGATTTAAAGTAAACTAATACATGCTATATTAAAAACAGCCGTCAGATAAAGCAGTGTGTGACTTTTCACTCGACACTTATAAAAAAGAGACGATCAAGACTTTTGTCAGATGGCTGATTTGGTGAGTTATACGATGTTGACTTGGCAACAGTTTATTACTGTGTTTAGCATTGTTACAATTCTAAGACAAGACAGCCTTAAAACAAGTACTTTGAAATTAAAGGTTGTATTTGTTTTATTTTAACATAGTTTCAAAACTTTTGAAATATTGAAGAAGTTATAACTTGCAAAATATGTAATAAAAGTACATCAACACAGGTTATACATTTGTTGATTTTGGGAAAAGTCGTGACATTACGGTAGTTATCCTATTCTTAGATGTTAATTTTAAAGGTCAAGTGTTTATTTGTACAATTTGTTTTGTTCTATCAAAGTTTGCCACATAAGTATTTTAATACTTAGGGCATTCAGTATCTTCCTAAATATGCTTCGATTTGTGACTGTTTTCCAACAATCTATTGTAAGCATCTTGGGTGTGTGTAAAGAACATCACAAAGAACTATGACGACTCACTCAATGGAAAACATTACAAGAATAGAGAAGTTCTCAACCTCTTCATACCCTTGTTGAATCAAGTTGTTGTTTGATGTACATGTGTGCCCTAGCTCCAATCTGTTCGTTTTGCCTCATCTGGCATCTGCAACTTGTTTTCTCTGCTGGTGTTTCATCGCATACGTGACATGTATGACGTCACCAAGCTGATGCTAGTAGCTCTATAACAACAACTGATGTTGGTGCGGGATCTGTTGGTCTACTACATGTATTTGTGAGTCTCGAAGACCAACTTTATCGTGTTGGAAAAGCCGTAATAATCGTGGCAGAATTTTGTCAGCTTCAGCCTTGATTATGCCATGACACACTTTGCAAAGTAGCATTGTTGCTGTGTCAGACAAACAAGTCACTAGTCATGACTGAAACACTGTAAATCTACAAGATGTATTACAGAACTTCCAAAAAAATTGGGGGAAAAAGGCTGGACAACCCTTATATGGTTGTGTTCTGATGGATTCTTACTCCATAGATCAACATATTATATTGACGTCTCGAATGCATTACGGCGAAATAATAGCACTTGATTTTAGTATGGCAAAATGAACTACATCCATCTAAGCATCTTGAGTGTCTGCAAGGAACTTATTTAATGGAAAATGTGACAGGACTGTGGGAGTTCTCAACCTCTTCATGCTCTTGTGAGAAGAAAGTCTCAGACAAATCAAATATTATGATGTTCGTGTATATGTGTGTTCTAGCTCCAATCTGTTAGTTTTGCCTCATCTGCAACTTCTTTTCTCTGCTAGTGTTACATCGCATACATGACATGCATGACGTCACCAAACTGCTGCAAGTAGCTCTAACAACAACAGCTGATGTTGGTGTGGGATCTGTTGGCACAATTGTGGCAGACTGTTTTCAGCTTCCGGGATTTTGCATTCTGGCAATGATCACCGTGGTCCGATACTTTGCAGTGTCACAGCCTCTGAGGCTACAAGCTCTATAGTTACCATTAGACGAGCTTATATCGGCTTGGCATGTCCAGTACTACTCTGCCTTGTTTATCCCATTTGCGAAATGATATTAATTGTCGTGCATGCAATAGAAAGCACGTTTTTGATACTATCGATACTTTTGTTTATCATTATTTCACATGTAAAATTGCTGTTAACTGCGAGACATCAAGCACAGCGTATAGCAGCAGCTGAGATCAATGCTGAAGATGCACAGGTTCAGCTGCATCGCTCAAATGTCAAATCTCTGTAAACATTTATGATTATCACAGGCACTGTCTGTGTCACTTGGCTACCTACAATTGCAGTCATTTTTGTGGACATTGATTTTTGTCTTTGGAATTTGTTGGAATCTCTGCGTTACAGCAATTTCTAGCTTAATACAATCATCTATTGCTGGAGAAAGGAAGCTTACAGAAAGGTTGCTAAAAAGCTCATTTGCCGTAACTGCGCATAAAATGTCTCTCTATAGAATTTAACATTGATTAACAAAAATTATGATAACATATGACGAGCAGCCTAACAATGTACATTGTAAAGCAATGAGTTTGAGCACAGTATGAGGAACTTTCAAATCTACAGGATTCAGATTTGTGTAATGTGGGGGGCTGCTCCATAATTATGATCCTTGTACTTATATGCACAGTAAGAAAGCACAGTTAGCTTTGTATTTTGGTATATGCAGTCACAGATCTGAGGTTAATTCCAGGTCTTATCCTGTTGTAAATTATTTTGAGTCTTTTGAATATTGATTTTGTGATGATACAGGTCATTTTATAATACATGTACAGTATGTGTTACATTTTTATTGCACACCAATATCCAACCAATATCCAAAGTGATAGTAAGTCTTCATCAATAATTGAATGGTTGACATGCATTAAAGGTGGGTACACCATTGGTAATTGCTTGAATTATTACGAATGGGTGGATTTGGGGGTTGATTTTATAGTAAATATTGTTTAACTGACCTGTCTGAAGTTTTACAATCATGGATGCTAAGAAAAGCAAGAACAACATCGTTAGTTTTCAACTGGCTTCGGGCAGTTGTTCTTATGTTCTTGGTTTTGTTGCCTTCGCCGTCCGGCGATAGTTATTTAAAAAAAAAAAAAATCTATTTTTCGAAAAAGATACAGAATATCTAGCACAATCATTTTGCTGGATGCATACAATTGTTATTTACTTTCAAGTAAGTAAGGTATTTCCTAAAAATTCGGTCAAACATTTTCGATATCTGCAAATGGTGTATCATACCTTTAAAGGCAAATTAGACCAACCACTTTTGGCTGCATGGTTACCATGGCCTGTGTCGATCTAAATAACAATAGAGTCTTTCAATAGTTGCAAGAAATGATGAGGTACATGTAGGCAAGTCAGTTGGAAAAACAAACTGTTCAAGTTATGTCAACAAAAATGCTTATTATTTGCAGCTGGAGTATACATGTACATGTATAAGGCAATGTTTGGTGATGCTTTTCATCGATTAACTGGTTGCCTTGATTCTGCTCTGATGCATTTGTGAGGCACAATTCTCGCTGCGCCACAGTCACTCAGAAGTCACTAGTCATGGCTGAAACACTGTGAATCTAGAGGAAGAGCAATTAAAACAGAAAAGCTTGGAAAACCGTATTATGATTTGGGAGTGGTCAGATGGATTTTACTCCAAGTAGATATTGACATCTTGAACGCATCACGGTGAAACTACAGTACTAAGCATCTTGGGTGTGTGCAAAGAACACCACAAAGAACTTTAACGACTCACACAATGGAAAACATGACAGGGATGTGCTCGTTCTCAACCTCTTTAAACTATTCTGATGGATGCATTTTGATGTATACGTGTGTTCTCGCTTCAATCTGTTTGTTTTGCCTCATCTGCAACTTGTTTTCTCTGCTGGTGTTTCATCGCATACGTGACATGATTCTGCTATGATGCATTTGTGAGAAACAATTCTTGCTGCCCTACAGACACTCAGAAGTCATTAGTCATGGCTGAAACACTGTGAATCTAAAGGAAGATAAATTGAACCAGAAAAGCTGGGAAAACCGTATTATGATTTGGGAGTGGTCTGATGGATTTCACTCCGAGTAGATATTAACATCTTGAACGCACCACGGTGAAACTACTACTATATAAGCATCTTTGGTGTGTGCAAAGAACATCACAAGAAACTCTAACGACTCACACAATGGAAAACGTGACAGGGATGTGCTCGTTCTCATTCTCTTTTAACTATTCTTATGGATGCAATTTGATGTATACTTGTGTTCTCGCTCCAATCTGTTTGTTTTGCCTAATCTGCAACTTGTTTTCTCTGCTGGTGTTTCATCGCATACGTGACATGCATGACGTCACCAAAGTGCTGCTAGTAGCTCTGACAATATCTGATGTTAGCGTGGGATCTTTTGGTCTTCTACATATATTTTTTTCTTTCGAGACTCTTGTTTTATACGCCCTAGGAATTGTGACAAACTATTTTCAGCTTCTGGGATTTTGCATTCTGGCAATGATTACTGTGGTCCGATACATTGCAGTGTCGCAACCTCTGAGGCTACAAACTCTAGTTACCAAAAGACGAGCTTACATCGGCTTGGCATGTGCAACCCTACTCTGCCTTGCTATTGCGATAGCTAGAGTGATATCACATTTAACATGTGTAGGCCTAAGAGGAAATTGGTTGGCCATACTGTATATTTCGGTTGCAATAATATTACTTTTGTGCATCATTATTCCATATTTAAAATTGCTGTTAATTGCGAGACATCATGCACAGCGTATAGCAGCAGCTGAGATCAATGCTGAAGATGCACAGGTTCAGCTGCATCGCTCAAATGTCAAATCTCTGAAAACATTTATGATTATCACAGGCACTGTCTGTGTCACTTGGCTACCTACAATTGCAGTCATTTCTGTGGACATTGATTTTTGTCTTTGGATTTTGTTGGAATCTCTGCGTTACAGCAACTCCTGGCTTAATACAATCATCTATTGCTGGAGAAATGAAGCTTACAGAAAGGTTGCTAAAAAGCTCATTTGCCGTATCTGCGCATAAAATGTCTCTCTATAGAATTTAACATTGATTAAAAAAAATTATGATAACATATGACGAGCAGCCTAACAATGTACATTGTAAAGCAATGAGTTTGAGCACAGTATGAGGAACTTTCAAATGTACAGGATTCAGATTTGTGTAATGTGGGGGGCTGCTCCATATGATCCTTGCACTTATATGCACAGTAAGAAAGCACAGTTAGCTTTGTATTTTGGTATATGCAGTCACAGATCTGAGGTTAATTCCAGGTCTTATCCTGTTGTAAATTATTTTGAGTCTTTTGAATATTGATTTTGTGATGATACAGGCCATTTTATAATACATGTACAGTATGTGTTACATTTTTATTGCACACCAATATCCAACCAATATCAAAAGTGATAGTAAGTCTTCAGCAATAATTGAATGGTTGACATGCATTAAAGGTCGGGTACACCATTGGTAATTGCTTGAATTATCATGAATGGGTTGATTTGGGGGTTGATTTTATAGTAAATATTGTTTAACTGACCTGTCTGAAGTTTTACAATCATGGATGCTAAGAAAAGCAAGAACAACGGCGTTAGTTTTCAACCGGCTTCGGACAGTTGTTCTTATGTTGTTTTTTGTTTTTTTGCAATCGCCGTCCGGCGATAGTTATTGAAACAAATACAAAAAAATATATTTTTCGAAAAAGATACAGAATATCTAGCGCAATCATTTTGCTGGATGCATACAATTTTTATTTACTTTCAAGTAAGTAAGATATTTCCTAATAATTCGGTCACACATTTTCGATATCTGCAAATGGTGTATCATACCTTTAAAGGTAAATTAGACCAACCACTTTTGGCTCCATGGTTACCATGACCTGCCTCGATCTAAATAACAATAGGGTCTTTCAATAGTCGCAAGAAATGATGAGGTACATGTAGGCAAGTCAGTTGGAAAAACAAACTGTTCAAATTATGTCAACAAAAATGCTCATTATTTGCAGCTGGAGTATACATGTACATGTATAAGGCAATGTTTGGTGATGCTTTTCATCGATCAACTTGTTGCCATGATTCTGCTATGATGCATTTGTGAGGAACATTTCTTGCTGCGCCACAGACACTCAGTCATTAGTCATGGCTGAAACACTGTGAATCTAAAGGAAGAGAAATTGAACCAGAAAAGCTGGGAAAACCGTATTATGATTTGGGAGTGGTCAGATGGATTTCACTCCTAGTAGTTATTGACATCTTGAACACACCACGGTGAAACTACTACTATATAAACATCTCTGCCTTGCTATTGAGATAGCTAGAGTGATATCACATTTAACATGTGTAGGCCTAAGAGGAAATTGGTTGGCCATACTGTATATTTCGGTTGCAATAATATTACTTTTGTGCATCATTATTCCATATGTAAAATTGCTGTTAATTGCGAGACATCATGCACAGCGTATAGCAGCAGCTGAGATCAATGCTGAAGATGCACAGGTTCAGCTGCATCGCTCAAATGTCAAATCTCTGAAAACATTTATGATTATCACAGGCACTGTCTGTGTCACTTGGCTACCTACAATTGCAGTCATTTCTGTGGACATTGATTTTTGTCTTTGGATTTTGTTGGAATCTCTGCGTTACAGCAACTCCTGGCTTAATACAATCATCTATTGCTGGAGAAATGAAGCTTACAGAAAGGTTGCTAAAAAGCTCATTTGCCGTATCTGCGCATAAAATGTCTCTCTATAGAATTTAACATTGATTAAAAAAAATTATGATAACATATGACGAGCAGCCTAACAATGTACATTGTAAAGCAATAAGTTTGAGCACAGTATGAGGAACTTTCAAATCTACAGGATTCAGATTTGTGTAATGTGGGGGGGGGGCTGCTCCATATGATCCTTGCACTTATATGCACAGTAAGAAAGCACAGTTAGCTTTGTATTTTGGTATATGCAGTCACAGATCTGAGGTTAATTCCAGGTCTTATCCTGTTGTAAATTATTTTGAGTCTTTTGAATATTGATTTTGTGATGATACAGGCCATTTTATAATACATGTACAGTATGTGTTACATTTTTATTGCACACCAATATCCAACCAATATCAAAAGTGATAGTAAGTCTTCAGCAATAATTGAATGGTTGACATGCATTAAAGGTCGGGTACACCATTGGTAATTGCTTGAATTATCATGAATGGGTTGATTTGGGGGTTGATTTTATAGTAAATATTGTTTAACTGACCTGTCTGAAGTTTTACAATCATGGATGCTAAGAAAAGCAAGAACAACGGCGTTAGTTTTCAACCGGCTTCGGACAGTTGTTCTTATGTTGTTTTTGGTTTTTTTGCAATCGCCGTCCGGCGATAGTTATTGAAACAAATACAAAAAAATATATTTTTCGAAAAAGATACAGAATATCTAGCGCAATCATTTTGCTGGATGCATACAATTTTTATTTACTTTCAAGTAAGTAAGATATTTCCTAATAATTCGGTCACACATTTTCGATATCTGCAAATGGTGTATCATACCTTTAAAGGTAAATTAGACCAACCACTTTTGGCTCCATGGTTACCATGACCTGCCTCGATCTAAATAACAATAGGGTCTTTCAATAGTCGCAAGAAATGATGAGGTACATGTAGGCAAGTCAGTTGGAAAAACAAACTGTTCAAATTATGTCAACAAAAATGCTCATTATTTGCAGCTGGAGTATACATGTACATGTATAAGGCAATGTTTGGTGATGCTTTTCATCGATCAACTGGTTGCCATGATTCTGCTATGATGCATTTGTGAGGAACATTTCTTGCTGCGCCACAGACACTCAGTCATTAGTCATGGCTGAAACACTGTGAATCTAAAGGAAGAGAAATTGAACCAGAAAAGCTGGGAAAACCGTATTATGATTTGGGAGTGGTCAGATGGATTTCACTCCTAGTAGTTATTGACATCTTGAACGCACCACGGTGAAACTACTACTATATAAACATCTTGGATGTGTGCAAAGAACATCACAAAGAACTCTAACGACTCACACAATGGAAAACGTGACAGGGATGTGCTCGTTCTCAACCTCTTTAAACTATTCTGATGGATGCATTTTGATGTATACGTGTGTTCTCGCTCCAATCTGTTTGTTTTGCCTCATCTGCAACTTGTTTTCGCTGCTGGTGTTTCATCGCATACGTGACATGCATGACGTCACCAAAGTGCTGCTAGTAGCTCTGACAATATCTGATGTTAGTGTGGGATCTTTTGGTCTTCTACATATAATTTTGCCTTTCGAGACTCCTGTTTTATACGCCCTACGAATTGTGGCAAACTATTTTCAGCTTCTGGGATTTTGCATTCTGGCAATGATTACTGTGGTCCGATACATTGCAGTGTCGCAACCTCTGAGGCTACCAACTCTAGTTACCAAAAGACGAGCTTACATCGGCTTGGCATGTGCAACCCTACTCTGCCTTGCTATTGAGATAGCTAGAGTGGTATCATTTTTAGCATGTGTAACAGGAAATTGGTTGGCCATACTGTATATTTCGGTTGCAATTATATTACTTTTGTGCATCATTATTCCATATGTAAAATTGCTGTTAATTGCGAGACATCATGCACAGCGTATAGCAGCAGCTGAGATCAATGCTGAAGATGCACAGGTTCAGCTGCATCGCTCAAATGTCAAATCTCTGAAAACATTTATGATTATCACAGGCACTGTCTGTGTCACTTGGCTTCCTACAATTGCAGTCATGTTTGTGGACATTGATTTGTGTCTTTGGAATTTGTTGGAATCTCTGCGTTACAGCAATTCCTGGCTTAATACAATCATCTATTGCTGGAGAAATGAAGCTTACAGAAAGGTTGCTAAAAAGCTCATTTGTCGTAACTGCGCATGAAATGTCTCTCTATAGATTTTAACATTGATTAAACAAAATATATGTTATGATAACATATGACGAACAGCCTAACAATGTACATTGTAAAGCAATGAGTTTGAGCACAGTATGAGGAACTTTCAAATGTACAGGATTCAGATTTGTGTAATGTGGGGGGCTGCTCCATATGATCCTTGCACTTATTATGCACAGTAAGAAAGCACAGTTAGCTTTGTATTTTGGTATATGCAGTCACAGATCTGAGGTTAATTCCAGGTCTTATCCTGTTGTAAATTATTTTGAGTCTTTTGAATATTGATTATGTGATGATACAGGCCATTTTATAATACATGTATGGTATGTGTTACATTTTTATTGCACACCAATATCCAACCAATATCAAAAGTGATAGTAAGTCTTCAGCAATAATTAAATGGTTGACATGCATTAAAGGTAGGATACACCATTGGTAATTGCTTGAATTATCATAAATGGGTTGATTTGGGGGTTGATTTTATAGTAAATATCGTTTAACTGACCTGTCTGAAATTTTACAATCATGGATGCTAAGAAAAGCAAGAACAAGGGCGTTAGTTTTCAACCGGCTTCGGGCAGTAATTTTGTATCTTGTTCTTGGTTTTTTTGCAATCGCCGTCCGGCGATAGTTATTAAAAAAAACAACAAAAAATCTATTTTTTTTAAAAAGATACAGTCTAGCGCAATCATTTTGCTGGATGCATACAATTGTTATTTACTTTCAAGTAAGTAAGGTATTTCCTAATAATTCGGTCACACATTTTCGAAATCTGCAAATGGTGAGTCATACCTTTAAAGGCAAATTAGACCAACCACTTTTGGCTCCATGGTTACCATGGCCTGTGTCGATCCAAGTAACAATAGAGTCTTTCAATAGATTATCAAAGGCACTGTCTGTGTCACTTGGCTACCTACAATTGCAGTCATTTCTGTGGACATTGATTTTTTGTCTTTGGATTTTGTTGGAATCTCTGCGTTACAGCAACTCCTGGCTCAATACAATCATATATTGCTGGAGAAATGAAGCTTACAGAAAGGTTGCTAAAAAGCTCATTTGCCGTAACTGCGCATAAAATGTCTCTCTATAGAATTTGACATTGATTTAAAAAAATTATGATAACATATGACGAGCAGCCTAACAATGTACATTGTAAAGCAATGAGTTTGATCACAGTATGAGGAACTTTCAAATGTACAGGATTCATATTTGTGTAATGTGGGGGGCTGCCCCATATGACCCTTGCACTTTTAACTTCACCTTTAATTTGATGCACAGTAAGAAAGCACAGTTAGCTTTTATTTCCAGGTATAGTCTTATCATGTTGTAAATTATCTTGAGTCATTTGGATATTGATTTTGTGATGATACAGGCAATTTTATAATACATGTATGTGTTACGTTTGTATTGCACACAAATATCTAACCAATATCCAAAGTGATACTTTTGGTTCTGGGGTTTGGCTATTGTTCATGGTTGAATCGCTGACATGTGTAATCTCGTACATATTGAACGAGCAATGCTCGTAGTAAAGGTAGTGTAAGAATTTGTACGCGTACGACGATCGAATAAACTTGACCTAGACGCGTTCATACCCGAGTCGAAGAAGAGGGCATGACAATGTCGAGGCACATTTATTTATTCCATTTCTTTACCCAGGGTGTGCCCAAACAGTTTAAAACTGGTTACTACATCATCAAATAAAATAACAGTACATATAATAACACAATACAGACGTATACAAGGATATTGACAGGAATCTAAAACATTAATACTAATTCTGATTTACGAGATAGGCGAAAACCCGCCAACAAAAATAAAAAAATTGGGGGGGGGGGGGGGGGGGGGGGAGGAAACGGGAAATTCTTATCCGGCTCCACATTATAGTGGCAACCAAGTTATAACTCCGTAGATCAGAGCAATTGGCATAATATCTAACGGATGACATGTCGGAGCTCCGATTTAAATGTGCTTAAATGTTCGCAATTGTTCGGGCAGATTATTCCAAATATTTGCACCACTCACAGCAAAACTTGTGGCGTGGCATTCTTTTTTGGCTAAAGGAACTTTCAGTGCCGTGTTGGTGGATTGCCTTGTTTCGCGAATAACTGTGAGTGGTTTGAAAATATTTGTCATGTAGCCTACAACTGGGTCATTTTGTTTAGACTTTTGAAGACAAGAATAGCCTTTTTTGACTTGACTCTTTTTGGAAAAGGGGGCCCAATTAAGACAGCAAACATATCCTCTGAAGGGGTGAGGAAGGTACACTTAAGGATTATCCGCGCGGCTCTTTTGAGACATTTGTTTAACATATTATCGTGAGATATGTACCATATGTACTACGAGCCGGTTTTAAACCTACGTTTAATACCGGCCAACCACATATTTCTTTCCATTCTTTAATTCCTTTTAGGTAAAATACGTCAAAACAAGTAAACAAAACTACGTGTATTATGACGCGAGGGGTCTAAAGCCGCCCATTTATGATAATTACCCCTAACCCTCCTAGTAACAAAAAATACGCTTCCGGGAGCAGCCTCGCCACCGTAGGTGCATGTGCGTTCCCTGACTCGAGGTTTTTTAATAAGTCATTCATTTTTAAAGTTTGTAAAGTAAAGTAAAGTAAAGGATTCGTTCTCACGTGATTATACCAGTACATACTTGTGGGTTTAAGATTAGTTACTTTTATTGTAGGTAGTATATAAGATAAAGTAAAAGAATTTTGTGGCACTTAGTAGCTTGACAGTCATCTTGAAGACTATGGGGACCGAGGCCTCTGCCTGAGACCCCACCCTTGGGGTACGGATCTGAGCTCCGTTGATGCCGGCATGAAACCAATTTCTCTGCTTACCGTTAGCGAAACTGTAGCAGCAAATGCTGTGCTTACGGTAAGCGTATTTTACAGGTTGGCGAGGATTTGTAGCTTCGGCACATGCGTACATCTCATATAAGGATTCTGTGCTTGCAGGGTTAGCACGGAAATTTTCTGCTAGCGCGGTTAGCCGATGATTTGGGGGACATCCGTTTTGTTAAGGCCGAGATAATGCAAGCAAAGCTACTAAGTCGCCAAAGTATTTCATGCCAGATTTTTCTGTAAATTTAAATGTAATATTTTGTTATGTAAAAACATATATTACCGACTTGTGATAAACAATAATTGTATAAACAAAATTTGTATATTACATGTTTGTACCGGTTTATTAATGAGAATGATTATTGTGGCAATTGTTCATAAACAGCGGTTAATGGAAACTCGTTCCTAATGATTTAAACGAGAAGTAACTTAAAGGTAGATACACCATTTGCAAATATCGACAAATCTTAGTATCGAATTATTAAGAAATAATCTTACTTATTTGAAAGTAAATAATGATTGTAGGCATTCAGCAAAATGATTGCGATATCGTACAATTAGCTAGATATCCAAAAAAGTTGCGATCGCCGGGCGGCGATCGCGAAAACAAACAAGAACAACATAAGAACCACTGCCTGACACCGGTTGAAAACGAACGCCGTTTTTTTTTTTGCTTTTCTCAGCATCTATGATCATAACATTTCGGACAGGTTGGTTAAACAATATTTACTATAAAATACAACCTCCCAAATCCACCCAATCCTGACAATTCAAGCAAATACCAATGGTGTATCCTACCTTTAATTGACGAGTATTTTCAAATTGTTAAACTATGTTATAATATAACTTAAAGGTAGGATACACCATTGGTAATTGCTTGAATTATCAATAATGGGTAGATTTGGGGGTTGTATTTCATAGTAAATATCATTTAACTGACCTGTCCGAAGTTTTACAATCATGGATGCCGAAAAAAGCACGAACAACAGCGTTTGTTTTCAACCGGCATTGGGCAGTTATTCTTATGTTATCTTTGTTTTTTCGCGATCGCCGTCTGGCGATCGCGAATTTGTTTTTATCAAATTAGATTTTTCGGAATAATTACAGGATATCTAGCGCAATCATTTTGCTGGATGCCTAGAATCATTATTTACTTTCAAATGAGTAAGATATTTCTTAATAATTCGGTAGTAAATATTTTCGATATCTGTAAATGGTGTATACTCCCTTTAATTGTCATGGCTATTTGTTTTGGGTATGGACATTGAGAACACCTGACACTACCAATGCTGTCTTGGACCTGACGTCATCCACCGACCTCTGAGCTGGTGACCCCATCCAAAGTAACGGACATCACATCGGGTTCGAGTGTAATATCTTAATTTCTTGTGATTGTATTAAATGTATTAGTTATGTTACTTTATTTAAGGTTAGTTGTTAGTAATAATTAAACTGTTTTGCTGAATGTATTACTCTGTGTTCCCGTTTCGTTTGTAGGGGTGTTCATTTGTCCTGGGGTTCCTTTAGCTGTATCAAAATTGTATCACTTGAGCCCTTGGGTCTAGTGTGAACGGCTGCTGGGGTGTTGGTGGGGTAAAAAATCCCCGGGAATTTCCCGGGGATTTATTTCCAGGGGATTGGCTCTGCAGTGTGAAAAGGGCTTATGTCTCAATCATGGAGGATCGTGTGACAGTCATGTACGAACTTTGTTTTTTCAAGACTGCGCAATATCGTACCTGTACAATATGCATTTGTGAAGCCTTGTTTTGTTCTTACGCAGTAGAGATACGACAGAGGTACGTGCATATATTTAAATAGTTGCTATATAACGCGACGTCAACATATCATGTTTGAAAGGATTTATTCTTCCAAACATCAGCTGCTTGCTGCTCCTGTTGGATGTCGCCATCGTTCTCCTAGAGGCTTGTGACGTCTACCACATGTTCTTTTCCACGAGTGTTTACGACTTCTGACTAGCACCCTCGAACACAGATACTGACAATTTGGAAGACCGCCAACATAGGGCAAGATAGCTCAGTTGGTAGAGTGCCGGTTCGGTATTCCAGAGGTCGCAGATTCGTGCCTCGCCAAGTTGCCAATTTCTTTGTTCACTTTGAGATTTATTCAAATTTACCTAGTCAGTTTCCCTTGTGGTTTATTTGTGCATTATAAAATAAAAAGTCATATTCTCATCATTGAGTGATTCTCACAAGGTCGCTTCCCAGGCTGCAACGTAAAAAAGTTGTGATCCCTGGCCACACGGAATTCTGGTGTCTATACCTTCAAAATAGCGCCCTCAAACAAGGATAATGACAATTTGGGAGACCGCCAACATAATTATAGGGCAAAATAGCACCGGTCCTGTATTCTGGAGGTCGCATCCTCGAGTCCCGCCTTGCCAATTTCTGTGTTCACTTTGAGATTTATGCAAATTTACCCAGTCAGCTTCCCTTGTAGTTTATTTCTGTTTATAAAAAACCCAGATAGATCATCTCCAGTAAACTACAGACCAATCTCCCTCACATCAGTAGCCTGCACTCTTGAACACATAATTTCCTATCACATTATGGCTCATGTAGAAGACTATAACATCATAAAGGAACACCAACATAGCTTTCGGAAACACCACTCATGCGAAACCCAGCTTATAAACACCGTAGAAGGAATCTACCATAGAAGAAATCTGTATCAGGGCACTGTACTAGGTCCACTGATGTTCCTACTCTAAATCAACGATATCGGTAAAAACAGCACGGACACCAACATAGTTTTTTTTTGCTGATTACTGCCTGTTGTTCCGTCACATCTTCAGTCCTATGATCAACTTTAACTTTGGTCCCACTGGTCCCAAATTGTCACACACTTCACATGACAAGGTGCAGAACAAAAATGATGGACACTGATATTACTGAGGTACCCAACCTTCTATACCTAGTAATTAAAATCTCCAAAGATTGTTCATGGTCCAACCACATCAACCGGATAGTCAGCAGCGCAAATAGAACTTTGGGTTTTGTAAGACGGAACGTCTCCAGATGTGATCCGGAGCTTGCGTGTCATAAATAATTTATGAAAAAGGACTTAAACGTGGTCGCTAATTGGATCTCTCAGAAAAGTGCGGGAAAATCCTCAAAAGTTAAGAATTGCTTGCCAACTTAATATCCGAGACCGTTGTGGCGATCCCCTAAAAATGCACGTTTTTAAACACCGGCTTCGGCGCGATGATGGATCCAGCCGCTTTTTGTGAACTACGCATGCGTGAGGCCTGTACACACACAAAAAGCCCGAATTAAATTCAACTAAGAGGCCTACATGCTCTATAAAAAAACAGCCGTCAGATAAAGCAGTGTGTGACTTTTCACTTGACACTTATAAAAAAGAGACGATCGAGACTTTTGTCAGATGGCCGATTTGGTGAGTTATACGATGTTGACTTGGCAATAGTTTATTACTGTGTTTAGCATTGTTACAATTCTAAGACAAGACAGCCTTAAAACAAGTACTTTGAAATTAAAGGTTGTATTTGTTTTATTTTAACATAGTTTCAAAACTTTTGAAATATTGAAGAAGTTATAACTTGCAAAATATGTAATACAAGTACTCAAACTGAGGTTATACATTTGTTGATTTTTGGAAAAGTCGTGACACTACGGTAGTTATCCTGTTCTTAGATGTTAATTTTAAAGGTCAAGTGTTTATTTGTACAATTTGTTTTGTTCTATCAAAGTTTGCCACATAAGTATTTTAATACTTAGGGCATTCAGTATCTTTCTAAATTTGTATTATAAACCCTAACAAAACTCATCCCGTCGTTACCCCTAAATTATAGGTCTTTTGCATTGGGTTAGACACGACTCCAAAATTAAAAATGCGTCTACAGTTTCTCATTATGGTGTTGGAATTTGCCAGGGTGGGTATCTCAACAATCTACATGTAAGCAGCTTGGGTGTGTGTAAAGAACATCACAAAGAACTATGGCGACTCACTCAATGGAAAACATGACAAGAATAGAGAAGTTCTCAACCTCTTCATACCCTTGTATGGAAAAAAGCTGTTGAATCAAGTTGCTGTTTGATGTACATGTGTGTTCTAGCTCCAATCTGTTTGTTTTGCCTCATCTGGCATCTGCAACTTGTTTTCTCTGCTGGTGTTTCATCGCATACGTGACATGCATGACGTCACCAAGCTGATGCTAGTAGCTCTAACAACAACTGATGTTGGTGCGGGATCTGTTGGTCTACTACATGTATTTGTTATAGTCTCGAAGACCAACTTTGTCGTGTTGGAAAAGCCGTAATAATCGTGGCAGAATGTTGTCAGCTTCAGCCTTGATTATGCGATGACACACTTTGCAAAGTAGAATTGTTGCTGCGTCAGACAAACAAGTCACTAGTCATGACTGAAACACTGTACATCTACAAGATGTATTACAGAACTTCCAAAAAATTGGGGGAAAAAAGGGCTGGACAACCCTTATATGGTTGTGTTCTGATGGATTCTTACTCCATAGATCAACATATATCGACGTCTCGAATGCATTACGGCGAAATAGTAGCACTTTATTTTAGTAAGGCACAATGGAATACACCCATGGAAAAGGTGACAGGACTGTGGGAGTTCTCAACCTCTTCATACTCTTGTGAGAAGAAAGTCTCAGACAAATCAAGAATTATGATGTTCGTGTATATGTGTGTTCTAGCTCCAATCTGTTTTGCCTCATCTGCAACTTGTTTTCTCTGCTGGTATTTTATCGCATACGTGACATGCATGACGTCACCAAAGTTCTGCTAGTAGCTCTGACGATATCTGATGTTAGTGTGGGATTTTTTGGTCTTCTACATATAATTTTGCTTTTCGAGACTCTTATTTTATACGCCCTAAGAATTGTGACAAACTATTTTCAGCTTCTGGGATTTTGCAGTCTGGCAATGATTACTGTGGTCCGATACATTGCAGTGTCGCAACCTCTGAGGCTACCAACTCTAGCTACCAAAAGACGAGCTTACATCGGCTTGGCATGTGCAACCCTACTCTACATTGCTATTGAGATAGCTAGAGTGATATCATATTTAACATGTGTAACAGTGAATTTGTTGGCCACACTGTATATTTCGGTTGCAATAATATTACTTTTGTGCATCATAATTCCATTTTTAAAATGGCTGTTAATTGCGAGACATCATGCACAGCGTATAGCAGCAGCTGAGATCAATGCTGAAAATGCACAGGTTCAGCTGCATCGCTCAAATGTCAAATCTCTGAAAACATTTATGATTATCACAGGCACTGTCTGTGTCACTTGGCTACCTACAATTGCAGTCCTTTCTATGGACCTTGATTTTTGTCTTTGGATTTTGTTGGAATCTCTGCGTTACAGCAATTCCTGGCTTAATACAATCATCTATTGCTGGAGAAATGAAGTTTACAGAAAGGTTGCTAAAAAGTTCATTTGCCGTAACTGCGCATGAAATGTCTCTCTATAGATTTGAACATTGATTAAAAGAATTTAAAAGTTATGATAGCATTACGAGCAGCCTAACAATGTACATTGTAAAGCAATGAGTTTGAGCACATTATGAGGAACTTTCAAATGTACAGGATTCAGATTTGTGTAATGTGGAGAGCCGCCCCATATGATCCTTGCACTGAACTTCACCGTCAATTTGATGCACAGTAAAAAAGCACAGTTATCTTTGTATTTTGGTATGTAGTTTTAGTCACTTATTTACAGAACTGAGATTAATTCCAGGTCTTATCCTGTAGTAAATTATTTTGAGTCATTTGAATATTGATTTTGTGATGATACAGGCCATTTGTAATACATGTACAGTATGTGTTACATTTTCATTGCCAATCAATATCCAAAGTGATAGTAAGTCTTCAACAATAATTGAATGGTTGACATGCATTAAACGTAGGGTACACCATTGGTAATTGCTTGAATTATCATGAATGGGTCGATTTGGGGGTTGATTTTATAGTAAATATCGTTTAACTGACCTGTTTGAAGTTTTACAATCTTGGATGCTAAGAAAAGCAAGAAAAACGGCGTCAGTTTTTAACCGGCTTCGGGCAGTTGTTCTTATGTTGTTCTTGGTTTTTTTTGCGATCGTTTAAAAAAAATATAATTCAAATTTTCGAAAAAGATACAGATACATATTTTGCAGGATTTATACAATTGTTATTTACTTTCAAGTAAGTAAGATATTTCTTAATAATTCGTCACACATTTTCGATATCTGCAAATGGTGTAACATACCTTTAAAGGCAAATTAGATCAACCACTTTTGGCTCCATGGTTACCATGTCCTACGTCGATCCAAATAACAATAGTGTCTTTCAATAGTCGCAAGAAATGATGAGGTACATGTAGGCAAGTCAGTTGGAGAAAAAAGCGGTTCAAATTATGTCAACAGAAATGCTTATTATTTGCAGCTGGAGTATACATGTACATGTATAAGGCAGTGTTTGGTGATGCTTTTCATCGATCGACTGGTTGCATTGATTCTGCTTTGATGCATTTGTGAGGCACAATTCTTGCTGCGCCACAGACACTCATAAGTCACCAGTCATGGTTGAAACACTGTGAATCTAAAGGAAGAGCAATTGAAACAGAAAAGCTGGGAAAACCGTATTATGATTTGGGAGTGGTCAGATGGATTTCACTCCAAGTAGATATTAACATCTTGAACGCATCACGGTGAAACTACAGTACTAAGCATCTTGGGTGTGTGCAAAGAATATCACAAAGAACTCTGACGACTCACACAATGGAAAACGTGACAGGGATGTGCTTGTTCTTAACCTCTGATGGACGCATGTTGATGTCTACGTGTGTTATCGCTCCAATCTGTTTGTTTTGCCTCATCTGCAAATTGTTTTCTCTGCTGGTGTTTCATCGCATACGTGACATGATTCTGCTATGATGCATTTGTGAGGAACAATTCTTGCTGCGCCACAGACACTTAGAAGTCTATAGTCATGGCTGAAACATTGTAAATCCAAAAGAAGAGAAATTGAACCAGAAAAGCTGGGAAAACCGTATTATGATTTGGGAGTGGTCAGAGGGATTTCACTCCAAGTAGATATTGACATCTTGAACGCACCACGGTGAAACTACTACTATATAAGCATCTTTGGTGTGTGCAAAGAACATCACAAGAAACTCTAACGACTCACACAATGGAAAACATGACAGGGATGTGCTCGTTCTCAACCTCTTTAAACTATTCTGATAGATGCATTTTTATGTCTACGTGTGTTCTCGCTCCAATCTGTTTGTTTTGCCTCATCTGCAACTTGTTTTCTCTGCTGGTGTTTCATCGCATACGTGACATGCATGACGTCACTAAAGTGCTGCTAGTAGCTCTGACGATATCTGATGTTAGTGTGGGATCTTTTGGTCTTCTACATATAATTTCGCCTTTCGAGACTCTTGTTTTATACGCCCTAAGAATTGTGACAAACTATTTTCAGCTTCTGGTATTTTGCATTCTGGCAATGATTACTGTGGTCCGATACATTGTAGTGTCGCAACCTCTTAAGGCTACCAACTCTAGTTACCAAAAGACGAGCTTACATCGGCTTGGCATGTGTAACCCTACTCTGCCCTGCTATTGAGATAGCTAAAGTGATATCACATTTAACATGTGTAACAGGAAATTTGTTGGCCATACTGTATATTTCGGTTGCAATAATATTACTTTTGTGCATCATTATTCTATATGTAAAATTGCTGTTAATTGCGAGACATCATGCACAGCGTATAGCAGCAGCTGAGACCAATGCTGAAGATGCACAGGTTCAGCTGCATCGCTCAAATGTCAAATCTCTGAATACATTTATGATTATCACAGGCACTGTCTGTGTCACTTGGCTACCTACAATTGCAGTCATTTCTGTGGACATTGATTTGTGTCTTTGGAATTTGTTTGAATCTCTGCGTTACAGCAATTCCTGGCTTAATACAATCATCTATTGCTGGAGAAATGAAGCTTACAGAAAGGTTGCTAAAAAGCTCATTTGCCGTAACTGCGCATGAAATGCCTCTCTATAGATTTTAACATTGAATAAAAAAAAGAGGTTATGATAACATATGACGAGCAGCCTAACAATGTACATTGTAAAGCAATGAGTTTGAGCACATTATGAGGAACTTTCAAATGTACAGGATTCAGATTTGTGTAATGTGGGGAGCCGCCCCATATGATCCTTGCACTGAACTTCACCGTCAATTTGATGCACAGTAAAAAAGCACAGTTATCTTTGTATTTTGGTATGTAGTTTTAGTCACTTATTCACAGATCTGAGGTTAATTCCAGGTCTTATCCTGTTGTAATTTATTTTGAGTCATTTAAATATTGATTTTGTGATGATACAGGCCATTTTAAAATACATGTACAATATGTGTTACATTTTTATTGCACACCAATATCCAACCAATATCCAAAGTGATAGTAAGTCTTCATCAATAATTGAATGGTTGACATGCATTAAAGGTAAGGTACACCATTGGTAATTGCTTGAATTGTCATGAATGGGTGGATTTGGAGGTTGATTTTATAGTAAATATCGTTTAACTGACCTGTCTGAAGTTTTACAATCATGGATGCTAAGCAAGGAAAAGCAAGGCGTTAGTTTTCAACGGCGTTAGTTTTCAACCGGCTTCGGGCAGTTGTTCTTATGTTGTTCTGGGTTTTTTTGCCATCGCCGTCCGGCGATAGTGATTAAAAAAAAAAAAAAATCAAGTTTTCGAAAAAGATACAGATTATCTAGCGGAATCTTTTTGCTGGATGCATACAATTGTTATTTACTTTCAAGTAAGTAAGATATTTCCTAATAATTCGGTCAAACATTTTCGATATCTGCAAATGGTGTATCATACCTTTAAAGGCAAATTAGACCAACCACTTTTGGCTCCATGGTTACCATGGCCTGCGTCGATCCAAATAACAATAGTGTCTTTCAATAGTCGCAAGAAATGATGAGGTACATGTAGGCAAGTCTGTTGGAAAAACAAACTGTTCAAATTATGTCAACAAAAATGCATATTATTTGTAGCTGGAGTATACATGTACCTAATATAAGGCAATGTTTGGTGATGCTTTTCATCGATCAACTGGTTGCCATGATTCTGCAATGATGCATTTGTGCGGCACAATTCTTGCTGCGCCACAGACACTTAGAAGTCACTAGTCATGGCTGAAACACTGTGAATCTAAAGGAAGAGCAATTGAAACAGAAAAGCTTGGAAAACCGTATTATGATTTGGGAGTGGAAAGATGGATTTTACTCCAAGTAGATATTGACATCTTGAACGCATCACGCTGAAACTACAATATAAGCATCGTGGGTGTGTGCAAAGAACATCACAAAGAACTCTAACGACTCACACAATGGAAAATACGACATGGGGGTGCTCGTTCTCAACCTCTTTAAACTATTCTGATGGATGCATTTTGATGTCTACGTGTGTTCTCGCTCCAATCTGTTTGTTTTGCCTCATCTGCAACTTGTTTTCTCTGCTGGTGTTTCATCGCATACGTGACATGCATGACGTCACCAAAGTGCTGCTAGTAGCTCTGACGATATCTGATGTTAGTGTGGGATCTTTTGGTCTTCTACATATAATTTTGCCTTTCGAGACTCTTGTTTTATACGCCCTATATACGAATTGTGACAGATTTTTGTCAGCTTCTGGGATTTTGCATTCTGGCAATGATTACTGTGGTCCGATACATTTCAGTGTCGCAACCTCTGAGGCTACCAACTCTAGTTACCAAAAGACGAGCTTACATCGGCTTGGCATGTGCAACCCTACTCTGCCTTGCTATTGAGATAGCTAGAGTGATATCATATTTAACATGTGTAACAGTGAATTTGTTGGCCATTTTTGATTATCACAGGCACTGTCTGTGTCACTTGGCTACCTACAATTGCAGTCATTTCTGTGGACATTGATTTGTGTCTTTTGAATTTGTTTGAATCTCTGCGTTTAAGCAATTCCTGGCTCAATACAATCATCTATTGCTGGAGAAATGAAGCTTACAGAAAGGTTGCTGTAACTGCGCATGAAATGTCTCTCTATATATTTTAACATTGATTACAAAAAAGAAGAAAGTGATGATAACATATTATGACGAACAGCCTAACAATGTACATTGTAAAGCAATGAGTTTGAGTACAGTACGAGGAACTTTCAAATGTACAGGATTCAGATTTGTAATGTGGGGGGCTGCCCCATGATCCTTGCACTCTTAACTTCACCTTCATTTTGATGCACAGTAAGAAAGCTTATGCAGTTTTAGTCACTTATTCACAGATCTGAGGAAAATTCCAGTTCTTATCCTGTCATTTGGATATTGATTTTGCAATGATACAGGCCATATTATACATGTATGTGCTACATTTTTTTTATTGCACACCAATATCCAACCATAATCCAAAGTGAAGGCGATCGCGAAAAAAAACATTCTTTATAGAATGTGTAATAACAATGTGTAATGGCCGGCCAATGCAAACGAAAATCTAATTTATTCGGATACAGTACATAGTCTTCCATCGATATTCGTTCTGAAAAACAATATCACAATTTTGAAAAAGCACGGACCAACCCAACTTTAATTGTAAAAACAACTAAAATGTATTGTTTTTCCCAAAAATAATTGAGAAAAAAGGTAGTTTAACATAAATATTTTAGACAGAAATTCTGTTTAACATAAATAAGTCTTTAGGTTACTTTACCAAGAACAATCAAAACCCGAATTTTGCTGTCAGAATGAATGTTATTAAAGTTATTGAACAAAATATCAATGTTCATGAATATTGTTAAATATGTGTTTTCATTAAAAAGACATTTTGAAAACTTAACATATAAATAAAAAAACCAGACATTTCAGAGATTCCAAAACTGTTTTCAGATCGCTTCTAGGTCTTAGAAAACACTTGAGACTATTTTTAGACATAAGAACCCCTACCACGAAATGGCTAAATTAGCGCCACTTTCGAACCCAATTGCATCCAGAATTGGAAGCCCCAAGTCCGGGCCAGAGGTAAGTGCAGTGCGGTATTTCTTCAATTACCTGATCCCATGGCTCTTAGAACTCTCTAATATAGAATACTATGAGTGTGTAACATTTATTCATGAAGTCAGCAGACGGGTTTTTGGCCTATGTATGTTGCCCATCGGACATGTGCGCTCAAATGTCAAGAGTAATGGTGGTATTCACCCCCTATCTAAGGCTATTCCGCGCTAACTGACACAGCGCTCCTAATATAAATATGTAAAAAGAAGAGAGCTGAGTTAAGCCGCAACACGGAAATAACGTTATAAATTGTCAAAAGTGCATACGCTAAAAGCCTTAGTAAAATTAATAAAATCTTCCAGTTAAAACTTCAGGCGAATTGTCCAATTGTTTTTAGTACCGAGGATCAAACTTGAACAAAATATTAAACGTATTTCGTTTATGTACTTGCGCACCGTGGGGTGGAAAATCATCTACTCTGTCAGTAGTGCTATAGGCTTTGCCAAAGACAACTGTATTCGATATTTTATTGTGCACGTCGCGTAAGTGCACGCGATTATAACGACACGATCATACAGTAGCCAGCTCCCTAACTCACTCAGTCGTCTTGCCAAACTCCAGCCAGCGGTTTATCTTTTTCCTTATTTTCCGCAGGCTTTTCTGGGGAGCCAATTAGCGATCGCAGAACTGCGGTTATCAACACGTACAACGTGAGCGCACGACATTTCTTTGTTAAAATACGCAGCACAGGCTAGCGCGACCGCTAAATGGTTAATTGACTGCATCAAGACGCTATGCATATTCGAATAGTCGAATTTGCATGAAGAGATCACACCCCAATGTAAAGAAGTTTGCAAAGATGACTGTGTGAGTTAGGCAACTAATTGTGTCGTTAGCGGGCGCACTGTATAAACAGAATACTCGATGTGTACAATCAAATACGGTCGTATTTGGCAAAGACTATGGTGCCTATAGGGACGTAGATAAAATTATGACGTGAAAATTACAATTTTCGAAAGTGGATGGGTTAGATGATTCTTCATTGTGACACTGACCTGTTTAACGTTTTGTGTTTAAAGAAGCTGGACAAACCCAAGAACAAAACAAGCTATTTTTGCAGTCTGGTTCTTTGCCTTCCTTCAGACGAATTCAATAAAACGGAATCAGTGTTCGAGTTTTTCCAACAATTGCCAGCTGTTAATCGTTTGTTACCAAATTCCAATTTTCTTGAAAACTACATCACATTAGGTGCCGTGATTTCACAGGATACTTGAGACCGTTATTCACTTAATTACAGTCGAGTAAAGATTTCATAATAATTCATTTTCTTTTTATCTCGATCTTGTCACCACATATTATGCACGAACTTCGCTTAGAAGAGAGTGTCACTGTTCAGGGGCTCCCTTGCCGCGATACGTGTTTCGTAGTGGACGTACGCCGAGTGCTTCGGGGAAACCTCACATGAGCGATCTGCTAAGTCAGGGGGTCGCACTAATCGCTCTCTTCTCTTCCTGTATAAATAGTTAAAGAAAACGTAGAGAACACAGAGACCGTGAACTTGTGAAAAAAAGTTTGAAGAAAAAAATAATCTTTAGAAATTTCTTTAATTGACAGGTTATAAATGTTAGAGGGTTATATAAATAAACAAATAAACTTAGCCACCCCCCCCCCCCCCCCACCCCCCAAGAAAAAAAATTGCAATTAAAGGGGAACATTGTGACATATTGTGTCTTCAACATTTTGTTAATGTTGTTTTTATTGTTCACGCCATTGACCGCTCTTTATTAAAACGCCCATTATAGTGGCATCGAACGACCCGGCTTTAAGTAGACTTTAAAAACATGTTCAAAACAGTCACACAAAGGTCGCAGAGGAATTGGTTGCTCAAAGGTGGCTTAAAAGAGCCAGAAGGAAGGTTCAAGCATTGTAGAGCGGAGGCACAGTGGTCGCCCGATCGTCGCGCTCGTAGATCGCCATGAAAATGGCCGAAAATTGCATTGTTAGTTGTTCAAGGGAGAAACAAGTATCACTGGAGCAGTTACATAGAAACAGGATGTTCTGGGTTCAGGCGACCATTGAGCGTCCTGGCCAAATGTTGGTCGCTCAGAGGTAGCACAAAGGTCACAGCCCTGTGTAAAGGGGTCCTTAATGTCATACCTCCTGATGGTGATTGTCACAACGCAGACGACGGCGATTATCACGAGAAAGAGCACGGCTCCCCCTGAACCACCTGCAATAATCGCCACAGGTATGGCACCTGAACTCTTCTCTATATGGAACACAATAACAAAGATATTTTAGCATATAACTCGGTAGCTTTTTTATTCAAGGCGCACGTAGCTACCCGAAGGCGTAGTTTTTGTCCCCAGCATGGTAAAGTTTGGCTTGTTTGGCGATGATGTCTACTTACCAGGGGCATCACGGTCCTTCTCCTTACATTCGGGTGCTTCACCAGCCCACGTCAAGTCCGACCGACAGATCCTGGTGGCTGATCCGCTGAGCTGATACCCGTCTGGGCAGGCGTACTGGATGGAGTCACCAGGCTGGTACACAGACTGCTGACCCAATAGCACCGTGAGGACATCAGATGGATCGGGAGTGCTAGATACGCAACCTTCTGATGAATATTAATTTGAAATTGCAAATTTAGTTGTTGCTATTTCTGTTATAATCGAAAAGTGGATGGAAGATCCGTCTGTACTGATGACTGATTGACAAAGCTGGCGTAGCTAAGAATGTCACAAGTGGGAAAGTTAGGGGGCGGAATAGGGGGGATCAGTATCTCGTGAGGAGGGCACCAGCTTATATGGTCTTGTAGCGTGGTCTTTCAGGGTTCTTTTCCTGCTTGCCGCAAAACGCGTAAACAAACAGGAGGCATACAAATTTCTGCTTTGCACAACTTTATTCCAACTTCCACAACTGGTTTATCCTACAGCTCTGTCTTTTCTAGCACTTCTCGAGCCCAACTTTAACACAAAACTCACTTAATTATTGTTACACCGTTCTTACATACTCGTGTTCTTTGTTACATGTTTGTATACAACACTTGGCTAACTGCCATTTTCCGCGGGCGCGCCTGCACTAGCCTATTGTCTACGCTTACTAAAAATAGACAGGCAATTTCCGAAGCTGCCGTCCTGTAATAATAATAATAATAATTATGTAACTTATATAGCGCCAAATCCACTCTGTGGAGTGCTCAAGGCGCAATTACATCTTTTTAAGAGAAGACCATGGTAGCGGCAGCCTAACGGCGCACAGCATACAGAGATGGGCAGTTAGAGAGAAGTTTTTTAATGAGGGAAACCCATCCAGCAGGAGCTGATCATTTGGGGCCCTCAGTAGAGAGAAGACAATGAGAAGAAGGTACAGTTTTAGAGGTGGGAGGAAAACCCCAGAAGAATATCCTGGGGAAAACCCACGGAGTCAGGCAGGGACTGAAAACCCAATCCACATATTGGCCCAGACGGGGTTCGAACCCCGGGTCATAGTGGTGGAAGGCGAGGAAAGAACCGCTACGCCAACCTAACTCCCGACAGTAAAGAGTTCATGAGTTCACAGTCAATAGGGGCTCCGGGGAGAATAGGGGAGAATTCAAGTAGTCAGGTGGCTTAGCGACAATTTTCAGGATTAACGTTACCGGCCGGACAAAAGTACCAAATTTGGCATATAGTTTCGTTTCGACCTATCTATTGATTTTATCCGTGGAACCCACTTGATTGGTTCCGATTTTCCAAGATGGCGGCCAAAATCCAAGATGGCCGCCAGAAACAAAGGAAATGTCATATATCTGGTTGTAAAAATCGGTAATAAACAAATGAGGTGTCAATTCAGGTGTGTCCAGGGTCACTGAAACAGATGCTGGTCAAGGCATGTTCCTCGGGTCACCCATTTCCAAGATGGCGGCCAAATTTCAAAATGGCCGCCAAAAAAAAGGAAATTACGTATATCTGACTGTAAAAATCGGAAATGAACAAATGAAGTGTCAATTCAGGGGTTTCTTGGGTCACTGAAACAGATGCTGGTCATGGCATTTTGCTTGGGTCACTCATTTCCAAGATGGCGGCCAATATAACAAAAAATACACACTGTCACTGTTAAGTACATACTGGTAGTATTCAGGAATTTTATCTACAATTTTGCAGTACAATGTATTGTAACGGAACTGGGTAGGGCCTATATGCCGACTCGTGTTGTGCACGTCTAGTTAATCTAAAAATGTATTGATTAACTAAAAATATATATGTAGGATCACGCTCTTATACTGCGTGATACATGGCGCAGCAGCCAATCATTAACGCACGGCTGCATGATCAGGGTTAAGCAACCAATTACCGGTTCACGTATAGCTTCTGTCCGGTAACTGCATAGATAATTAGCGCGTGGTGACCAATCGCCGTAGCGCATTTTCGCGACTTCTGGGGCCTTTTGCGCCATTTCTAGTCAGTTCGGTAGATGGCGTCAATGCTAGAAGAAGTACCTGAAGTACCCAAAGAATTACTGTGGGCACAATTGCGACAGTTGAGGTTGACTCGGTAGTGGTGCCGAGTGAGAGTCGTGGGTGTGAGGTTCAAGGAGGCTTGCCAAGTTACCTGCATGATATGTACGACCGTAGTAAGATCAACCTCGCTGAGGAATATCATGAGGATGTGAAGGCATGCCTGATAGAATTCCAGGATGTATTTTCTTCTGAAGCACCACATCAGTACGGGCGATGCAAGGCCTATCAAGGAGAGGCCTCGGCGCCATCCCTTGTGTAATCGGGAGGAAATATAGAGGCAGGTTGGAGATTTGAAGAAGCGAGGGTTTATCGAGCAATCCTATAGTCCCTGGGCTGCAAATGTTGTGTTAGTCCGGAAAAAGAACGAAACTAAGCGATTTTGTGTCGACTATCGGGGTCTGAATAAGGTAACAATCAAAGATGCTTACCCTGTCCCTCGTATCGACGAGACACTAGATGCGTTGGAGGGTGCAGAGTGGTTTTCCACTCTCGATTTAGCGTCCGGGTATTGGCAGGTCGACCTCGATGAGGATACCAACCAGAAGTAAACCTTTGTAGTGCGGAACGATTTATACAGCTGGCGCTGCATGCCCTTTGGTCTGTGCAACGCCCCCGCGACATTTGATGAAGAGGGTGATGACAGGTCTTCAGTGGGACATCCTGCTGATATACCCGGACGATGTCATTGTGTTTGGCAAGACTGTGAAAGAGGAGTCAGACTGAACGACTGTGAGTCGTCTTCTTCAGGTTGAGGCGAGCTGGTTTAAAGTTGAAGCCTAGTAAGTGCTTCTTGTTTTAGAGATCAGTGGGCTATTTGGGACATATTGTGTCGCCTGACGGTGTGGCTACCGACCTTGAGAAGGTTCGGGCCGTGGCCAATTGGCCAACACCTAAGTGTGTTAAGGAAGTTCAAAGCTTTTTAGGCCTCGCTTCCTATTATCGGAAGTTTGTCCGGGGATTTGCAGAGGTCGGTTCACCGTTGCATGCGCTGACTGAAAAGTCGCGTGAGTTCCAGTGGACAAATGCCTTCCAACAGGCATTTGTTGAGTTTAAGCAGAGGCTGCAGACAGCACCGGTGTTGGCAAACCCCGTTCCTGATAACGACTACATCTTAGATACAAATGCTAGTGGGGATGGGATTGGGGCAGTTTTGTCTCAGATCCATAATGGGGAAGAGAAGGTCCTCGCCTTTGCGAGTGTTACCCGGAGAGAACTTCTGGCGGGAGTTGTCTACCTCAGGAAGTTTAGACAGTTCATGTATGGTCAGAAGGTGCTACTCCGAACCGACTATGCTGCTCTTAGGTGGTTGCTTAATTTTAAGGACCCCGAGGATCAGCTTGCCAGGTGGCTGGAAGTGATCAGCGAGTGCGATTTGACGATTCAACACAGACCTGGGCGAAAGCATGGAAATGCTGATGGGTTGTCCCGGAAGGCCTGCAAACAGTGTGGTCGTGCTGACGCTGATGAAGCGCCAGAGACCGTTGAGGCTTCGAATAAGGCCAAGGTGACAACGATCAGTGAGGTTGACGATGGTCGCCATGAGGTTGACTCTGACGTGCTGATCCTAGAGGCGAGGGTGAGGGGCATCCTTGCTCAACCACACTTGCCTAATGATGCAGTCAGAGAGGGTCAACTTGGTGACGGAAGTATTGGTTGGATGATTAGGGCAACTGAGTCGGGCGCCTCCTCGGCACACAAGACCCTCTGGTCCTCTTGGGATCAGTTGGAGGTGCATGACGGTGTCCTAGAAATTGGGAGTTCGGCGATGGGAAGTCCTTGAGGTTGCGACTAGTATTTCCTGAGAAATTTAGAGAGGTCGTACTTCAGGAGCTGCATGGTGGCCGGACGAGTGGCCAGACGAGTGGCCATTTAGGGGTCAATAATACTTTGGCCAAGGTCAAGTTGCGATACTATTGGCCCGGAATGACCGCGGGTGTGAGGCCATTTATCAGACTAGATGTTGCGAGCTGTGTGGGAGGAGGAAATCTCCTGCGAAGTAAAGAGTTTCCCCGCTCAAACAGTATTTGGTGGTCAAGCCCAGGGAGAAAGTTGCTGTGGACTTGCTAGGGCCACTCCCTCGGTGTGACACTCTAGGAAACCTGCAAGGAGGTATCCTGAGAGGAAGCATAGGCTACCCGCCAGATATATGGATTAGGGAATAGCCATCACCAAGGAACACCTATTTGGACGGCAAGCTGGTGCAGGAAGAAGTACCAGTTTTGACCGCCAGTTTTGTCGGAGTTAATCCGTCACATCCTTGGAAATGGGTGACCTGAGCAAAATGCCATGGCCAGCTTCTATTTCAGTGACCCCAGAAACCCCTGAATTGACACCTTATTTGTTCATTTCCGATTTTCACAGTCAGATATACGTAATTTCCTTTTTTTTGGCGGCCATTTTTAAATTTGGCCGCCATCTTGGAAATGGGTGACCCGAGCAACATGCCATGACCAGCATCTGTTTCAGTGACCCCGGAAACACCTGAATTGACCATTTCCGATTTTTACAGCCAGATATATGACATTTCCTTTGTTTCTGGCGGCCATCTTGGATTTTGGCCGCCATCTTGGAAAATTGGAACCGATCAAGTGGGTTCCACGGATAAAATCAATAGATAGGTCGAAAAGAAACTACATGCCAAATTTGGTACTTTTGTCCGACCGGTAACGTTAAATTTGCTAAGCCACCTGACTATAGGTGTTCGCTACAGTCTGTTGATTCTCTGTTTAGTTTGGGCAATAAATAGGATATATAGATGTTTTGTGGGGGGCACCTGGGGGACACCCGGGGAATTTGTGAAAGCACGTGCCCACATCTCCCCCCCCCCCCCCCCCCCCCCTTCCCTCCATGGCTATACGCTACTGCTATCGGCAAGTTAGTAGATCACTATAAATTTATCAACCGCTGTTATAGTCATTGTAACTTACGTTTTTAAAACTTGATGTGACCAAAATGATTAGATTTAAAACATGGAATCCCATTGCAGCAACAAGCGACTATAGGCTGGGTTTGCAGTCTGTCAATTAAACACTCTAAACCACCTGCAATAATCGCCACAGGTATGGCACCTGAACTGTTCTCTATATGGAACACGATAACAAAGATATTTTAGCATATAACTCGGTAGCTTGTTTAGTCAAGGCGCACGTAGCTACCCGAATGCGTAGTTTTGTTCCTATCATGGTAAAGGTAAATGGGCGTTTCTACACCCCTCGCGTCATGATTATTAAGTAGTTTCAACAATAACGCTACAAATATTGCTCAGTCAACTAGTTACACGTAGACCTAGAGGGGGTGGGGGGGGGGGTGTGGGGGGGGGGGGGGGGTGGGGGGGGGGTGTGGGGGGGGGGTGTGGGGTGGGGGGCACGGGGCGATTTTGTTCTTCCCAAACGACATCGCCATATAATTTTTTTTTAGCGCATCTGATTGGCTATCTGTTACGTCATGGTAGTACATTTTGCTCTCAATTTATTGACTCTAGGATTCTCAACTTATTGACCCTAGGACTCTGGGTTTTATTTACCTTAGGACTTTCAACTTATTGACCCTAACCCTAGCCCTAACCCTAACCCTTTTTGACCCTATGACTCTGGGCTTTTTTGACCCTAGTACACGTCATGCAATGCGACACATGGATGAATGGATGACGTAGATGTTAAACAACCAGCGCCTTGAGCACCCTGCAGGGTGGATATGTGCGCTTTACAAATCTCATTATTATTATTATTAACCAATCAGATGCCCTAAAATACACTTCTATGGCAATGTCGTTTTGAAAAAAGAAATTCGCGCATTAGTATCTCGTAGGGAAGGCATGCACCAGCCAGCTTATGGTCTATCGATTCTCTGTTTAGTTTGGGAAGAAATAGGGTATATCAATATTTTTGTGGGGGCACCTGGGGGGCACCCGGGGAATTTGTAGTAGTAGGCCTACGTGTGGGAGCACCGCAAGTAATTCGCAAGTAACCGCAGTGTATCCGCAAGGAACCGTTAAGCTTCCGTAAGGAAATTACTGTACATTCTTGTTTATACCTAACACACCGCAACGCTTCCAAAGGAATCGTAAGAAAACGTAAGGGACCTTGGGTTTCCTTCAGGAATCGTGACGCAGCTGTAGTGCACCGGGAGAGGAAGAATTGTTACGAATCCTTGCGGATGGTTAAGATGACCTTACGGGGTCTTACGGTTGTGTTACGGCAGTTGCGGAACCGTTGAGGTGGCGTTGAGGAAGCGTTGCGGTCTAGATTTCCGTAGCACTGCCGTAATTTTCTTACGAGAGTTTTGGTCTGAACCAAAACTCTCGTAAGAAATTACGACCCCTCCAGGACGCTTAAGGATCCATACGAATGCTCCAGGAAGCGTTGAGGGTGTTCAAGGTGCTACAAGGAATGCTCCCGGTTGTGTACGATTTTGTCACCGCAACGCCGCCGTAAACGTCGTAACGACCCCGTAAGGCCGGTGTGAGGGCCACTTTAGGGCCCGTAAATTTGTTTAATTCTAGTTGCTCTGTGGTGCATTCTGAGTCGTTTTTGACTACTCAAATTGAAAGCAGAGTGAGACATTTTAACATCATTCTATGGCATTTTATTTTCATTAAAACATTGCACCAAATTAATGCTTTCCGAGTGTAACCTGATCATTAACCCAAATAATTAAGACACGAACATAATTACTTTTATTTACCCTCTTTTTTTAATGCGATTTTCTGTTTGATTTTCGTAACAGAGTGAGAATCGATGACTACGATGCCTCCCCCCAAAAAAAAAAAATAAAAAAAAAAATAAAAATAACAAAAGGTCCACATTTTACGGGGTAAATAATGGTATTTTGATGTAGAAATAACGGTACTGAAACACGAAAAATCTGTGTTCCAATGTTGGTCCCATCAGTACAAATTCGCACCCCCCCCCCTAACAAATCCTGCGTACGGGCCTGCTGACCTTGTAGTTTGTAAGAACCTTGTATTGAAGGGCATAATATACATTTCGCTCGTCGTCCTTGCCTCCACGAGTTCCAGCGTATTATTGCGTGCTCGCGCAACTCGTCCGATATGAATGTGATCCTGTTCACTGTGCAATGTTCTTGGGTCGCATTGCCGCCGCTCGTTTGAACGCAAGAATCTGTTTTAGTCTCTCTCCCTAGCCTAGGCTATGTCTATGTTTTTGATTTCCCTCCCCCCCCCCCCCCCCCTACTTAGACTTCACATACATGCAATAGGATAATACATGCAATAGGATAATTCGCGCCCCCTGGACCCCTACTGTTCACATCTAATAAGATTTTTAGCAATAAGTTACTTTGTTGATAGTTGCAAAAGGTTTACTATCCCTTTAACCTGTTAAGCTGCATGTAGGTGGCGGGCCCGACCAGGTAAAATCCGACTGACAGATCCTGGTGGCTGATCCGCTGAGATGATAACCGTCTGGGCAGGTGTATTGGATGGAGTCACCGGGCCGGTACGCGGACTGTTGACTACCCGATACTACCATAAGGACACCGACTGGGTCTGGTGGAAGTACGCAGTACGTAGCTGGAGAAAACAAAAACAAACAAAAAACATTGGTGTGTCCGTACTTTTTCAAAATTTTGATTTTCTTTTCTGAATGAATTGTACTCCCGTTTGTTTGCATTGGCAGACCTTTCTACAGTTTAAAAAATGTTTTTTTGTCATTGGTCAAATTGCGTGCTATGTTTTGAGCGAAGGTCATAAATATTCATATAGTGAAACTTTATGCTAATTTAGGTCATTGACAGGTCGGAGCCTCTAACATGACACGCGGTACGCGTAGAACTGTTGTAAAAACAAAGCAGGGCAATATTATGGGGTCCACAATTGGAGGTATTTACAACGCTGTATAGACGTATAGACGTATATTGCGCTCAGTTTATTGTTCGACGTTTTTTAAATGCCCAAATGCACAGGTAAGTACCTACATTATACAACGCGCGTTGAGATGCAGTCCAATAATGGTATTTTGATGTAGAAATAACGGTACTGACACACGAAAAATCTGTGTTCCAATGTTGGTCCCATCAGTACAAATTCGCACCCCCCCCCCCTAACAAATCCTGCGTACGGGCCTGCTGACCTTGTAGTTTGTAAGAACCTTGTATTGAAGGGCATAATATACATTTCGCTCGTCGTCCTTGCCTCCACGAGTTCCAGCGTATTATTGCGTGCTCGCGCAACTCGTCCGATATGAATGTGACCCTGTTCACTGTGCAATGTTCTTGGGTCGCATTGCCGCCGCTCGTTTGAACGCAAGAATCTGTTTTAGTCTCTCTCCCTAGCCTAGGCTATGTCTATGTTTTTGATTTCCCTCCCCCCCCCCCCTACTCTTGTTTTTGATTTCCCTCCCCCCCCCTACTTAGACTTCACATACATGCAATAGGATAATACATGCAATAGGATAATTCGCGCCCCCTGGACCCCTACTGTTCACATCTAATAAGATTTTTAGCAATAAGTTACTTTGTTGATAGTTGCAAAAGGTTTACTATCCCCTTTAACCTGTTAAGCTGCATGTAGGTGGCGGGCCCGACCAGGTAAAATCCGACTGACAGATCCTGGTGGCTGATCCGCTGAGCTGATAACCGTCTGGGCAGGTGTATTGGATGAAGTCACCGGGCCGGTACGCGGACTGTTGACTACCCGATACTACCATAAGGACACCGACTGGGTCTGGTGGAAGTACGCAGTACGTAGCTGGAGAAAACAAAAACAAACAAAAAACATTGGTGTGTCCGTACTTTTTCAAAATTTTGATTTTCTTTTCTGAATGAATTGTACTCCCGTTTGTTTGCATTAGCAGGCCTTTCTACAGTTTAAAAAATGTTTTTTTGATCATTGGTCAAATTGCGTGCTATGTTTTAAGCGAAGGTCATAAATATTCATATAGTGAAACTTTATGCTAATTTAGGTCATTGACAGGTCGGAGCCTCTAACATGACACGCGGTACGCGTAGAACTGTTGTAAAAACAAAAGAGGGCAATATTATGGGGTCCACAATTGGAGGTATTTACAACGCTGTATAGACGTACATAAATAGACGTATAGACGTATATTGCGCTCAGTTTATTGTTCGACGTTTTTTAAATGCCCAAATGCACAGGTAATACCCCTGTCACACCGGAGCTACGCTGCCGTTGCGCTCCCACGGCGACTAAAAAAATTGAAAAATGCAGTAGAAGCGCAGTATGATCGCTAAGAGCGTAGTGGGAACGTAGTGGAGTCTACCTAGGTCGTGGAAGGGTCTCCATGGTCGCCTAACCTCGGCGATTGTTTTGAGCCTGCTCAAAACAAT
This sequence comes from Crossaster papposus, assembly GCA_037893245.1. NCBI lineage: Eukaryota > Metazoa > Echinodermata > Asteroidea > Velatida > Solasteridae > Crossaster > Crossaster papposus. The sequence continues at coordinate 906,677 of JBAIAA010000401.1, forward strand.
CGCAGAGGGTCGGCGACCTGGTCCAAAACGCAGTGAGAGCGTAGTGGGATCTCAAAGAACGTACTACGGACGTAGTGAAGTCTACCTGAGCGTGTCATGATCGTAGCAAGAGCGAGTTGGTATCGCCGTCTGCCCAATCTGCGACTGATACCCCTGTCAGACCGGTGTGCAATCCCACAGCGACCTTACTGCGATGCAGTTTTCATCAAAAACGCAGTGGGGTTGCCAAAAAATCCTGAAATCGATGAGGTAGGTAGCTCACAATACGCTATTGACTCGCTCACTGCGCTCTCACTACACTCTCACTGCGACCTATGCGTTCCCAGTTTGATCATCGCCGCGCTCTCACTGCGCTCCCACTACGCTCTACGCGATCTCGCTGCGACCAAGGCGACCTCGCTACGACCTCGCTACGACCTTACTACGCTCTCACTACGTCCCCACTACGTTCTGTGCGTTTGTACCGCGTTCGCGCGGCGACTATAAATACAGCGAGCTCGATGTTGCTGGATATTTGCTATCTGTTGTACAATTATTGTGTTCTGCCTCTCTACATCCATGGTAAAGAGGAGATGTACATTGGTATGTTGTGTGGAGGATATAGGCTGCATTTATACCATTTGTGGCCATTACGCATGTCAAAGTCAGAACGTACTATACACGCAGTATAATCGCAGTATAATCGCACTGTGAACGTACAGGAAGCTCCGTAACATCGCCATGGACGCATTAGGGGCGCCATAGTCGTACTGGCAGCCCCGTGTGGACGCAGTATGAGCGTGAAGAAGCCCTATACGACGTAGTAGAAGCGCAGTATGATCGCGGTAAGAGCGTAGTGAGAGCATGACAAGCGTACAGTGGTCGTACTTCAGACGTACTTCAGTCGCAGATTGGGCAGACGGCGATACCAACTCGCTCTTGCTACGATCATGACACGCTCAGGTAGACGTCACGACGTCCCAAGTACGTTCTTTGAGATCCCACTACGCTCTCACTGCGCTCCCACTGCGTTTTGGACCAGGTCGCCGACCCTCTGCGATTGTTTTGAGCAGGCTCAAAACAATCGCCGAGGTTTGGCGACCATGGAGACCCTCCCACGACCTAGGTAGACTCCACTGCGTTCCCACTACGCTCTTGGCGATCCTACTGCGCTTCTACTGCGTTTTGCAAAAAAAATTAGTTGCCGTGGGAGCGCAACGGCAGCGTAGCTCCGGTGTGACAGGGTTATTACCACGGCTGTAGAGAGGCAGAACATAATAATTGTACAACAGATAGCAAATATCCAGCAACATCGAGCTCGCTGTATTTATAGTCGCCGCGCGAACGCGGTACAAACGCACAGAGCGTAGTGGGGACGTAGTGAGTGCATAGTAAGGTCGTAGCGAGGTCGTAGCGAGGTCGTCTTGGTCGCAGCGAGATCGCGTAGAGCGTAGTGGGAGCGCAGTGAGAGCGCGGCGAGGAACGCATAGGTCGCAGTGAGAGCGTATTGAGAGAGTAGTGAGAGCGCAGTGAGCGAGTCAAGAGCGTACTGTGAGCTACCTACCTCATAGATTTCAGGGTTTTTTTGCCAGTTTTCGGCGACCCCACTGCGTTTTTGATGAAAACTGCATCGCAGTAAGGTTGCCGTGAGATCACACTCCGGTGTGAAAGGGATATAAGTACCTACATTATACAACGCGCGTTGAGATGCAGTCCAATAACCTAAATTAGCATAACATGTGTGCTATATATATGAATACAAAATATTTATGACCTCGCGAGCAAAACTTAGCGCAATTTCAGCAATGACAAAAAAAACACCTTTTAAAACTGTAGAAAGGCCTGCCCTGCGAACAAGCAAATGTATTCGTTAGAGTACATTATATTTCTTCAAAATTCGTTCGTAAACAAAATTGATTTTTCGAAAAATCGAAAATTCAATGCCAGTTCGAGCTCTTTAAGCTTACGACAAAAGCGCGTGCAACATGCCAATAGGGCTTAGCTGCCACCAACTCAACTTTTGCAAAGGGCCAACCAAGGGCGGCGGAACCGAGGGGGCCGAGGGTGCCGCTGCCCCCCATTTTTAAAACAAATAGCTAAAAATGGTTTGTATAAACAAGTAGGTTGTGATCTTTTTGAATAATGTGTTTTCGTAAGAGCAAACCAAGCAAGTGACAACAAAGTGGGTTTAAATATTAAATTGTTTCCGTCTTAAACGGAGTCTTCCGCAACGCGGCATTGCGGTCTATAGTATGATATCCCTGTAAATGAGTCTCGTATATGTGACCCAGCACGAGTAAATGAGACACTTTGAGGCAAAAAATGAAAATTTTGATTTCATCATTTAAAGCTAAACAAGCTTTAAATGATGAAATCAAAATCTTAATTTTCATTTTTGCCTCAAAGTGTCTCATTTACTCGTGCTGGGTCACATATTATATTGTTTAAGGACACGTTTGGGAGTACGCGGTTCTAGTATCGGACCCGAGTGGGAAAATATCGGGCTGAATACTGTTTCAAATTTTCAATAGAGCCTGAAAGTACGCCATTTTGTCTTTGCGCTTGTGGACCCTTCCGTGACCCTTCTATGGGCATTTTACACGGGTTTCCCTTTCTCTTGCTATTATATACGTTTTGAGTAAACGATTTCTAAGCATACTCTCCCTAGAGAAACATTCATGTTTTAATTTTATCTTGGCATTCCACAAGTTAGAAAAAAAATGATAAGAAATCAGTAGGAAATGGGTAAAAACACATTCACAACCTTCGCATCCGGATTTTTGTTCCTAGCTCTCCTTGTTTCATCACGTTTGTTTTAACATCGCTTTTCGAAAGTGAGGGGTCAAGTTTGGGCACAATATCTCTCTTTTTGCGTCATGCAAAATAATTGTCAGTTTTATATATCGAGATGCTAGCAACAATTTTACAAATGTCTTTTGTCCGGGGGTGATTACCAAAAATAATTTCAAAATCTCAGACGATAATTTTCTTTTTGTAAGTTCACTCACAACAGTGTGATTTTGAATATGCCTTTTCGTATATTAACTCATGCATCGATTATTTGTTGAATGAAAATAAGTCGAAAAGTCTCCAGTATTACAAAATCTGCCAAAGACTGAACGCATGTTTCTTTTTAGTTCCGGATCGCGCATGTTGTACGCGCCAACTATATACACGCGCGCGAGCGATTTTATTTGTTGGTGCGATGCACGGAGTCAAGCTGTGCTACAGACGAAAATATCCAAAACATTGTCTTACGCAAACTACTTTATAAATAAATACAATTTAAATAAGTTCAGAGGGCCTAGTAATATTTCGATCTTAACAAGATCTTCTTCAAATGCAATATGGCTGTGTACATGAAACAAACAGTTCATTTAAAATACTTCTAATAAATGTATTAATACTTTATCTGCTTGATTCGGGATGGTTCTTGCTGTTAAATTTTGCTGTTAATCGCGCGATTATTTTTATGCACAATATGTACCTGATCTGGAACTGATTAATCCGATCAAGAACTATAGGAACAGCGATGTCGGCACTTTTGAATACAAAAGCAAGAATTGTTGTTGAGATTCGGAACTAGGAACCAAACTGTACCTGTTCTTTACAGTGTATAAGTATAGCAGTTCTTTGATTCTGGGTATAACGGGACCTTATAATAAGTTCTATTGAAAATCCGACAAAAAAACAAAAAAAACCAAGAAATTCAGGCCTTCATTGATATCTTTCTGACGAATCCCATGCACCAGCCCCCCCTTTAAATATCCAATATGGCCGCCGCCACAAATGGTTATATTGACAAATTTCACGACTTTCCTCAAAGTCGCGAATATTGACGTCAATATTGACGTCAATATTCACGACTTTCCCCCAAAGTCGCGAATATTGACGTCAAATTTGACGTCGATATTCACGACAAAATTGACGACTTTCCCTCAAATTCGCGAATATTGACGTCAATATTGACGTCAATATTCACGACTTTCCCCAAAAGTCGCGAATATTGACGTCAAATTTGACGTCAAATTTCACGACCGGACATAAATTTTGACGCGAATTCTTTTCCAGCAAGCTAGGTTGTCTTCTATTCCTCCATGGTTTTGGCTAGTCTTGCTCCAAGACTGAGTTTTTCATTTGTTCTGGGCCGCGCCGTCCGTCTCGTCCATGCAGTTTATCGATCATCAATACTCCGAAAACGGGCTTATTGAGGGCGCCCTCGATTGTCACGAGAGATCAGTGGATTTGTTTTAAAGGTATAGGTAGGATACGGTAGGATACACCATTGGTAATTGCTTGAATTATCCTGAATGGGTGGATTTTGGGGGCTTGTATTTTATAGTAAATCTCGTTTAACTGACCTTTACAATAATTTATTGATGGCGAGAAAATCACGAAAAACTGCGTTTGTTTTCAACCGCCGTCATGCAGTTGAATATTCTTGTTATTATTCGGTTTTTTTGCGATCGCCGTCCGGTGAAAAAAATCGGAATAATTACAGGATATTTTGCGCGATCATTTGGCTGGATGCCTAGAATCATAATTTACCTTCAAAATAAGTAAGATATTTCTTAATAATTCGGGAGTAAATGTTGATATAATCAAATGGTGTATCCTACCTTTAAGTTCAGTTCACGAGATCTGTTTCTGAACTTGAAACAAATCCACTGATCTCTCGTGACAATCGAGGGCGCCCTTAATAAGCCAGTTTTCGGAGTATGGAGGATTAATGAACTGCATAGACAGACGGACGGCGCGCCCCGGACAAATGAAAAACTCAGTCTTGGAGCAAGACTAGCCAAAACCTAGCTTGCTGGAAAACAATTCGCGTCAAAATATTCGCGACTTTGGGGCAAGTCGCGAAATTTGACGTCAAATTTGACGTCAATATTGACGTCAATATTCGCGACTTTGAGGAAAGTCGTGAATTTTGTCACGAATATTGACGTCAATATTCGCGACTTTCTCCAAAAGTCGCGAATATGGACGCGAATATCGACGTCAAATTTGACGTCAATATTTGCGACTTTTGGGGAAAGTCGTGAATATTGACGTCAATATTGACGTCAATATTCGCGACTTTAAGGAAAGTCGTGAAATTTGTCGTGAATATTGACGTCAATATTCACGATCTGCGTTGTCCCTTCAGGGCCACCATAGTTAAGACACCCCAATAGTGTCCTAGATTTAGGGGTTGATTTGAGTAGGATACTTTAGATAAGTAGCTTGGAGAATCCCACTTAAGTATAGTACCCCGGCCCCCTAGTAAAGTTGCCCCCTCCTGCAGCTAAATTCGAACACCCAGACTTTGTTTCAGTGTACTAGTTTTGCGCATCTTTCCAAATGGTACCATGGTATTGTACAATACTCAACACATACCCGTGGAAACAATGTCCACGTTGTGAATTTGATTTATGTGTGTGGTTGGAAACGTGTGTGCTGTGTGCTAAATTAGTTTGGCGGGCCACTAACCGTCGAAACTGTTTTCGACCAATGTTTAGTATCGGCCTTTGACGGCAAGAAAAATATTCCGATTAATATTTAAATTCTAAAAGATAAAGATTGTGTTCATGCTGATAGTGTCGTAAAGAGCAAAAAGCCCTGGATTTATAGTATGTAAGTTTAACTCATCAAAGCAATACACGGAAACGGGTATTACGTGAAGAAGGGGGGGGGGGTTACCTGGAGGGGACAAAAGTAACTGGGAAGAAGAAGACACTTTTACCTAGGTAATTGTGTCCAGGAGAACACTTTTAAGGGGGGGGGGGGGGCAGAAAATCTTCCACACTGGCTCTATATACCGTCAACCAGGATTTGAGGTTTCCGCAGAGTGTAACGTCAGGTAAGTTTGCGGATACTGTTCTAAGCATCACTCTCTTTCCTTCTGGGTAATTACCGCACCTGGTGCAGCTATAAACTTTCCCCAAAACTTTCACTCTTTTTGGAGTTGCTTTCACTCTGACAAAAAACATCACAGTTTTTCTCGGAAGGCGACGGCTACGGCGTCGCAATCTGTATGTCGTCTTCAGAACACGCAGAACACGACACAGCCTGGGTTCAAACATTTTGGTGAAGAGGTGGTTTTGAAAAGAGGAAAAACATTTCGTTTTGTATTGAAAGAAAAGTACCCTTCAGCCGTATAGATAAAATTGGTCAGTTAGGCTAATTATCTTAAACTTTAATCAAGCAGAACCCGTGGGAAAGGTGTTATAAAACAAATTGACTGCTTTATCTCGTAGTGTAGTAAAACTAGTCTCCCTCGGTGATCCATGGATCATTATTATTTTCCTGTTTTCGCCTGGAGAAAATATAAATGTTCCATGTATATCATCAATTCAAGGGAGGCTAAGCTACCACTCAAAACAGTCAATATAGTTTACTATAACATGCAAACATGATGGGAATCAGAGCGCATGACATTGGAAGAGGTTATGTTTGTTTTCACATGCTGATGGCTGAGTAAAATGATATCGTTATTAAAAGAAAAGAAAAACCTTCAGCATAAATATAAATAAGCAGGACGAGTAAATAAATCAATAAATCAATCACGATACGTGCAAAACAAACCAAGTTTCATAAACAAAACAAGATATTCATTATTGTTCTTTTTTTCACAACATATTAATTATCAACATGATCTTGTTTCTTTTTAGTCTGGTGATTTTTGACACGGTGACTTTTGGCCGCGAAAACTTTGAATACACATTCAATTTCAACACGAAACAAGGAAATGCTCCACAGAACTCTCACCATTCGGCGCACAAATCAGGAACTACAAGAAATGAAAATAAACCCCGACTCAAAAATACAAACAAAACACATTTCACTGTGTAACCAAACATACCAAGCAGTTCCAGTGCAGTGTAATTATGGGAGAAGGGATTGTGTTTAAGCGTATAGCGGAAATACATAAAAACAGGGTATAACTTGGAAGTTTGGGTGCAACTTTGGTCAGATCGTTTTTATATGGGAAGATTTTGTGAGATTTATAAAATATCCCATAACATCCAGTTTGATATTATTTTTCAACTCTTTCTTGATAATTTAGATAAATTAAATAAACACCAAAATACAAGTAAAACCATGAAATAAACATGGAATGTAGTGCCAAAGTTACCCCTGAGTGCCAAAGTTACCCCATTTTACGGTATAGTTCACAGCCGGACGACAAGGGCTAGACGACTTCTTTTACCTCAATGTTGACGTGTTCTTTTTCTCCACATAGTTTAATTTTCATATTATAGGTTTTCCCGGACGATATCGAAAAATGTGCACATAAATTTGTAACTGGTGCATTCGTTTTCGTGCGAAATAGTATGAACGTTTACATTCCCGTTTTCTATTTAACAATAGATAATTCGTTTTTGCATAATGGTGCATCCAGTCGTAAGAAATCATTACACGATTTCCCGAATGTGCACTGAATTTAGTATATTGATAGTTCATTTTAGCGCGAATTTGAATGCACACCCGCAATCATGTTTTTCTTTTAATTTATCAACAATCAATTTCGCTAAATGCATGGTCAAGCATTGGAATCCATAATGTGTTATCAAAAGTAACAATATGGGGAATTAAACCAGGTGGTCTCGTCTTTGAAACTACCAAATAAATGCTATATAAACCACTAAGTTGAAGAAAAAAAATCTTTCTTTGCTCAGCATTTGCCACGATCGCATCCTATAGCTAGATTTTACTTTATGCCCCCTAAATTTTTCCAATAATGGCTGCAAGAGGGAGATACAGACGAGTCTCGGACGTTGATCGAAATCGTTTTATCGATGCCTTTGAGGCTGACGACGCCGACTACTTAGATGTAGCAAATAGACTGGACATCAACCACTCATGTCTTGGTGGACAGTTCATTGACGGATAGACAATTGAACTGATAAAATGATAGAGAAGTCATTAACAAAAACAAAATAACCTCAATTCTTAAAATCTTCAAAAGTAACCTAAATCCTGCAAATTCATCAGATGCATCAACTTCCAAGTGACCTCATTCCTGCAAAAACCTTCAATTTGCAAAGAGTATTTTGGAGGATTTGGGATGGTAAGGGTTAAAATAAATTTAAGAGCCAACACAAAATGATCAATTAGTCCCACGATACATTTATTAATGATTTAATCCAAGTTGTATCGTGAATTATATAGCCATATGTACGTTATTGAAATTGAATGCAGAATATGCGAATTTAAATTATAACAAATGAAAAAGAATATTCAATTCAGGCCGTGACACAATGATAAATCCATTTGCTGCGAAATAGATTGCACATTCTTAATAATCGGCCACGCATACGTCAAACCGAAAGCCCAATCACGTGTTTGTAATCGTTTAAATGAAACGCTAAGCACATTCATTTATTTGAATTAAACAAAATAAAATTGAATGCTCTTTTTTGCGAAAATGAAACTCGGACATACGTCGTTTTGAAAATCAGCGCGAAATTGAATGCATTGTTTACAAATGAATGTGCACATTTTGCGATATCGTCCGGGAAAACCTATATTTGTACCTATATTGTGTGGTTATTTGTCAATATGTCTGAATAAATTTGAACTTGAAATAGCATTGGCGAAATGAAGCAAAACTATACGCAAACGTAAAACCAAGTCTTCAGAGGGCCTTAAATTATATATATGGCACGGCCTTTTCGCTCTTTACAAGAACTATTTCGAATCGTCTTGTTGGGCACTGTAAACTTGTTTGGTCTGTATATTTCAGGTTAGTCCAGTCGTGAGCATTTTGTAGATCACTGAGTTTTGGTTCTTTTTTTCTCATTTCAACACGGTTACCATCATCATCACACTGTAATTGTAATGATATTACATGAACTGCCTTTTTCTTGTACAGGCTCTAAATTTTACACTTTTTTTTGTTTAAATGCAGAACACATTGTTAGGAGAGCAAACCACCCCCTTTTTTATTGTTAGGTATATAGAGCATCTTGAGTGTAGATGCTCTTTGTTATGTATACCAGCATCAACCTGTTTCCCTTATCCTTGTGTTGATGTAAAGCCCCTGTCACACTTGTCCGAATCTATAATTCCGTTCATAAACCGATCTGAAAATATTATTAATTCGGACACGTTCGGAGAGAAATGTCAAAAAAACAGCCAGAAATGAAAATACACCGATCATAATCCGGTCTTATTCCGGATATAATAAGTTGCTATTCCGATTGCAATCCGTCTATATTCAGAACCTCTCCGATCATCACCGGACATGCCAAACTTTGAAAAATTCATTGATCTCAAGACCGACCGCTTTTATAGCAATTTTGCCGTCCCTGGATCTCCTGCTGAACCGGCATTTATTCGTTATATGATCGTTATATATATTATCCAAATTCATTCTCTTGAAAGGTTTTCTTTAGTCATCAAAGTTTGTTGAACCAGAAAATTCGATTAATCAAATCAAAGCTGTTTTGTTGAATTGTTAAATTGGATGATTATTTTGTTAAATCGAATGACACAACAGTAAATTTGTCTAGTCATAAAACGACATCGGATGATCATTTTCAGCAGCATTCGATTTCGCGCGAAATGGAACGACGCAGTAGTTAAATTAGCTGATCGTTTGCCGAAATTGACAGAGAAAACCTATACAAATTGTTTGTTTTTTTATTCCTTGTTGAAACCAAAATTTTCTCTCCCTGACCCAACTTTATTTAGTATTGCGCGTTTGATCACTAGAATCAGGGGCTTTTTCTGGGTAGGTATTTAGTATACCTTTATAATTAACCCGGCGGTCAGATTTTCTCAGCTACATTCTCGTTGCAAAACTGCTGTATGCCTATAGTCTGAACCAAACTTACCGACAGAGCAAGTGGTGCCTATGACACCAGGCGGGCACTGGCAGACGAAGCCACCGATAACGTCCTCGCAAGGTGCTTCGTTGGCGCATGGGGAACTGTCGCAATAATCGGGTTCTGCGAGGGAGCAAAGAGTGCCGTGAGACAGTGTACCGATCGTGGGAAAGTTTGAAAATGTTGCTTCCTTACGCCACTTTTTCATCATATATCTATGTCTCTATGAAGATCAGTCATTGAAAACACATGAATCTGCATGGGAATAAGTAATATTTCAAATTTTGTTTAAAAATACTGTGAAACTTTGATGCACAATAATGACTCTCCATAGACTTTATACACAACCAAAGAAGGGGCGGTAGGATACTACACTATATGCACATTATTAAAACCAATTGTCCTGGTGTGTTTAAAGCCAATTGAAAAACGCCATAAAATTGATGGCGAGAGAGAATCTTGTTAAATGCTGTCTGAGTAAGTTGCGGGGTGGACCCACATGATTGTCTCTCTGATGAATAATTTTAAATGTATGATTAAAAGGTAGGCCTATACACCATTTGCTTTGATGTAATTTTTAAAAATAAATGTATTCATATTTAATAGCAAATATTGTGATGATGACCTGTTTAAAGTTTTGTGTTCATAGAAGCTAGAAAAACCAAGAACAAATCTGCTGTTATTGCAGTCTGGTTCCTTCACTTCCTTCAGACGAATTCAATATATTGAAGGCAGTGTTTGAAAATAGTCAGGTTTTCACAATGATTGCCTTGTAATGGGCCTGTCACACCAGAACGTTTTAGGCCAACGCATGAGTAACGTGTTGTAATTTTGGCAACACGCTGGCAAACGCTGACCAACGCTAGGCCAGCGTTAGCAACATACTGAGCGCGTTACTCACACGCTGGGACACGCTGTCACACGCTGAAGAAAACATATTGTTTTCAACATACCTACAATTTTCAGCGTTTGCCAGCGTGTGACTGCATACGCTGGCGGCGCGTTGGAGGTTCGTTACTCACGCGTCGAACACGCTAGACGATCGTTATCAACCCGCTACTCATACGCTGGCGTACGCTAGCGTACGCTGGCGACACGCTGGTTATGGCCCTGTCACACCAGGGCCCAATTTCTTGGCTCTGCTTACCGTTAGCGAAAAATCCCTGCTTACTATAGCAGAAAATTCGGTGCTTACGGTAAACGTATTTCACGCGTTAGCAAGGAATTTTGGTCTCTGAGCATGCGTACAACCCGTAACTAAGGATTCTGTGCTTACGGGGTGAGCACATAATTTTTCTGCTAGCGCGGTTAGCGGAAAATGGTGACCGTAAGCGCGGAATTCCGTGGTTAACAGAGCCATGAAATTGGGCCCAGAACGTTTTAGGCCAATGCATGAGTAGCGCGGTGTAAATAGTTGATACGCTGGCAATCGCTGAACTTTTACAGAAAAAATCAAGTGGAACCGTGATTTCAGCGGTGTCCACACAGGTTGATAACGGGTTCATAGCGTACACCAGCGCGTGAGTAGCGTGTGAGGAACGCGCTCAGCGTGTGAGGAACGCATCACTGATTTATAGTAAAAAATACGACAGCGGGTCGCCAGCGTGTAGTGGGTTGGTAACGATCGTCTAGCGCGTTCGACGCGTGAGTAACGACCTTCCGCTGCGCGCCGCCAGCGTGTGCAGTCACACGCTGGCAAACGGTTGAAGGTATCAACCAATCAATTGGTCATTATTTTATAACCAATATATTGGTTGTCATAGGTAATAGGAATAGGTTATTATTGTATGTACGCGTAATTGCAATGTGTAATAAGTTAAACCCATTGGTATTATTTCATTACGTAATCTGTCCACGTAGGAACCAATACATATTGGTTGTAGCCTAACGTTTATAAATTGGTTGAATTAACCAATATTGTATTTTTGTTTTATATTTGGATTGGTTGAAATTGATCAATATATTGGTTATTTTCAACCAATCTGTTTTTAGAGTGTTGAAAACCACAGACATCAGGTGTCGAGATTTCAAGGATGCTTGAGACTTTTAAGGTTTTTTTGCTGTTCGCAAATGGTGTATACTACCCTTAAACAGACATGTTTTAAGCCACATTTAAAAAAGAAAACAATTATAAAATACATTAAGAGAACACGACCAAAATGGCTTCTTCGTGAATACGACCTGTATTAGAAAGCGCACGTGGAAACAAAGTGTGACGTCATCAGTGCATAGGCTTATATTTGCAAACCTTCTTCGATGTGAATTCCTCCGGGCTTTTGGAATGTCGACGGACCAAAGTTGCCCTCCCCTCTGCCATTCACGTTCACCCGGACCAAACTATCGACCTTCCAGTCCGTCCAGTACACGTCGCCCCTGTACACGTCCAAGTCGAACGGGTGCAGGTCGCCGTAGGCAGTCAGGTTGAGCACCAGTGCGCGGTTCTCACCCGTGAGATCGCTCCGCTCGATTTTGTTGAGGAAAGCGTCGCACCAGTACAGATAGTTCCCTGACAGAACAAAATGACACTTTACAAAAAAATGTCTTATGGGAGTCCCATGGGGTCCTAATAATTGTTTGATTCTGGTCATCTATTTGTATTACATACAGAGCTTGTGATCCTGAGATATACATGTCACGTTTGTCTTTTCTGTACAGGGTGTCTCTGAAGAAGAAAAAATACCCATTTTCAAATTCATTATTATTGCAAAGGGGTCATTAAGGTTAGAGTGTGTTGGGGTGGAATGGAGAATTGAGCAGCTTGCTCCGGGTAGGTAGAGCTTGGTTGCCAGTCCACCTAGGAGTAAAACTCTGATCCCAAACCCCGATATATAGGTAGAGCTCGTTTGGCCTTGGTCGGCAGTCAACCTAAGAGAAGTTTAACTATGAACTTACTCGGCTGCTGCAAGATACCCCTACCTATGAACAAGTAGTTGATTTGGGCGACTTCAATGCACGGGTTGGTAAAAACAACAGAACATGGATCGGGGCTCTTGTCAGCTTTGGTAGAGGAAATCTCAACTCAAACGGAGAGTTGCTTCTTGCAATCTGTAAGGAGTTTAACTTAGCCATGACCAATACATTCTACAATATGCCAGACAAACGGTTCTACTCATGGCAACACCCTGCACGTTCTAAACGATGGCACCTCCTGGACTATGTTCTCAGGAGGAGATGTGACCTTCATGACGTATGCATCACCCATGTCATGCGTGGTGCAGAGTGTCAAACTGACCACATACTCATCCGTACTTGTGTGAAACTGCATGTAGACACGCCCAGACCCAAATCTGCCTCACAATTACGAAAGAAAATTGATCTGTCTGTCAAAGCTCTCTTTGGCCAATCACCGCACAAATTTACAGATCTCTGTAATACTCAAGCCATCGGTCAGTCGGATTTCAGTGAGACTGACTCAGTTGACAACCAATAATGGGCTGGTTTTTGTTTAAAGGCTTTTTACAGTGCATCGGCCAGAGTGCTTGGTCACCCACCTAGGAAACATGTTAATCTCCTTCATGCTAAGCAAGTAGCTCATCTCCAGCACCTAGCAAATCCATCCTCAGCAGCTGCCCTAAAGCACAACTCCGTCAAAATAATACAAGCTAGTTGGTGGAACTTGAAGGCAACGGAGCTCCAACACGGATGTCCATGACTCGAAGGGTTTCTATACATCACTTATTAAAGACAGTTTTTTTCCAAATCAGATTAACTAACTGTCCTATTCTCTCCGGTGACGGGTCTACTCTTATTACTGGGAACTTATAAATTCTGGACCGTTGGCGTGAGCACTTCCAGGTTCTCTTGAACAGGTCATCTGACACTCAGGAGGATATTCTAGATCTGATACCGCAGCGCCCATCCAACACGATCTCACGACCGCCCATAATTGCCGAGGTAAAGAAAGTAATAGGTCAGTCTGCAAACGGGAAAGCCCAAGGCTTGAATAGTCTTCCTGCTGAGACATACAAGCATGGCGGAGCATAGTCTGTTCCCCCACTGCTGGGAGACAGAAGAGCTACCAAACGGATGACATTACATCAACATCTATAAACGGAAAGAAAATTGGTATGACGGCAGAAGCTACCGTGGTATCTTCTTGCTGTCCATATGTAGCTGGGAAGATTGTTGAGAAACTCATTCTGAGAAGACTCTGTTGCAGAAGGTTGTAGAGCAAAACAAGCCACTCTATGTAGCTTTTACAGACTTCTCCAAAGCATTCGCCGATTCAGTAGCCCGACCTAGCTGTTAAGAGTTCTAGAGATGTACGGCTGTCCTGAAAAGCTCATTACCCTGATCAGGAAGTTTCATGATAGTATCAAGGACCAGGTCTCTGTCGCTGGGTCCTCATCGGACACCTTCGATACTAATCACGGTGTTAAGGGGCTATGTGTTAGCACCTATAGACGAATCCAACGAAGGCATTTTTTCATTCGCCATGGCGGCGCTGTTTTACTCTCAAGAAGGCCATGTGACGCTAATTTCCTATAGCGATAGGGTCACTGGCCCCCCACAATGTCTGTGTATGCGCGATCCACCGTATGTTCGATTGGATTCGTCTATAGACAATGTGCCCTCTGACGTCACGTGTTTACATCTGTATTCAAATGTGCCCGTCAGTATGCGCACACATCGTGTTTTGCATAAAATTTGGTTGAGGAGTGACGCCACAGGTCAGACCACCTTTGAATTATGTGACCTCTGATGTCGCCTCTTAACCAAATTTATGTAAAACACGATACGTGCACATAATTGACGGGCACATTTGAATAGAGATGAGAACATGGTCTATACGCTATTTACAATGTTCTTGGCAGCAGTTCCGGGACGTAACTTCACTGGATACACATTTGGTGGAGTCTTTGTTAAGACACGCTTCGATGATAGTCTGTATATATAACCTGAGGCGTTTGCAATCCAGCACAAAAACTCATTTCATCCGCCTGCAGGAACTGCTTTTTGCTGACGACGCTGCTCTTGTGGCTCACTCAGAAGATGAATTACAGAGCATTGTCAGCAGATTCGCCATGGTAGCCTCTGCTTTTGGTCTCACCATAAATGAAATGAAAACGGAGGTCCTCCATCAACCGGTATCCCACTCAGTGTACGTCCAATCATCCATCATACTACACGGTCAGCCTTTAAAGGCAGTGTCACACTTCACCTACAGTGGCAGCACAGTTTCGAACGATAAAAGCCTGGATAGAGAGCTAAATACGCGGATATCTGCGGCATCAGCATTCTTTGGCCGTTTACGTAAGAGGATGTGGTCCCAACGGGGAATCAAGATATCCACCAAGTGTAATTAAGGTATACAAGGCAGTATAGTACTATCAAGCCTATTGTACTCAACTTAAACATACACATTGTATCAACGTCATATCCGGAAACCTAACCAAATTCAGTTTCGTCACCTCCGTGCTATCCTCTACACCAAGTGGTCATATTATGAACACTGAAGTTCTGTGCAGAGCTGGTATGGTCAGCGTTGAGTCCGTGTTGCTCGCAAGACAGCTACGATGGAGTAGCCACCTTGTCCGTATGGATGACATCCGTCTACCAAAAGTAATATTCTACGGGGAACTAGCTCTCGGGGCTCGTCATTGAGGCCGCTCAAAGCTACGGTACAAGGACTGTTTGAAGCGGCATCTTCAAGCAGCTGGCATACCACTTACAACATGGGAAAATCCAGCCAAGGATAGGCCCACATGGCGCTCAATTATCAACAAAGAGATCTCTGTTCCTGAGAAATCTCGGGAACAAACAGCAGAAGAAAGGAGGGTGCGACGACATAATACTTAATAGGGTTACCTTATCGCAAACATCCTTCCAATGCAGATACTGTGGCCGGCTAACATCAGTCAAGATTGGACTTTATGCACATGATAAGTCATGTCAGCTCAAGTCACTAAACCTCAAAAAGTCGTACTCGTCTGCGAGTGACCTAAAGTTAATTACAAATTAATACCAGTATTCTCTGATGAATACTTTGTGATAAAACATACCTTAATGTTTTTATCCACATTAAAAAAATATATTGAACGAGAGGCTAGAATAAAAAAGAAATAGTCTGCCACCATCCCATTCGACAGTTCACACCATAGTGCGTGTCCCTGTCACAAAATCGGTTAAAATATATGGTTTTAAATCGTTTATTTATTTATTTATTTAAATAGTCGAACAATTGTCATTTTCAATAAGACGGAAGCAAGTTGTGCAGAAAAAAGTCCCTAAACAATTTTTCTTGAAATTTCCTTGGCCTATATCTGATGAGTTCAAAATGTTTCCACATTGTCAATCTTCAATACCTTCCATAGGACACTGGAGTAATAATATGGGCCGTTTTGCAAATCTCAGCTTAGGCTCCGTCTCCGGCTCCACCACTGACTCCATCACTATTGTCAAATTGCATGAATGAAGCCACAGACGAAGACGAAGCTGGTATTTAGAAAACGGCCCTTGCATGAAAACAGTCCCATCGATCACTCAACTCCTTAAATACATCTTCCAACTCCTGAAGACGATCTGAGCATACCCATCGCAGGCCCGTACGCAGGATTTTTTATGGGGGGTGCGAATTTGTACTGATGGGACCAAAAGTTGAACCAAAAATTTCCGTGTGCCAGTACCGTTATTTCTACATCAAAATACCATTATTTACCCCGGAAAATGTGGACCTTTTAGTAATTTGGGGGGGGGGGGGGGGGGGAGGGTGCGTACATCCCCCCCCCCCCCCCCCGCGTAGGGGCCTGCATCGGAACGACGAATCGTTCTTTTCAAAACCACCGTCTTCCCAAAAGAGATTGTCACATGGTGCATCCGCAGACCACTACTAGTTCTTACTGTTTTATGTTAAGACGATTTAAGAATGTTTTACCGTCTATGGTAACGCCATTGGGCCAGTGCAGGTCACTATTAATCACACTCATCCTGTTTCTTCCGTCCAGATTCGCTCTTTCGATCCGCGGATTACTCCCCCAGTCAGTCCAGTAGATGTGTCTATATAAAGGGATGGTATGTACCATTTGTAAGTTGTGTAGGCCTATTTGTATTGTTTTAAGCAGCAAAAAGTGCTCAAATATACATATATAACCTTTTAAAGGCTGTATATTTCGATAAAATAATATTCAAGAATTCGATTCACCTGTGGAGAACGACAACGAAGTAGCAGTCTACTTTTCTGCTATCAGAATAGTAGAAAAGCAGATTTAACGTTTTTGTAAAATGAATTTATCGACTTTTCTACTACCTAAAAAGCAAATTGAACGTTTTTGTGAAAATTAATTTGTCTACTTTTCTGATAGCAGAAAAGGAAAATGTATTTTATAGGCAGCCAAAATATGGCCATTTGCTGTTCTGTTTTAAAAGACGAGGTTTCATGCGTTCCGTTTTTGACCGTCAGGTTTTAGGACTCTCGTAGAGTTGTAACTTTAAATTGTATAGGTTTTCCTGCTAGTGCTTATTTTGACCTATCAATAAATTTTGCTAAAACTACAAAATAAATCATTTTATACGCCCACACTATACGAAAAAGAAAATCGTTAAAATATAACAAAATGTGTTCTTTTACGCCCGTGCCTTTGGCGTCTTCACCTTCTACACTTACCCGTGGCTGTGATCGATGACAATAGTTCGAGGTTGGTCCAGATTCTCTACGATGATTTCCTTGTTCCCGGTGCCGTTCATGGGTACTCGTCCCACGAAAACCAATAACACCGTCTGTCCAGTACAGAATCCTGGCTTCCACATCAAGAGCCAATCCGTCCGGTGCTGTCAACAAAATGCGAGGCCCGGGTGATAATGTAAACGCACAAGCATGTTGTACGTTTTGATTATACGTTTTTAGAAAACTGCCAAAACCCAGCTTAATTTTTTTTTTACACAAAGTGCGTGCATGTGAGTACCAATTAATAATAGGAGAGGAAAAGATTATAATTCCTATATTTTTGTACACAGAAAGTAAAGAAAACATGAAGAAAATCTAAACCCAAACAGGAAATCATCAAAATCAAAACCAGCTAAAAGCCAAATAAAAACTATTTGAAGCCAATGCAGGCGTTGTGACGTTTTGGAGAAAGCCGTAATAACTGGAATTATTATATCTTTTAAAAATTACTGCAGTGCGTCATGATCTATATCTTTTTGTCACCAGTGGTTACCTAATCTACAATTAATCGACGTCTGGGTATAAAACAAATTGTCAGGCCAGAGAACCAGACTTTAGTGTTCATAGGGTAAAGAGATAAGAGGGGGTTCCCTATATACCGTAAATCGTGGGTGTACAAGGCAAATAATGGGGCATGTATTTTCTCTTTTCTTAGAAAAACGGCAGCATAGCTATACATTAGCAAATGATTTCAAAGGATGCTGGATACCATTATTTACTTGCCATCATACAGGATATATCCATATTTTGAGTTTCATTTTTGAATTTAAATTCTCTTTTCTCAGAAAAACGGTAGCATAATAAAGCTATACAGCCCCAATTATTTCATAATAATTATGCTTGATCCTATTATTTACTTGTCACCATACAGGGTATGTCATGACATTTTAAGTTTTTTTTATAAATATTACTCTCTAAATGTAAACAAGTGATAATCTCAAATCTCAATTACTCCAAAAAGAGTGAAAAATACTCTAAAATAATTATAATTGCCACTCTCTTAAGGAGCATTATGAAAAACAAATCTATTTAAAAAAAAAGTCTATAACAAATTAATTTTTAAAAAAGAGGGGGGGGGGCTGTTATTTTTGCTTGTCGGGATTGGTGTTCCTTTTTTTGAGTAGTTTTCACTCTGAAAAACTTTTACATTTAAGAGAGTATAGCAAATGGTGTCGCATTTTATGAAAAGTAAGATCTTTTGATTTATATTTTTTTCTTTTCAGACTCAATTTACGTTTGAAATCTGTCAACTTTAAGACTTACGGCGAAGATCCTCCACGATGGTCATTTGATTAGAGCCGTCGAGGTTCGCTCGAGAGATTCTCGGAGTTGGCAGGCTTCCGAGATCGCTCCAGTAGACCATCCCTTCCTGCGGATCGTAGTCAACAGCTAACGGGCGCACTAACCCGCGAAGCGGCAGGGGGGCCAAGTCGAGAAGACCCTGGCCCATACTCCCCGCGTAAATGGTGCCGTTGTCCAGATCAACGATGAGGGCAAAATCACCTTCGTGAATTGATAACGATATTGATATTTATTTTTAAAAAGACCTCAAAAGCCGTGCAGTATTGAGGTAGGGGTGTCGCGGAGAAAGTCCAGCTGGTCGTATGCGTAGTCGGACAAATTGAAATAATTGAACATTAAACGTATGCGTTTCCGGAGGCAAACGCACACAAAATTCACGCGTGCTAGCTGCGTTCATACTTTGGGGAATTATGAACGCAACAGCCGACATCCGCATGGCCGCATTCGCGCCCGCAGCAGAAGAACGGGAATATTTAGAGCTTGATAACATTTAAGTCACGGGTAAATCTTAAATAATTTGGAGGTAGGCCTAATTAACTAGATGCAAATGTTCCGAGTGTGCCACTTTTATAGGATCAGCGCCATGTTATTGCATTTAAGGAAAAATCAACTCTTTACACAATTAATTTACACGTTTTGCTTATAATAATATTTAAACATTCAATGCATTTTTTGGGATCTATAGCTTTCAGTAAAAGAGTGAAAGTTTACTCCATTTGAGTAAAAATTCACTCCCACAGTCTAAAACTACTAGGAACCAGACGTTTTAAAGTTAAATTAATTCACTCGAAAAAGATTGAAATCCAATCAAATTCAACTGAAATGATACTTTTTTTAAGTGTGTTTCAATTAATTAAGAGTGATTTCCACTCTAAAACGTCTAGTTCCTAGTTTACTTTCACTCTTTGGAATTTAGAGAGAAGGGTTGGTAATGAAGGGAATGAGTGAGTGTGTATACCGAACTTTTAAGGACTGAACATGTGCCATACTTTCCTGAATTCTCAAAGACATTTTGAGAAAACAATAGAAGAACTTTGCAGCGGCTGAACAGGAGAAAGGGGGTGTTGCACCCAAGGCCATACTGAGCACTGCGTCACCAATATGGATTATGCCTTAATTGAACAAACGTGTTAGATACACGTGCCGCGTCTTTCAGTTAAAAATGCTCACCTGCGTGTGTTGTTCTGAATACTGTCAGTAGCACGGACAGGAAAAAATATTGCAGATACCACATAATATTGTGAGCGCCTCCTACGCCATCCATATTCATAAGTAGAAGACAGCCTTAGAAATCTACAAATTGACCGAATTGTAGTCTAGTCAAAACCCTTTTTTAAGAATCGGTATAGGCCTATCACAAGTTGACAGTCTGACACTGCAGAACGAAACTCTTCACAATTCGGGCGATTCACAATGCAGTGCGCCACCAAGCGTTTGACTAAAAGAGCCACTTTTAAACTTTACGGTCGACTTCTTCCGTATATCATACTGTAGTGAAATATCTATTTTTCATTGTTCACGCGAGGTACAACACAGACATAAATGTATTCGGAAGCGTCGTTGATTAAAACATTGTTATTTGCAGAACAAAATTGGAGCTTTAATCGTGCGCGTCCAAAAAGACGTAAAAACTGATGAGTTCATGCAAAATGAATACAGTTTTTCAAACTGATGCCGACTTTTCCCCATGATGCACTGCGGGTATAGCAGGATTTGCGCCTCCAACGGCAGCTTCTAGGTATTGTGAATCGCTCGAATTGTATTTATTTATGTTTGTCCAAACCTTTGTATACCGGCCTGGCGAGGTTGGACAGTTGTAATTGTTATAAATGCGCATTATAATACAACGGCTGCATAATCCCCATCATCTGATTGGTCGGTCGTTGATCACTTGCCATTGAATCATTCGGCAAAAATAGAAGTGTCACAATTCCACTGTTCAAAGGAAGTTTCATTGCGCGGTCAGGCGAGTGGCGATACCGACCAATGATGGCGATGGTTTACTTAGCAAATTTCAGCACTTTTTCCGGGATCACGCACCGCAAAAGTACTATTCAATGGTGAATATAACTTCCATTCCACGGTCAGTATCATTGGTCGCGCTCTGACCAATCAGATGACGAAGAGCGAATGAGTGAAACAAAGAGTGGATGTTTCATGTTCGTGCCATATAAATAATAAATAGAACGTTCATCTGTCACTGTGTTATTCTAACCATCGCATTCTCAAACATTCATTATTTGTACAACAATGAATAATTTATATTTGTACAATAGAAATATTAAATTTGGTGAGGTGACAGATTGAATGTTCTATTCCAATAGTTGTGTACACGTTGACACTGTGTTTTGGTTTCAAACACCACAATTCATATACGTAACAAGATATTGTAATGAAATTAGCCCCTCACTATTACTTTCCCCCTACTTTATTCTTTTGGTTTAGCCATCCCTTGCCCATCACCCCATGAGCTGTCTGTAGCAGTCCAGCCAGGCATGCATTATTATTTGCATAATCTGGTATAATCCTATGACCTTATTTGGCCAACAATAACACAGTTATTTCTAAACACATTGTTCAATGATGCTTTTCTTGCTTTGTTGCACTGTTCATCATCCTACTCTTTCACCGGTAATAATCAATCACTGAGTGAACTGAAAACAAAGGACCACTGTTGCAATACACAAACCAGCCATCGCGTCGACAAAACCAGAGTTTAAAACTCCCGCTTTTAGGGAATGTCTAACCCAATTGCCCTGCAGACGTTTGATGTATTTGCCCATCCACGAACTCCAACCACTGAGCTGGACAGCTACACCAGTGGCATTTGTGGTTGGTGGAGTGAAGACGCGAGGACACGTCTTTACGGGGAAGGGGGCTGTGTAATGAAATTAGCCCCTCACTATTACCTCCTCCTACTTTATTCTTTTGGTTTAGCCATCCCTTGCCCATCACCCCATGAGCTGTCTGTAGCAGTCCAGCCAGGCATGCATTATTATTTGCATAATCTGGTATAATCCTATTGTAATCCCCCATGTTGTTGGGACTTTGTATTACTTTTGGGAGTTGAGTCTGCTGGGTGCTGTGCTGGGGTGAGGTTGTGTGTTTAGCCTGGGCGTGGCAGGAGAAAACGTAACGTAAGTTGGATTTCAATCTCCCCCTGGGTTGGGAGTAGAGTAATGGTACTTCAATGTACCATGAGCTACTCCCAATCTTATCGACCATCACCGAGCCCCTGTCTTTCTTATTTGTTATGATTATTTATTTAAGTTCTCTTGTTAATTTAATGTCATTAAATTAACTTACACAAATAATAACTAGTAGTAGGTAAATATTAGGGCCTAAGGTAATAATAAGTAGGTAATAATAAGTAGGTATAATAAGTAAACAATAAATCTGATTGTGGCCTAACGGTACATCTATTTTACTCGCTTTTTAGTAGGAGACCAGCCTGTAGGTCCCGTGACCAAATTCTGGGAACAAAGGTTTGAAAGTGTTTTTGTGTTCCCTGATGAATACCGAACAATTTTGACTTGGGCTACCCCCTTGAAAATGCCGGGCATTTCCGGGAGGGGTCAACAAAGGTCATACAGGGGTCAAAATTCAAATATATTATAATCGTGTCGATATGCATATTAAATTACTCGTCTAGTCATGAGGATTCCAAAAATGTATAGTTTGCTATACCTCCGACCTTAAATGAAGGCGCTGTGGTCAAAAACGTCGAAAGGTCAACGCACTTTTGACTGGTGGTCAAATTCACCAACACGGTTAACATTGTCCGATTCTAATGATTTTAATGCCTATAATATATTTTCTGACATGGCAAATTCAACTATACAACTTTCAAAAGTAAAAGTGCTTACCTTGACCATGAACATTCAAAATGGCTGGCAAAAGGGCTACCGAAAGACTTGAATCGGGACCTTTGGCCAACAATAACACAGTTATTTCTAAACACATTGTTCAATGATGCTTTTCTTGCTTTGTTGCACTGTTCATCATCCTACTCTTTCACCGGTAATAATCAATCACTGAGTGAACTGAAAACAAAGGACCACTGTTGCAATACACAAACCAGCTATCGCGTCGACAAAACCAGAGTTTAAAACTCCCGCTTTTAGGGAATGTCTAACCCAATTGCCCTGCAGACGTTTGATGTATTTGCCCATCCACGAACTCCAACCACTGACTGTCGTCTGGCAGAGATAATGTGGCTATAACTGCCCCCCCCCCCCCCCCCATGCGTGTCTTACACAAAAAAGGGAGAAAAAAGAGTTACGAATTACACTCTGGAGAGGCCAGTCAAAACAACCACTATTTGGCATACCCACTAGATAACGTACAAACAAAATAAAGTAAAACATGGAGAGCTTCTCTTGAAACTTGTACACGTAACCCCCCCCCCCCCCCCCCCTATTCCTACTGACTGCAATCTCGCATACAAAAAGTGGCCAGAAATGACCGCCCAAAAGCCTATATTACTAAGAAAACAAATTAAATTAAGAATGACGCTCTGGGCAGTATAGTTCCGCAACCACACTGCTGGCATACCAGCAAATCATAAATATACAGATTTATCTCGGCAGACCAGCCACAAACTTAAAATCCTATGATACTTCACGCAGCAGAACTATTTCAGCATCTCCCAAAAAATAACGTTTGTTTTGCCTCATCTGCAACTTGTTTTCTCTGCTGGTGTTTCATCGCATACGTGACATGCATGACATCACCAAAGTGCTGCTAGTAGCTCTGACGATATCTGATGTTAGTGTAGGATCTTTTGGTCTTCTACATATAATTTTGTATTATGATTTGGGAGTGGTCAGATGGATTTCACTCCAAGTAGTTATTGACATCTTGAACGCATCACGGTGAAACTACTACTATATAAGCATTTTGGGTGTGTGCAAAGAACATCACAAAGAACTCTAACGACTCACACAATGGAAAACATGACAGGGATCTGTTCGTTCTCAACCTCTTTAAACTATTCTGATGGATGCATGTTGATGTATACGTTTGTTCTCGCTCCAATCTGTTTGTTTGGCCTCATCTGCAACTTGTTCTCTCTGCTGGTGTTTCATCGCATACGTGACAGGAATCTGCTATGATGCATTTGTGAGGCACAATTCTTGCTGCGCCACAGACACTCATAAGTCACCAGTCATGGCTGAACCACTGTGACTCTAAAGGAAGAGCAATTGAAACAGAAAAGCTGGGAAAACCGTATTATGATTTGGGAGTGGTCAGATAGATTTTACTCCAAGTAGTTATTGACATCTTGAACGCACCACGGCGAAACTACTACTATAAGCATCTTGGGTGTGTGCAAAGAACATCACAAAGAACTCTAACGACTCACACAATGGAAAACGTGACAGGGATGTGCTCGTTCTCAACCTCTTTAAACTATTCTGATGGATGCATTTTGATGTCTACGTGTGTTCTCGCTCCAATCTGTTTGTTTTGCCTCATCTGCAACTTGTTTTCTCTGCTGGTGTTTCATCGCATACGTGACATGCATGACGTCACTAAAGTGCTGCTAGTAGCTCTGACGATATCTGATGTTAGTGTGGGATCTTTTGGTCTTCTACATATAATTTTGCCTGTCGAGACTCTTGTTTTATACGCCCTAAGAATTTTGACAGATTTTTGTCAGCTTCTGGGATTTTGCATTCTGGCAATGATCACCGTGGTCCGATACATTGCAGTGTCGCAACCTCTGAGGCTACCAACTCTAGTTACCAAAAGACGAGCTTACATCGGCTTGGCATGTGCAACCCTACTCTGTCTTGCTATTGAGATAGCTAGAGTAATATCAGATTTAACATGTGTAACAGGAGATTTGTTGGCCATACTGTATATTTCGGTTGCAATAATATTACTTTTGTGCATCATTATTCCATATGTAAAATTGATGTTAATTGCGAGACATCATGCACAGCGTATAGCAGCAGCTGAGATCAATGCTGAAGATGCACAGGTTCAGCTGCATCGCTCAAATGTCAAATCCCTGAAAACATTTATGATTATCACAGGCACTGTCTGTGTCACTTGGCTACCTACAATTGCAGTCACTACTGTGGACATTGACTTGTGTCTTTGGAATTTGTTTGAATCTCTGCGTTACAGCAATTCCTGGCTTAATACAATCATCTATTGCTGGAGAAAATGAAGCTTACAGAAAGGTTGCTAAAAAGCTCATTTGCCGTAACTGCGCATGAAATGTCTCTCTATAGATTTTAACATTGATTACAAAAAAGAAGAAAGTGATGATAACATATTATGACGAACAGCCTAACAATGTACATTGTAAAGCAATGAGTTTGAGTACAGTATGAGGAACTTTCAAATGTACAGGATTCAGATTTGTTGTAATGTGGGGGCTGCCCCATGATCCTTGCACTCTTTACCTACATTTTGATGCACAGTAAGAAAGCTTATGCAGTTTTAGTCACTTATTCACAGATCTGAGGAAAATTCCAGTTCTTATCCTGTCATTTGGATATTGATTTTGCAACGATACAGGCCATATTATACATGTATGTGCTACATTTTTATTGCACACCAATATCCAACCATAATCCAAAGTGAAGGCGATCGCGAAAAAACACTTCTTTATAGAATGTGTAATAACAATGTGTAGTGGCCGGCCAATGCAAAAGAAAATCAAATTTATTCGGATACAATATATCACAATTTTGAAAAAGCACGGACCAACCCAACTTTAATTGTAAAAACAACTAAAATGATTTTTTTTTTCCAAAAATAATTGAGAAAAAAGATAGTTTAACAGAAATATTTTTGACAGAAATTCTGTTTAACATAATTAAGTATTTAGGTTACTTTACCAAGAACAATCAAAACCCGAATTTTTCTGTCAGAATGAATGTTTTTAAAGTTATTGAACAAACTATCAATGTTCATGAATACTGTTAAATATGTGTTTTCATTAAAAAGACATTTTGAAAACTTAACATATAAATTCAAAAAAACAGACATTTCAAGGATTCCAAAACTGTTTTCAGATCGCTTCTAGGTCTTAGAAAACACTTGAGACTATTTTTAGACATAATAACCCCTACCGAAAATTGGCTAAATTAGCGCCACTTTCGAACCCAATTGCATCCAGAATTGGAAGCCCCTGGTCCGGGCCAGAAGACGGGTTTGTGGCCTATTTACATGTATGTTGCCCACCGGACATGTGCACTGAAATGTCAAGAGTAATGGTGGTGTGTACCCCCTATCTAAGGCTATGCCCATAGTAATATCTAAAAAGAAGAGAGCTGAATTTAGCCGCAACACTGACATAACATTATAAATTGTCAAAAGTGCATACGCTAAAAGCCTAAGTAAAATTTATAAAATCTTCCGGTAAAAAATTCAGGCGAATGTAATAAATAGTCCAACTGTTTTTAGAACCGAGGACCAAACGTGAACAAAATATTAAACGTATTTCGTTCATGTACTCGCGCACTGTGGGGTGGAAAATCATCCACTCTGTCAGTGCATGGTGCCATAGTCTTTGCTAAATAAAACTGTATTCGATATTTTATTGTGCACGTCCCATATTCTTTTTACGAAGTGCGCGCGATTATAGCTACACGATTTATACCCAGCACGATATGTGGCAGAGGGGTACCCCCCCCCCCCCCCCCCCACCACACTCTTATCCCTATACTTTATACACACTCAACACTATTGTAACCTAACCCATCCCCCTTGAAACCTAAAAAGAATTCCTGAGATTCCGGGAACACAATGGTGAACACAAAAGAGGGGGGTTTTCTCTGCCACATATCGTGCTTCATATGACACGATTATACAGTAGCCAGCTCCCTAACTCACTCAGTCGTCTTGCTAAACTCCAGCCAGCGGCTTATATTTTCCTTATTTTCCGCTGGATTTTCTGGGGAGCCAATTAGCGATCGTAGAACTGCGGTTATCATATCAACACGTACAACGTGAACGCACGACATTCCTTTGTTAAAATATGCAGCGCCGGCTAGTGCGATCGCAAAATGGTTAGTTGACTGCATCAAGATGCTATGCATATTCGAATAATCGAATTTGCATGAAAAGAAGTTTGCAAAAATGACTGTGTGAGTTAGGGAATTGGACTAATTGTGTCGTTAGCGGGCGCACTGTATAAAAACAATACTCGACGTTTACAATCAAATACGGTCGTATTTTGCAAAGACTATGGTGCCTATAGGGACGTAGATGAAATTATGACGTGAACATTACAATTTTCAAAATTGGATGGGTTAGAGGATTCATATTTATAGAGCTGTTAAGCACACAAATTTGCTTAGAATGAAAACTCTTCCTTGTCAAAAACAGGGTTAATACAAACAATTTTTGTAGGTAACATATATTGTTTCTGAGTTATATTCAGTTGGTTTTTGCTTAGCATGAAATGCACATAGAGTTTTGGCTGGCAACCCGTTATTTTTTAGCAAGACTTTTTGGTGCTAAGCCCCTGCTTAAAGTTTTGTGTTTATAGAAGCTGAAAAAAAACAAGAAAAAAACAAGCTGTTTTTGCAGTCTGGTTCTTTGACATCCTTCAGACGAATTCAATAAAACGGAATCAGTGTTTGAAAATAGTCGGGTTTTTACAACAATTGCCAGCTGGCAATCGTTTGTTACCAAATTCCAATTTTCTTGAAAACTACATCACATTAGGTGCCGTGATTTCACAGGATACTTGAGACCGTTATTCACTTAATTACAGTCAAGTAAAATATTTCATAATAATTCAGTATTTCTTTTTATCTCGATCTTGTCACCACATATTTATGCACGAACTTCGCTCAGAAGAGAGTGTCACTGTACAGGGGTTCCTTCGCCGCGATACGTGTTTCGTAGTGGACGTACGCCGAGTGCTTCGGGGAAACCTCACATGAGCGATCTGTTAGGTCAGGAAGTCGCACTAATCGCTCTCTTCTCTTCCTGTATAAATAGTCAAAGAAAACGTAGAGAACACAGAGACCGTGAACTTGTGAACAAAAAGTTTGAAGAAAAAAACAATCTTTAGAAATCTCTTTTATTGACAGGTTATTAGAGGGTTATATAAATAAACAAATAAATAAGCCCCCCCCCCCTAAGAAAAAAATTGCAATTAAAGGGGAACATTGTGACATATTGCGTCTTCAACATTTTTTAAATGTAATTATTGTTCACGCCATTGACCGCTCTTTGTTGAAACGTTTGATTTTCATTATAGTGGCATCGAACGACCCGGCTTTAAAAACAGTGCAAGTATAATAGTTCGAAAGAAATGTGGCAAAAAATTGGCTCAGAGGTCAATAATTTGGCAAGCTACAACATTGCAGTTTAACCATTTTTTCGGACCCCGCTAGCAGGCCATTTCTACGGAACCCCATTGTCGTTGCCCCCCCCCCCCCCCCCCCTTCCTGTTTGCTCAATGGTAGATCGAAATCTGAATGTGCTGCATTACCTATGTGACCCGCTCTGCAAAAAAAAGGGTGTTAAGGAACGCTATGCTATTTCACGTAAAGAGCTGTTCTATGTGGAGAGGGTGAAAACATTTTCACAACGTGAATTTCTTTTCTTTTCTTCTTTTTTTTTTTTTTTTTTTTTTGGGGGGGGGGGGGGGGTTTATTGGATTTTGTTATATCAATACTTTTATAATTTATTAACACAAATATTAATATTAATGAATAAAGATGATAAAACAAACGTTTTTTTTTTCTTTTTTTCCTTTTCCACTTGCTGTGTTTAAAGATGGACTACAACGGAATAATGATAAAGGCTTTGTTGCCTTTTTTTGTTCGAGAAATGTATAATGATTACTAATATATCATTAGTATTCAATAAAACTTGTTCCTTCATGCAAAAAACACCAACATTGATCGGCGTTCTACGACCCAGAAAAACTCAGTTTCAGCAAAAGCCCTTAACTCATGAATAATTCATACTTTGTGTGTGACGTACTACCCATGACGATTGTGCATTTTTACCGTACACTGCAATGCGGAATAACAGCGGACAAGCTAGGCTATATTTTGGTACAACTATTTTCGACCGAAAAACAGCGAAAAATGTCCGATAGCAGCGAGTATTGGGAAGACCACAGTAGAGATGAGGAAGAGGCATTTCGTGGAGGTACTTCTGAGGACAGTGATGGCAGCTCTAGCGATGAGGGGAGCTCACCAGACGAGAGAGAAGGCGATGACTCTGCGGCCACGGCAGACCCGGCGGTTGCCGATGACTCGGCCGACGTAGAAGCAGTAGGCCTGGTAGTACGAATTCTCTCGATGTTTGGCGCTTTCAATGTGGGGATCGATCCAGGCTTCAAACGAAACTTTGTTGTCAATCCCAGTGAATTTTTCAAAGCACTTGAAGGTTCAACACAGTCCTCTGAAAAATGTGCTGAACAAATCAAAGGCCTACTTCTTGCCGAGAAGGTCAGACATGTCAGAAGGTGAAATCCTTTCGTGTAATATTTACGAACTTCACCCATTCCTTTGATAACGCAGGATCCCGCGGAAATTGCACAAAATGAATCTCTGGATTCTTCGAACAATTTCTCGTGCATCCACCAACAACACATGAAGTTGGCATTATTGTAGCTGATAGTGATACACTATAAAAAAAAGATTCGTAAAAACTTCATGCCTCTGCATGAAAACGCATACATAATACACACGGAATAACATGGCGTTTTTTGTTTACTCTCGGTTGCTCATGGGTAGTACGTCATCACTTTTCGCTGGTTTACAAGTCCGCTGGTACTATATCGTGGATTTCATTGTGGTTTTCAGTGGATCTTTGCCGGGAACCAGTACAGGGCGGGAAATTTCAAAATCGAAGAATCGAGGTCTAATTTTTTCGGTCAAATTGCAACAAAATTATTTAGAGAAAAACATGACCGTAACAATAAAGTGTTACCTGAACACAACATAAACAAGGTCCGATAATAAATTTAATGTGTGAGTTTTCGTTGTAGTCCATCTTTAAAGGGCTGTAAGGCACTCCCGTTAATTTGTACAATATGATTATGCAAAAAACGGTATATCTCCAGAATGCAACATGCCACAGGGTTCAAACCTATACCAAATTAAAGCTTATAATGTAACAAATTCAGCTGTGTATGTAACTCATTTGAAACAAATTGTCCCATAATACCCATTTTTGTGGAGCTGGTCACATATGATCGCCTGCCCACACCAGTCGGACAAACCCTCAAAATTCCTGGTTCCGCCCCTGTTATTTTAAGGAGGCTGTCACCCCTCTTTGTACATTTTCGGCAGTTCACATTGTGCAAACTATTAAGTGGACTTTTGACTGAGTCCGACTTGTTTAATGTCCCTTTACACAGGATAGCGACCTTTGTGCCCCCCTTGTGTATGGTGGCTCTGAAGGGACATCGCACATCGCACATTTCTGCGCAGAAATCTGCGATAAAATGTGCAATATCGCAGAAATCGGCGCAGAAATGTGCGATAAAATCGGCGACATCGCAGAAATGTGCGTTGTGCGATGTGTGATGTCCCTTCAGAGCCACCATACTTGTGCGACCATACAATTTGCCAGGTTGCCGTTGGAGGCTCAAATAGAAGGAGGCAGAATGGTTGCCTAGGTCGTTCAAAAGTGGTACACAAGAGGTTCAGACATCCCTATGGACGCCATGGTCGCCGCAAATGTTTGAACATGTTCAAAACAGTCACACAAAGGTCGCAGAAGAATTGGTTGCTCAAAGGTTGCTCAAAGGAGCCAGAAGGAAGGTTCAAGCATTGCAGAGCGGAGGCACAGTGGTCGCCCGATGGTCGCGCTCGTAGATCGCCATGAAAATGGCCAAAAATTGCATTGTTGGTTGTTCAAGGGAGCCACAAGTATCGCTGGAGCAGTTACATAGAAACAGGATGTTCTGGGTTTAGGCGACCATCGAGCGTCCTGGCCAAATGTTGGTCGCTCAGAGGTTGCACAAAGGTCACAGCCCTGTGTAAAGGAGCCCTTAATGTCATACCTCCTGATGGTGATTGCCACAACGCAGATGACGGCGATTATCACGAGAAAGAGCACGGCTCCCCCTGAACCACCTGCAATAATCGCCACAGGTATGGCACCTGAACTCTTCTCTATATGGAACACAATAACAAAGATATTTTAGCATATAACTCGGTAGCTTTTTAGTCAAGGCGCACGTAGCTACCTGAAGGCGTAGTTTTTGTCCCCAGCATGGTAAAGGTAAATGGGCGTTTCTACACCTCTCGCGTCATGATTATTAAGTAGTTTCAACAATAACGCTAACAATATTGTTATTGCTCAGTCAACTAGTTACACGTAGGCCCAGAGGTTCATTATTAAAGCACTTTGAAAAACAGCTTCTGTCGACCTCTCACAGTAGCTAAGTAGATAATAAGTTAGGTTATAGATATTATACGATTGGGGTTCGAGTTCAGATGATGCTCATTCAGTGTGGTCTAGATACGCCCAGTTATGGTAATTGGCCTTTACTGTGCTTGGGAAAAATTACGCCGCCCGATTACACCTACAACCCCAACCCCCCCCCCCCCCCCCCCCCCCCCAACCCTCACCCCGGAACAAAAATCAGGACAAAACTTCGAACCCGACCAAAGTGTAACGATAGGCCTACAGCCTGAACCATCTGGTCAATTTATGACTTCAGAAAGTGGGGAGTGTGGTCTAGATAGTGGATAGGGTGTGTGACTCGTGATCAGAGGATCAGGGGTTCGAATCCAGCTGCTGGCAATAATTATGTTGTGTCATTGGGCCAGCCACTTTACCTCCACTTGTCTTTCGAGTCCACCCAGGAGTATACTACCGACATTAGCTGGGGAGTAACCTGTGATGGACTAGCATCCCGTCCAGGGGGAATATAAATATTCTCAGTTGTTTCATGCTAATGGAAGTGGAGATAAACAACGGCCTTGTGATGACAGACTTTTTAACTAAGTTTCAAAAAGGGCAATGAAGCTCAAGTATACGATTTCTATAACAAAAAAGGTTTTCTACTTTCTAGATGATTCTAAGCTCTGTATATGCTTGTTCGGCGATGATGTCTACTTACCAGGGTCATCATGGTCCTTCTCCTTACATTCGGGTGCTTCACCAGCCCACGTCAAGTCCGACCGACAGATCCTGGTGGCTGATCCGCTGAGCTGATACCCGTCTGGGCAGGCGTACTGGATGGAGTCACCAGGCTGGTACACGGACTGCTGACCCGATAGCACCGTGAGGACATCAGATGGGTCGGGAGTGCTAGATACGCAACCTTCTGATGAATAATAATTGGAAATTGCAAATGGGTTATTTGCTATTTATGTTATAATCGAAAAGTAGACGGAAGATCCGTCTGTACTGATGACTGATTGACAAAGCTGGCGTAGCTAGAAATTTCTGAGTGGAAGAGGGGGTGTTGGTGGGGGGGGGGGGGGGGGGGGGGGGGGGGGGCATTAGTATCTCGTAGGGAAGGCACCAGCTTATATGGTCTGTCGATTCTCTGTTTAGTTTGGGAAGAAATAGGGTATATCAATGTTTTTGTGGGGGGGGGGGGGGGGCACCTGGGGGGACACCCGGGGAATTGTGGTAGTACGTGTGGGAGCACCGCAACGCCACCGTAACGGCGCCGTAAGGTATCGTAACGAATCACAAGGACCGTTGTGGCACCGCAACGCCGCCGTAAGAGATCGCAAATAAACGCAAGAAACCGCAGTGAATTCGCAAGGAACCGCAGTGTATCCGCAAGGAACCGTTAAGCTTCCGTAAGGAAATTACTGTACATTCTTGTTAAATACCTAACACACCGCAACGCTTCCGTAAGGAATCGTAAGGAAACGTAAGGGACCTTGGGTTTCCTTCAGGACTCGTGACGCAGCTATTGGTCTAAACCAAAACTCTCGTAAGAAATTACGACCCCTCCCGGACGCTTAAGGATCCATACGAATGTGTACGATTTTGTCACCGCAACGCCGCCGTAAACGTCGTAACGACCCCGTAAGGCCGGTTTGAGGGCCACTTTAGGGCCCGTAAATTTGTTTAATTATAGTTGCTCTGTGGTGCATTCTGAGTCGTTTTTGACTACTCGAATTGAAAGCAGAGTGAGACATTTAAACCTCATTTTATGGCATTTTATTTTCATTAAAACATTGCACCAAATTAGTGCTTTCCGAGTGTAACCTGATCATTAACCCAAATAATTAAGACACGAACATAATTACTTGTATTTACCCTCTTTTTTTAATGCGATTTTCTTTTTGATTTTCGTAACAGAGTGAGACTCCGTGACTACGATGCCTCCCTAACACTGACCTTGTAGTTTGTAAGAACCTTGTATTGAAGGGCATAATATACCTTTCGCTCGTCGTCCTTGCCTGCACGAGTTCCGGCGTATTATTGCGTGTGCGCGCAACTCGTCCGATATGAATGTGACCCGGTTCACTGTGCAATGTTCTCGGGTCGCATTGCCGCCGCTCGTTTGAACGCAAGAATCTGTTTTAGTCTCTCTCCCTAGCCTAGGCTATGTCTATGTTTTTGATCCCCCCCGACTCTTGCTTAGACTTCACATACATGTAATAGGATAATTCGCGCCCCCTGGACCCCTACGTCGGTGGTGCATGGATGGGACACTCACAGGGGGATATTCGGGCGTCAATCCGACAGATTCAACCCTATAACGCCGCTGGTGCTAACCAATGGGGGCTTTTAAAACCATCCCATAAAATGATGACAAAACAAAAAATGTAACTATGATTGAATGTGACATCCAGTTATCGTACAATTTTGTCAGTTCATTGTTAGTATCGTTTGAAACAGAAAGTGCCTATAAATTCTAACTGAGAAAGGTGCTTGACAACTATAGGCCTATAACCTGACACAGTTTGAACTCTTCCAATGCAATATATTCCAACAAAAATAATAATCTAAGTTTTCGATTTTGAACCAAGTATTATGGAAATTTCCAAAAATGCGTCCCTGAGACGCATTTTTTGGTATTTTTTTCGAAATGACTGCATAGGGCCTTACCAGACGGAATAATTTAGCAGGGAGTTTATATAGTCATTAATATGTTCACATCTAATAAGATTTTTAGCAATAACCAGGTTAATTGGTTACTTTGTTGATAGTTGCAAAAGGTCTACTATTCCTTTAACCTGTTAAGCTGCATGCAGGCGGCGGGCCCGACCAGGTAAAATCCGACTGACAGATCCTGGTGGCTGATCCGCTAAGCTGATAACCGTCTGGGCAGGTGTACTGGATGGAGTCACCGGGCCGGTACGTGAACTGTTGACTACCCGATACTACCATGCGGACACCGACTGGGTCTGGTGGAAGTACGCAGTACGTAGCTGGAGAAAACAAAAACAAACAAACAACATTGGTGCGTCCGTACCATTTCAAAACTTTGATTTTTTTTTCTGAATGAATTGTACTCCCGTTTGTTTGCATTGGCAGGCTTTTCTACAGTTTAAAAAATGTTTTTGTCATTGGTCAAATTGCGTGCTATGTTTTGAGCGAAGGTCGTAAACTATATGCTAATTTAGGTCATTGACAGGTCGGCGCCTCTAACATGCCACGCGGTACGCGTAGAACTGTTGTAAAAACAAAAGAGGGCAACATTATGGGGTCCACAATGGACCGATCCGGCCTGTCAATCACTACGCGCGCATTGACCAAGAAGATTCCGAGTTTTGTTCAGGTAAATAGCAACGGTTGCTACAGGCGTGGTCCGCCATTAGCTCGGTCAAACTATATCACATGTGCTTAAAAAAGTGTACACAAACAAATAGCTTCGGTACGAAAAGGCACCGTGTTTGTCAATCAAAATACGGCTATGTGGAGTTTTTAAAAATGTCAAAAATATGCATGAAATGGTCAGGAAATATGTAAATAACACGCTGGTACTCGTATCACGGCATCATTTTGTTCGCGTTAAATACCAAAACAAATCTCGAAAATGAGAATTACCGTTGAACTCGTGTGACGTGAACGGCGGGAATGTCAAGAAGACAAGGTCAAGGACAGTATAGTCTAAGGTAGGATAGGGGGCTATGTAGAGTTAATAGTAATGCTCTACATGTGTAGAAGTCTATTAATTAGGCTATGATTTATTCCAGTACGGGTATACTTACCAAGCAACCATACAGATACAAATACACCGTCCGTAACTTAAAATTCCATGGTTTTTCTTCTCTCCTGATCTGCTCATGGCATGCATGCTTCATTCCCCCAACTGCAACTTATTCATCCTTCATGTACTGTACATACAAAACAAAAGCTAGCTTGCTGATAGTCCCCGCCTAAAGTTTAAATAAATATTTCGTTGTACGTGATACGCCTAGCCTACACGTACATCTGTATACGTAAAGTACGTATGTACACGTTCACGTGAGTGCAACTTGACCGAGGTAATGGCGTCGCCATGCCGTTGCTAAGGTGGGCGGGGCTTATGGTCAAATCCGGATCGGTCCATTATTGGAGGTATTTACAACGCTGTATAGACGTACATAAATATGTACACTATATTGCGTTCAATTAATTTTTTTAATTTTTATTTCACGTTTTTTAAATGCCCAAATGCACAGT
Source organism: Crossaster papposus (assembly GCA_037893245.1). Lineage (NCBI taxonomy): Eukaryota > Metazoa > Echinodermata > Asteroidea > Velatida > Solasteridae > Crossaster > Crossaster papposus. The sequence goes on from JBAIAA010000401.1 coordinate 942,008, forward strand.
TATGTACCTACATTATACCAAATTAGCATAAACTGTGTGCTATATATGAATACAAAATATTTATGACCTTGCGCTCAAAACTTAGCGCGCAATCATCAGCAATGACAAAAAAAACTACCTTTTAAAACCGTAGAAAGGCCTGCCCTGCAAACAAGCAAATGTATTCGGTAGAGTACAGTATGTTCCTTCAAAGTTTGTTCATAAAGGAAATCGAATTTTCGAAAAATCGAAAATTCAATGCCAGTTCGCGGCTCTTCAAGCTTACGACAAAAGCGCGTGCAACATGCGCATAGGGCTCAGCTGCCACTAACTCAACTGTTGCAAAGGGCCAACCAAGGGCGGCGGAACCGAGGGGGCCGAGGGTGCCGCTGCCCCCCACTTTTAAAACAAATAGCTATTTCCCCCCTCCCCCCCCCCCCCTCCCTCCCCAACACTTTTGACCAATAACCAATCGACAGTTCACTGTTAACGGGGTTTGGAATAGGTATAGGCAATATGCAATTATTTTCAGAACGTCCTTTAACTGTAATTTCACACACAATTTTGACTATCAGCGCTACAAAATGATGAAAATCGACATGCGAACTGTCAAGTGGCGCGCGATTTACCACTGTTTCGGCCATTGTGTAAAGCGACATAAGATTGTGCGCATGTGCCATTTTCAAAACCAGGTCAAATAAAATGCATAATTCATGAGTGGTGACCCGCGACATAGGGCCATTCAAAAACCGGAAATTACCGATGAATACTAACATTAGGGGCTTTTCAAATCTTATGAGTTTATTCATATTGAATATCCGTGATTAGTGGGGCGGATACGTGCAATATATCAATCAATTGTGGGTTTTGTCATAGAAGCATGAAATTTGGCACAGTGCTAGATAAGGTCCAAAGGAAGAGTTTCAGAAATGGAGCCACCGTAAAATAATCCTGTGTGACTGCCGGCAGCCATTTTCCAAAATGGCGGCCAAACTCCAAACAGATACATGGCGTGACATAATTGTAATGTGTATATAAAGTGTTCAAATGGTACTAAATAGTCACCATTTCATGTCATAATACCACACAAATAATAAATAAACATTGAATATTGTGTTCCAGGACATTTGTTATCATTATTATTGCTAATTATAATGGCTCGCTCCATTGTTAAATCATATAACTAAAGTGTGTATATATAATAGACAACCCAATCTCTGTCACTTAATTTAAGCATAAATGCTAATACTAGTGTCCCCCTGCTATCACAGCACTGTTGCCTCTATTTTCTGATGACCCCAAGTCTGTTGCAATACGACACTCGGTGGACGTGGTTAAGCAGGCTGTGCAGCAACTGTGCAGCAACCCAACTCTCACCAAGTACCAGTGATGTGGACCAGCCACTATATAAACCATCTCCAGCAACCTACAGAGAAGAACACTTCATCATCATCCTGGGAGGATTGCATATTGAGAAGGCTAGAATAAAAGTGCTATGTAACTGGCTGGAAGACAGTGGTTGAATTAGGTCGAGGCACTTGTCCAGGCTAAGGTAGCATTAGTAGGGACCGCGTATTCCTTTTTGAAGGCATCCCATGGTCCTCGAACCAGACACGCACATCAAAAAGGCCTACACCAGGGATGTAGTCGAGTCCATCATAAGTCCCTGCAAGTCCCTGTGATTCCCTGCAAGTCCGTCACAAGTCCTTCAGTTCCAATTTAAATCACAAGCTATTTAAATCAGCTTTGACAAAAGCGTTCCTTTGTCATTGTTCATCCAGTTACTTGTGACTGCCCTTATGAAGGGACTTGTGAACGGACTTGCATGGACTCGACTACAACCCTGGCCTACACCCACTACACAGATACACGGGAACCTTGAGACGAACCAGAGACACTTGATGACTGGTGTGTTCAACATAATCGGGCAATTCCACATTTCCAGTTCTGGCACAAAGGGATACAGCTGGAACTCCTGGTCTTGACATACGTCAGGTCACTGATAACGGTAAACTTCCCCCTGTATGTGGACTGCTTATATAACCAAGCTTGCACCATGGTTTTTTTTTCAGCCTGGACCGCACCAACTACGCGAGATGGGTGCCCATTCACATTGGAGACAAGATAAGTCTGAGCAATGCCCATCCAGAGATCGCTTCTGAATTCAGCGGAAACTTCACAGTTCACAAGACCTGCCGGGTGTTCTCATCCATGGCCATTGACCAAGCCCATGAACAGAACAATGCTGCTGTCAAGGCTGAAGGTGGAGCTGTTGGCCTCACCCAAACCCCTGAGGCTCTCAGACGATGGATGGTTGCTGGGCCTGAACTGGTGAGAATGACTGCAGAATTTGAAGCATCAATCGAAAGAAGGCACAAAGAAACAACCCAACAGACACAGCACCATGAGCAGACAAAGAATTCCCAGGTCCTCTTTGCTCAACATGTCACAGACCTGGTTGACGTGATGGAAGAAATGGGCAACCCATTCTTGGAGGAAAGCAACGACCTACTGAGACTGGACTCTACATTGCCTGTCAGACACGAGGTGGCAACCTGGATGACTTCTTTCGTCACGAGAACCAAAGCCTGGGTACCAAATCTGACCTGGTGGGATGTTTGGAGAAATGCGAATAGTCCAAAAGCGATGTCCCGGATACTGATTTCATCATCTTAGATAGGGCTGTGGTTGTCAACTTCCTGAGACCCGGCGCTGCCAAGACCTTTGATGACTATTCAGTAAAGGTCTTCTTGCCATATATTCAGGGTCAGCTACAGCTTATGGAGTGATTTGGCCTAGCGGTTAGAGCACCATACTTATGTTCTGTTTTAGAGACAACAGCGGCGTGGGTTCGAGCCCGGGCCACGCCGGACACGTGTGCACTTAAGCAAGGCACTTAACCACTATTGCTTCGTCCTTCGGATGGGACGCAAAGCCGTAGGTCCCGTGTGTTGTATAATGCACACAAATGAACCCAGACAAACTTATCGCTAAGAAAAGGGGTTTGCCCCGGTGTTTCTGGAGGATCAAGACCTTCTTGTGGGGATCAGGCTAAAAAAAAAAAGAAGACCTTTAGAACTAAAGCTGTCAATCCGGACTTTGGTCCATACGACAACAACAACAGCTACAGCATGCCAGTCGAGTGGACGTGGTCTGGGTCCAGTACTGTGACAAACAGCCTGCAATCTCAGACCAGAAACAAGCAGGGGAAGGGCATCAGGAGAAGAGTTTGTCGATCCACGAATCTACATGGAAACTGGCAGCAGTTTCTGCGGATAGATGCCAACAAGGTTGAGTTGTTTGCCTTCTTGGCGAAGCACATCAGTCGCCTGGAAACTGACAAGCAGATAGTCACCACAAACGATTCATACGTTATGTGCAGCCTTTCAGAGGATACTAGTGGTCTCGTTCCATGCAACCATAAGGAGGCTGATACACGGATGACGCTGCACCTGGCGCAGATGCAGTCATTAACCTTGTGTTCCAGAAGATTCTATTGCGCACAGTGGACACAGACCTGGTTGTCTTCGCTGTAGCAGTAGTATCCAAACTTGCAATCCAGGAACTGTGGGTGGCATTCGGTACAGCTGCACACTTCAGGTGCATTCCTACTCACGACATCACTGCATCTCTTGGACCCGACAAGCCAAGCTCTGCTATTATTCTATGCCTTCACCGGGTGTGACACTGTATCTTCGTTTTCTACACGGGACGAGAAGGCAGCCTGGGAAACTTTGAAGGTATGTGAGAAAGTGACTCCAGCATTTGTTGCTCTGTCCACAGGACCAGCACAAATAACTAAAGAGAACTTGGCTTTGCTGGAACGATTCACCATCCTGCTGTACAACCGCACCAGCAGCCTGGAGAACATAGACAAAGCTCGCCAAGAGATGTTCGCCAAGAAAGGACATCACCCCCCCCCCCCCCCCCCCCCCCCGACCAAAGCAGCCCTGGCGCAGTATATCAAGAGGGCAGTGTACCAGGGTGGACACTGCTGGGGCAAGGCTCTGGAAGTGTATGTTGACATGCCATCCCCAGCTGACTGGGGTGGGTTGACCCCGACAACTGGAAACCATTGTGGACCACCCTGTCTGAGGCCAGCACTTCATCTAGATAACTCCTGCACTGCGGTTGCAAATAAGGCTGTGCAGGAAAGGGGCAAGTGCAAGAAGGCAGCATTAAAGTGCACTGCTCTGTGCCAGTGTGGTGGACGAGACTGCAATGTATAGACTAAACGAACGCATAATGCTAGCAAATCATTTTGCTGACTCAGCATTTGTCCTCTACCAGTTTGCAGCTCCCTGATACTGATACGTTTAATAGTTCCACATGCATTGATAAATGGTTAACAATATTTTAGTATCCAATTGCATGGACATGTGTTCATCATTGCTGCGTGTTTTTGTGTGTTTTAAATAGTAGCGTTTCTAAGATTGTGCACGTTTGACAAGTTGCTGACTCGGCACTTATTCTCTCAACATGCAGACCTGCATATCTCACTGTCTGCATTTTAGAGACAATGTTGTAACATTCTGGAATGCTACTGTGATAAATCGGAACCTCCAAGATCCTTTCATTGCAAGATAACCCCAAATTCCCTGTGTCGCTAATGGTTTATCACTGCCATTTTTCAAAATGGCCGCCAAGACCGACCTAGAACTATTTCGCGGTGGCTCCATTTCTTAAAATGTTTTATGGGTCATAAACTACAACTGTGCCAAATTTCATGCTTCTATGAAAAAAACCACAATTATTTCACATATCCGCCCCACTAGATGTAATAAACCCCCCAAAACAAACTCCGTTTCGTTAGTCATTAAGGAAAGGATTGTGTCATGACAAATTTAACAGTGAATTTGAAATTTTCCAAACTAAACAAAAAATGGTTTGTATAAACAAGTAGGTTGTGATCTTTTTGAATCATGTGTTTTCGTAAGAGCAAACCCAGCAAGTGATAACAAACTGGGTTTAAATATTAAATTGTTTCCGTCTTGAACGGAGTCTTCCGCAACGCGACATTGCGGTCTATAGTATGATACCCCTGTAAATGAGTCTCGTATATGTGACCCAGCACGAGTAAATGAGACACTTTGAGGCAAAAGTGAAAATTTCATCATTTAAAGCTAAACAAGCTTTAAATGATGAAATCAAAATCTTAATTTAAATTTTTGCCTCAAAGTGTCTCATTTACTCGTGCTGGGTCACATATTATATTGTTTAAGGACACGTTTGGGAGTACGCGGTTCTAGTGTCGGACCCGAGTGGGAAAATGTCGGGCTGAATACTGTTTCAAATTTTCAATAGAGCCTGAAAGTACGCCATTTTGTCTTTGCGCTTCTGTACCCTTTCGTGACCCTTCTATGGGCATTTTACACGGGTTTCCCTTTCTCTTGCTATTATATACGTTTGGAGTAAACGATTTCTAAGCATACTCTCCCTAGAGAAACATTCATGTTTTAATTTGATCTTGGCTTTCCACAAGTTAGAACAAAAATGATGAGACATCAGTAGGAAATGTGTAAAAACACATTCACAACCTTCACATCCGGATTTTCGTTCCTAGGTCTCCTTGTTTGATCACGTTTTGTTTTAACATCGCTTTTCGAAAGTGAGGGGTCAAGTTTGGGCACAATATCTCTGTTGTCAGTTTCATATATCGAGATGCTAGCAACTTTTTTACAAAGGTCTTATTTCCGGGGGTGATTACCAAAAATAATTTTAAAATCTCAGACGATAATTTTCTTTTTGTAAGGTCACTCACAACAGTGTGATTTTGAATATGCCTTTTTGTATATTAACTCATGCATCGATTATTTGTTGAATGAAAATAAGTCGAAAAGTCTCCAGTATTACAAAATCTGCCAAAGACTGAACGTATGTTTCTTTTTAGTTCCGGATCGCGCATGTTGTACGCACCAACTTTATACACGCGCGCGAGCGATTTTATTTGTTGGTGCGATGCACGGTCAAGCTGTGCTACAGACGAAAATGTCCAAAACATTGTCTCACGCAAACTACTTTATAAAAAAATACAAATTAAATTAGTTCAGAGGGCCTAGTAATATTTCGATCTTAACAAGATCTTCTTCAAATGCAATATGGCTGTGTACATGAAACAAACAGTTCATTTAAAATACTTCCAATAAATTAATTAATACTTTAACTGCTTGATTCGGGGTGGTTCTTGCTGTTAAATGTTGCTGTTAATCGCGGGATTATTGTTATGCACAATATGTACCTGATCTGGAACTGATTAATCCGATCAAGAACTAGGAACAGCGATGTCGGCACTTTTGAATACAAAAGCAAGAATTGTGGTTGAGATCCGGAACTAGGAACCAAACTGTACCAGTTCTTTATAGTATAGCAGTTATTTGATTCTAGGTATAACAGGACCTTATAATAAGTGCTATTGAAAATCCGACCCCCCCCCCAAAAAAAATCAAAACAATTAAGGCCTTCATTCAGCCCCCCCTTTTAAATATCAAATATGGCCGCCGCCACAGATGGTTAATTCCCCCCCCCCCCCCCCCCCCACTTTCGAACCCGTTCCGCCGCGCCTGGGCCCAACATAACACTGCCAATAAGCGTTCCCAATTTATCATTGCGGGAAATCAGGGGGAAAAAACTGTATCTTCGTTTTCTACACGGGACGAGAAGGCAGCCTGGGAAACTTTGAAGGTATGTGAGAAAGTGACTCCAGCATTTGTTGCTCTGTCCACAGGACCAGCACAAATAACTAAAGAGAACTTGGCTTTGCTGGAACGATTCACCATCCTGCTGTACAACCGCACCAGCAGCCTGGAGAACATAGACAAAGCTCGCCAAGAGATGTTCGCCAAGAAAGGACATCACCCCCCCCCCCCCCCCCCCCGACCAAAGCAGCCCTGGCGCAGTATATCAAGAGGGCAGTGTACCAGTGTGGACACTGCTGGGGCAAGGCTCTGGAAGTGTATGTTGACATGCCATCCCCAGCTGACTGGGGTGGGTTGACCCCGACAACTGGAAACCATTGTGGACCACCCTGTCTGAGGCCAGCACTTCATCTAGATAACTCCTGCACTGCGGTTGCAAATAAGGCTGTGCAGGAAAGGGGCAAGTGCAAGAAGGCAGCATTAAAGTGCACTGCTCTGTGCCAGTGTGGTGGACGAGACTGCAATGTATAGACTAAACGAACGCATAATGCTAGCAAATCATTTTGCTGACTCAGCATTTGTCCTCTACCAGTTTGCAGCTCCCTGATACTGATACGTTTAATAGTTCCACATGCATTGATAAATGGTTAACAATATTTTAGTATCCAATTGCATGGACATGTGTTCATCATTGCTGCGTGTTTTTGTGTGTTTTAAATAGTAGCGTTTCTAAGATTGTGCACGTTTGACAAGTTGCTGACTCGGCACTTATTCTCTCAACATGCAGACCTGCATATCTCACTGTCTGCATTTTAGAGACAATGTTGTAACATTCTGGAATGCTACTGTGATAAATCGGAACCTCCAAGATCCTTTCATTGCAAGATAACCCCAAATTCCCTGTGTCGCTAATGGTTTATCACTGCCATTTTTCAAAATGGCCGCCAAGACCGACCTAGAACTATTTCGCGGTGGCTCCATTTCTTAAAATGTTTTATGGGTCATAAACTACAACTGTGCCAAATTTCATGCTTCTATGAAAAAAACCACAATTATTTCACATATCCGCCCCACTAGATGTAATAAACCCCCCAAAACAAACTCCGTTTCGTTAGTCATTAAGGAAAGGATTGTGTCAGGACAAATTTAACAGTGAATTTGAAATTTTCCAAACTAAACAAAAAATGGTTTGTATAAACAAGTAGGTTGTGATCTTTTTGAATCATGTGTTTTCGTAAGAGCAAACCCAGCAAGTGATAACAAACTGGGTTTAAATATTAAATTGTTTCCGTCTTGAACGGAGTCTTCCGCAACGCGACATTGCGGTCTATAGTATGATACCCCTGTAAATGAGTCTCGTATATGTGACCCAGCACGAGTAAATGAGACACTTTGAGGCAAAAGTGAAAATTTCATCATTTAAAGCTAAACAAGCTTTAAATGATGAAATCAAAATCTTAATTTAAATTTTTGCCTCAAAGTGTCTCATTTACTCGTGCTGGGTCACATATTATATTGTTTAAGGACACGTTTGGGAGTACGCGGTTCTAGTGTCGGACCCGAGTGGGAAAATGTCGGGCTGAATACTGTTTCAAATTTTCAATAGAGCCTGAAAGTACGCCATTTTGTCTTTGCGCTTCTGTACCCTTTCGTGACCCTTCTATGGGCATTTTACACGGGTTTCCCTTTCTCTTGCTATTATATACGTTTGGAGTAAACGATTTCTAAGCATACTCTCCCTAGAGAAACATTCATGTTTTAATTTGATCTTGGCTTTCCACAAGTTAGAACAAAAATGATGAGACATCAGTAGGAAATGTGTAAAAACACATTCACAACCTTCACATCCGGATTTTCGTTCCTAGGTCTCCTTGTTTGATCACGTTTTGTTTTAACATCGCTTTTCGAAAGTGAGGGGTCAAGTTTGGGCACAATATCTCTGTTGTCAGTTTTATATATCGAGATGCTAGCAACTTTTTTACAAAGGTCTTATTTCCGGGGGTGATTACCAAAAATAATTTTAAAATCTCAGACGATAATTTTCTTTTTGTAAGGTCACTCACAACAGTGTGATTTTGAATATGCCTTTTTGTATATTAACTCATGCATCGATTATTTGTTGAATGAAAATAAGTCGAAAAGTCTCCAGTATTACAAAATCTGCCAAAGACTGAACGTATGTTTCTTTTTAGTTCCGGATCGCGCATGTACGCACCAACTTTATACACGCGCGCGAGCGATTTTATTTGTTGGTGCGATGCACGGTCAAGCTGTGCTACAGACGAAAATGTCCAAAACATTGTCTCACGCAAACTACTTTATAAAAAAATACAAATTAAATTAGTTCAGAGGGCCTAGTAATATTTCGATCTTAACAAGATCTTCTTCAAATGCAATATGGCTGTGTACATGAAACAAACAGTTCATTTAAAATACTTCCAATAAATTAATTAATACTTTAACTGCTTGATTCGGGGTGGTTCTTGCTGTTAAATGTTGCTGTTAATCGCGGGATTATTGTTATGCACAATATGTACCTGATCTGGAACTGATTAATCCGATCAAGAACTAGGAACAGCGATGTCGGCACTTTTGAATACAAAAGCAAGAATTGTGGTTGAGATCCGGAACTAGGAACCAAACTGTACCAGTTCTTTATAGTATAGCAGTTATTTGATTCTGGGTATAACAGGACCTTATAATAAGTGCTATTGAAAATCCGACCCCCCCCCAAAAAAAAAATCAAAACAATTAAGGCCTTCATTCAGCCCCCCCTTTTAAATATCAAATATGGCCGCCGCCACAGATGGTTAATTCCCCCCCCCCCCCCCCCCCCCCCACTTTCGAACCCGTTCCGCCGCGCCTGGGCCCAACATAACACTGCCAATAAGCGTTCCCAATTTATCATTGCGGGAAATCAGGGGGGGGGGGGGGAAATCAGGGGGAAAAAACGGCCTTTAGGTTTAGTTTTCCTAAAAACTATGGTGGCCCCTAAAGGTAATAGATAGGTTATCTTTGCCGACTCAAGGAACAATACAATAATCCTATAAAGAAAGTTATAAAATACTATATAGTCGCCATTGTCAGCTCAGTAGATGTCATACGTTTTGATAACAAATGGGAAAATCCATCTTTATTTATGAAGCTCTCTCTTCATTTGGGGTAAAGTACACAGTACTACAAAATAATAGTCAATTCTCATAGTCGGTGTAATAAGAGTACTGCATACTACAGTTTACTCATGCTAAAGGGACGATTTGATTTTAAAGACCAGGGCCCGTATTCATAAACGTACTTAAGTCAAAGTATGATACCTATCTACCTACTTATCCCAAGTGTCATGAACAAGTGGTATTCAATAAACAACTTATCCTAAGTATCATGCTTAAAATCACCCCTATATCTAAGACAACCCCCGAGGTGTATTAACTTTGAGTAGGTTGGACCCGTACGACAAAAATCGTTCGTTTGGCTGAAGACCACGGTGCGAAATGGCCGCGTTGATGTTAGCTGCGCATGAGGAACTGATGAGACGACGTGCAATCCGTCGAGAACGGGTATTTCGAGATAGGGTTCATCCATTAGATGTGTATGATGACGTGAAACTCTATAAACGTTACCGGCTCGACAGGCAGACAATTATTTCAGTTAATTTATGCCCTTAAAGATAAACTAGTGCCTCGAACATTGAGGAATCATGCCCTCCCTTGTGACCTAAAGGTCTTTGCTGCTCTAAGGTTCTATGCCTCGGGGTCATTTCAGCTGGCTGGTGCCGACATGGTGCATGTATCTCAACCAACAATATCGAGGGTAATAACACAGGTAACTCGCGCTCTTCTCCCACTTTTGCCTCGTATTTTGAAATTTCCTAACGCCAATGAGAGACGCAACATTGTCGATGAATTTTATCAAATAGCACACTTCCCTAAAGTTGTCGGACTTGTTGATGGAACCCATGTGTGGATTATTAGACCCTCACAGCATGAATGGCGCTATATTAACAGAAATAATTATTATTCGATAAATGTACAAGTCGCGATGGATGCCTAGTTTAGATTTGGCGTTTCAAAATGGCCGGGGAGCACACACGACTAGTGTCATTTTGCGTGAGAGCGGAGTTCCAGCATTCTTCAAAGACGTAGAGGAAATGCTTCTTGGCGATAGTGCATATCCTCTGAGATCGTGGCTCACGACGCCATAATGAATCCGAACACTCCACGGGAACTATTCTTCAAAAGAGCTCATAAAAGGACACGGTGTTTAGTAAAGAGGGGTTCCAGACATTGGAAGTGACGTTTTCATTGTCTCCTTGGCAAGTTACTAAATTCACCACAGGAGGAGGAGCTCGGCGTACTTCATGGCTAGTACTTGCTTCACGGGAGGCGCTGTCCACTCCACCCTCAATGGTGGAGTGGACAGTAGGATCATCTTCTCCAAGGATAGCTGCCACCTTTTTGGAAACCTGGGAAGGCTGTTCTGGGGGCGGACAACCCCCTGTACAATTAAGATTGTAATAAAAGCTAGCAAATCTACAAGGTTACGGGGAAAAAACGACCAAAAGTAACTGTTAACTGCTGAACATGGATTATTTTGAAACAGAATAGACGTGTTAAATGTAATATACATGTCTTTGATAATTCCTTTCCTGTATTTTCTGTTGAAGAACAATGTTTTGCCACTTTTTTTTAGATAATCAGAGTCGCTCCTAACGACGGCGGGATTGCGTCTGTTCATAGCCTAGTTTATTCTCTGCCACGCCTCGTGTTTTTTTCGGTTCGACAACGTTGAAAATTGTTTTTCCGCAGATGACATTAAACTCTCTTCCAAACTTTTTACAGAGGCGAAACTTTTCTGCCTCTGTGAAATTTGGCTTTCGTTTGGACTTCTACGACGCTGCCACACTGAAGGAACACACTGAAAGCCCCAGTACGAACCGCTACAGCGTATATAACACACCGGAAGGAGTTACGTAAGGTTAGTCAACCACTACCAGGTGGCGAGCATCCAAACCACAGAAAAATAGACAAATTAACAATTGGAATGTTATTTCATACCCTGGGAACAACCTACCTTGAATGTTAGGCATGATACCTAAATCTAGGGATCATACTCAGCTAGGTGTCATACTGAGGCCTTTTATGAATACCAACATAAGTATCATGACTAGATAAGTATAATACTTAGGGTTTATTCATGACTAAGTTAAGAATGTTTATGAATACGGGCCCAGGCCGGTATTTATGCCTGTAAGCGGCAAGTACTCAACTAAGCTAAGTGCCATACTTATGTTGGAATTCACAACTTGACTTAAGTACCTACATAGCTAAGAAGGATACTCCAATTTAGTTTGGTGCCTAGATCTTTTGAAAGGTCGTTTCCAAGGAGTTATGTCACATTTCACATTGTGTTTATGTATATTTATGCGATTTAGCGATGGGTCAGCTCATGCGTCCAAATGACCCCTGATGACACATCGTATAAGATACCAATTATTTATCCTGGGTATTGCGTTGGTCGTAGGCCTATACCTTCTTGCACTGGAAAAAACTGTGCATAGTACAACGATCAAACCGATAAACACTTCATAATACAGTTCAATGTCATTGTATACAATACTCGTTTGCGCCTCATTGCCCGCCGCTGACGGATTTGTGTCCATTTGCGCTAACAGCATTAACACAGCCATCTCCAAGTAGCTCATTTTACGAAATGAGCAGAGTTTATGTTCAAAAAGCCAAGGCACATTACCAGCACGTTGTCGTGAAAGTTGGTACCTTAATATTTCTACACAAAACCCCCGACACCGGGGGTTTTGTGTACAAACCTTACCAGCTTGATCATACGGTTATTTACGACCCCCATGACAGCGGCCAAACCGCAAGCCCAGGAGATGACCTTTTCCGCTTGGACTTCTGACCGCAGTCTTATAATTGCATATACTTATTATAAGGTGTACAATTTCAATGTAGGGCCTACATGTACCATTTACATGCGGCTGTAGAAACTCAAGCACAAATGCAAGATTTTACTTTGTCACTGCTTCAGGCATTGATCTATAAGACTTCTCCCACTCGTGAAGAGTAACAAGTATGTAACAATACATATTTAATTGTTATTGATTCTTTAAAAACATTCCTTCCTTTCATAACGTACTGTAGCACAGAAGTCTAAAGAATTAGTAAGTTATTAATTGAGATAATGATTGTTCAGTTTTTAGAGGTGTGGGGGAAATCTCAATGATATTTTAGAGTATTAAATCCCGAAAAATTGGGACTGATACCCGAATCCACTTGTCGGTTCATAATTGTATGATTCCAAATAGGCACTTGGGGAGACAATCCCATAGAGATGTACACAAACTTAAAACTTGTTTACGCTAACCCTTTTCTCTAAGATCTTCGAGATTTATGCTATTTAGACCAAAAGTGTCGTTCTAGGACTAAAATAACTCCCAAATATAGTTTTAAGGGTAGCTAGACATTTAGGGAGACACTGAAATGTCTCCCTATAAGTGCCACTAAAAACTAACATAACTAAAAATACTAAAAAGGAACATAATATTAATAGGTGCTAGAAATTTCGATATGAAATGTCATTGTGTGCTGCATCCCCATTTGTTCTTATTTTTTCACGATTATACCATAGAGAAAGAAACTTTGCAAGGTGTCAACACTTTAGAAGTTAACGAGCACGCGCCTTCAACAGCAGCTGGGGAGCGAGGTTCGATAAGGAACAAAAAAAGAGCTAAAGTTGCTTGACAAAATGCACACTGGAAAGTATTTAACAGACTTGATTATTATTATTCAGTGTGTTTGTGATCATAACAAAAACCTCGATCGTGATCTTGTGAAATTTAATTTAATTGTATGGCTCATAACTCTGAGGGAATTGTACTTATAATGCAAATACATTTTATGCTGAATTATTGATATCGTTATTTTATATTAAAATAAATCAATTTAATAAATTTCAATATTTTGAATATTCAGGCTATTGGAGAGTAATTTGATGAACAGTTTTTATTCATTAGGAATCCTAAAACAAATTCTATACATTAATTTAGTTTGAATATTAATGTACGTATGTTTCTCCAAAAATTGATTGTTATTAATTCAATGTTTTGCACTAAAACTTTGATTTGTTCTTTTTTACAAATACCTTTTTTTCTAAAGTTGCATTGAGACAAACTTGGAGCGTCACTGCAATTCTTACTATTTTTAGTAATGGGAACATTCGTTACCTAAGTCCGCCACAATATTGTTCAATCAAGCATAATGCATTGTTTGTGTATACACTTTTAATCATCCATCGATAAATGATGATTCGTGCAAACATAACAAACTGAGACAAGGTGAAAAGTAAAGTTTCAAATGTTCAAGAAACACATTTTGCTTTTTAAAATCCTTTTTAGAATTAATAACATTATATACACTATAACAACTGTTTTTAGCGAGTAAACACTTTTCTTGCTATCAGTTTTTAAACATGTTTAGAAGCTATACGGCAGGGATGTAGTCGAGTCCATCACAAGTCCCTGCAAGTCCCTGTAAGTCCCTGCAAGTCCATCACAAGTCCTTCAGTTCCAATTCAAATCACAAGCTATTTAAATCAGCTTTGACAAAGGCATTCCTTTGTCATTGTTCATCCAGTTACTTGTGACTGCCTTTATGAAGGGACTTGTGACTGGCTTCACGAAAGGACTTGTGAAAGGACTTGCAGGGACTCGACTACAACCCTGCTTATATACGGCGCTCGTTTGTTTATTGCCACTTCCTAATAAACAAATGTTTACATATCGATATCGGATGCGTATAGCTAAACTCAAACAAACACTTTAATTTCAAAATAGAATCTGTCTATTAATTCAGGTCAAAAGATAGGGTAGACCATAGTCAATCTGTTTTCAAAACAACAGGTGGCTCAACTCGTACGTATATTAGCTTCGTAATAGAACAAAAACGAAACGTTTTGTTTTTTCTGGACTAAAGGCATAATCGTGTTCTCAAAAACAATTTAAACTTTACTTCATGTGTAGATTAACTAAACTAGTTAGGCCAAAAAAAGGGATGCGAGATTTGTTGAAAAGGGATACGAGTTTTAAGTGCATAAACATTGTATATAGGCACGGTAGGGCCAGGCCAAAAAAGGGATGCGAGATTTGTTGAAAAGGGATGCGAGTTTTAAGTGCATATACATTGTATATAGGCAAAGGTAGGGCCAGGCCAAAAAAGGGATGCGAGATTTGTTGAAAAGGGATGCGAGTTTTAAGTGCATAAACATTGTATATAGGCACGGTAGGGCCAGGCCAAAAAAGGGATGCGAGCTTTGTTGAAAAGGGATGCGAGTTTTAAGTGCATAAACATTGTATATAGGCACGGTAGGGCCAGGCCAAAAAAGGGATGCGAGATTTGTTGAAAAGGGATGCGAGTTTTAAGTGCATAAACATTGTATATAGGCACGGTAGGGCCAGGCCAAAAAAGGGATGCGAGATTTGTTGAAAAGGGATGCGAGTTTTAAGTGCATATACATTGTATTTAGGCACGGTAGGGCCAGGCCAAAAAAGGGATGCGAGATTTGTTGAAAAGGGATGCGAGTTTTGAGTACATAAGCATGGTAGGGCCAGGCCAAAAAAGGGATGCGAGATTTGTTGAAAAGGGATGCGAGTTTTAAGTGCATAAACATTGTATATAGGCACTGTAGAGCCAGGCCAAAAAAGGGATGCGCGATTTGTTGAAAAGGGATGCGAGTTTTGAGTGCATATACATTGTATATAGGCATGGTAGGGCCAGGCCAAAAAAGGGATGCGCGATTTGTTGAAAAGGGATTCAAGTTTTAAGTGCATAAACATTGTATATAGGCACGGTAGGGCCAGGCCAAAAAAGGGATGCGAGATTTGTTGAAAAGGGATGCGAGTTTTAAGTGCATATACATTGTATTTAGGCACGGTAGGGCCAGGCCAAAAAAGGGATGCGAGATTTGTTGAAGAGGGATGCCAGTTTTAAGTGCATATACATTGTATTTAGGCACGGTAGGGCCAGGCCAAAAAAGGGATGCGAGATTTGTTGAAAAGGGATGCGAGTTTTGAGTGCATAGGCACGGTAGGGCCAGGCCAAAAAAGGGATGCGAGCTTTGTAGAAAAGGGATGCGAGTTTTAAGTGCATATACATTGTATAATATAGGCACGGTAGGGCCAGGCCAAAAAAGGGATGCGAGATTTGTTGAAAAGGGATGCGAGTTTTGAGTGCATATACATTGTATATAGGCATGGCAGGGCCAGGCCAAAAAAGGGATGCGAGATTTGTTGAAAAGGGATTCGAGTTTTAAGTGCATAAACATTGTATATAGGCACGGTAGGGCCAGGCCAAAAAAGGGATGCGAGATTTGTTGAAAAGGGATGCGAGTTTTAAGTGCATATACATTGTATTTAGGCACGGTAGGGCCAGGCCAAAAAAGGGATGCGAGATTTGTTGAAGAGGGATGCCAGTTTTAAGTGCATATACATTGTATTTAGGCACGGTAGGGCCAGGCCAAAAAAGAGATGCGAGCTTTGTAGAAAAGGGATGCGAGTTTTAAGTGCATATACATTGTATAATATAGGCACGGTAGGGCCAGGCCAAAAAAGGGATGCGAGATTTTTAGAAAGGGGATGCGAGTTTTAAGTCGTATACATCGTATATAGGCACGGTAGGGCCAGGCCAAAAAAGAGATGCGAGCTTTGTAGAAAAGGGATGCGAGTTTTAAGTGCATATATATGTACATTGTATATAGGCACGGTAGAGCCCAGTAGGACCAGGTCAAAAAGGGATGCGAGATTTATAGAAAAGGGATGCGAGTTTTAAGTGCATATACATTGTATATAGGCACTGTAGAGCCCGGTAGGACCAGGTCAAAAAAGGGATGCGAGATTTATAGAGAAGGGATGCGAGTTTTAAGTGCATACACATTGTATAGGCACGGAGCCCGGTGAGGACTAGGTAAACAAAGGGATGCGAGATTTATAGAAAAAGGATGCGAGGTTTTAGTGCATGTACATTGTATATATAGGCACGGTAGGGCCAGGTAAAAAGAGATGCGAGATTTGTAGAAAACGGTTTTAGTTTTTATACAAAAATGTTTGATTATTCATCTTACCTCATCTTATTAAAATTTAGTCCATTTATTGATCCATGCATGCACACACTATAGACCCACTATAGTTTGTCCACCAATTAATAACAAGGATCTGTATGTCAGTTATATAATTTTTGATGATACAACGGGCTCGACTCGATCCAACTTCAATCGTTTTAGTTTCCTTTGAAGTCTTCCTAAGAACTTTATCATGTCACGTTTTCGAGAGGTTTTCCTTTTTTGTATATATACAATTTCCTCACCATATATACGAGCAGACATACTTCACTGCAAATCGAGATTATATTATATTATTATACCTTCACAAAAAACAATGCCCCATATTATGAGAACAAACGGGCCACAATATTGCAAAATTAATCTACTGACTACAATTATGCAATAATACATCCAAACACCATTTTACAGAACTGATCAATATAACCTTGCTCTATTTAGCAATATAATTTGCACGTTAGCTGACGTGTTAAGCTATTTAGCTTCTGCAAAGTATACGTTTGGTAATTGGAACCCACTTTTTGTTTCAATCCTATATAGTTATAGATATATACCATAAAACTAACCTGTACAAATTTCATTTCAAAAGGTGGTAGCGATTTTGAGATAGGCTATTGCTAAAAATCTAGAGCGGTTATGTCCACGCAGGAAGAACAATCTGCATTGGAATACAAAATCTGAGAAACGTCACTGCACGGTAACGCTTCTTAGATTCAAATGTTTGGGGATAAAAAGTGATATCTTTTTCAATAACCGCAGTACTTCGAAGTTAAAAGTTTTTTATAATGCATTATACTATCCAAAGCTGCTGTATACTCCTTACAAAGTGAGTTTTTATTGCCATTAATGTTTGGAGTAATTACCAAACGTATACGATCCCTTTAAAGACTTTTCTTTATCAGCTAGATTTCTCATTTTGACGAACTTAATTGGAGAATTAAGATTTACTTAATTTGAGTATGCAAATGTATTATACAAAAGTTAAATTTAGTAATTTGACTTAGCTGGGGTCAATGATAGTTTTCCGATCCATATTATTATAATCTTATTTCTCTGGTATTAGGCCCTACAACGTTTTGGTTCATATTATTAGATTTTTGCTTTCAGTATAAAATCCTATAGTTCACGGTCATTATTTTGTTCTGTGCCAAAGTCCATAGTGTGTGTGTAGTGTAGTACATGTACATGTACATGTACTGTACATGGCAGTACAGTTCCCTATGAGGTTGACCTGGTCCTTTCTCCAGGGGGTTGACCATGAAGTTGAACTTCCACTGACCCAGCTACTGTTGAAAGACTGAAATTCCCTGACCGCACATAAAACTGCCAGTCTGTAAACCACAAGCCCCAATATGAAGAATAAGTTAAGACAGGATTAAGGTACCAACTTTTACGAGAGTGTGTTGGTAATGCACTTGGACTTAAGACACCCCAATAGTGTCTTAGATTTAGAGGTGGATTTGAGTAGGATACTTTAGATAAGTAGCTTGGAGAATCTCACTTAAAGGTAGTATACACCATTTGCAGATATCGAAAATATTCACTCTCGAATTATTAAGAAATATCATTTGAAAGTAAATAATGTTTCTAGGCATCCAGCGAAATTATTGCGCTAGATATCCTGTAATTATTCCGGAAAATTGAATTTTATAAAGACAAATTCGCGATCGCCGGACGGCGATCGCGAAAAAACAAAGATAACATAAGAATAACTGCTCGACGCCGGTTGAAAGCAAACGCTGTTTTTCATGCTTTTCTCGGCATCCATGATTGTAAAACTTCGAACAGTGAGTAAAACGATATTTACTATCAAATACAACCCCCCAAATCCACCTATTCATTATAATTCAAGCAATTACCAATGGTGTATCCTACCTTTAAGTATAGTACCCCGGCCCCCGTAAAGTTGACCCCTTTTGCAGCTAAATTCTAACACCCAGACTGTGTTTCAGTGTACTTGTTTTGCGCATCTTTCCAAATGGTACCATGGTATTATATACATGTATACTCAACACATACCCGTGGAATCAATGTCCACGTTGTGACTTTGATTTCTGTTTGTGGTTGGAAACGTGTGTGCTGTGTGCTAAATTAGTTTGGCGGGCCACTAACCGTCGAAACTGTTTTCGACCAATGTTTAGTATCGGCCTTTGACGGCAAGAAAAATATTCCGATTAATATTTGAATTCTATAAAAGATAAAGATTGTGTTCATGCTGATAGTGTCGTAAAGAGCAAAAAGACCTAGATTTATAGTCTGTAAGTTTAACTCATCAAAGCAATACACGGAAACGGGTATTACGTGAAGAAGGGGGGGAGGTTACCTGGAGGGGACAAAATACACTGGGAAGAAGAAGACACTTTCACCTAGGTAATTGTTTTCAGGAGAACACTTTTAGGGGGGGGGGGGGCAGAATAACCGTCCACACTGGCTCTATATACCGTCAACCAGGATTTGAGGTTTCCGCAGAGTGTAACGTCAGGTAAGTTTGCGGATACTGTTCTAAGCATCACTCTCTTTCCTTCTGGGTAATTACCGCACCTGGTGCAGCTATAAACTTTCCCCAAAACTAAACATAATAGATCGATGCTATAGTTTCTTTTTGGAGTGCCGGTTTTCACTCTTTTTGGAGTTGCTTCCACTCTGACAAAAAAATCACAGTTTTTCCTCGGAAGGCGACGGCTGCGGCGTCGCAATCTGTATGTTGTCTTCAGAACACGCAGAACACGACACTGGGTTCAAACATTTTGGTGAAGAGGTGGTTTTGAAAAGAGGAAAAACATTTTGTTTTGTATTGAAAGACTACCTTGAGCCGCATAGATAAAATTGGTCAGTTAGGCTTATTATCTTAACCTTTAATCAAGCAGAACCCGCGGGAGAGGTGTTATAAAACAAATTGACTGCTTTATCTCGTAGTGTAGTAAAACTAGCCTCCCTCGGTGATCCATGGATCATTATTATTTTCCTGTTTTCGCCTGGAGAAAATATAAATGTTCCATGTATATCATCAATTCAAGGGAGGCTAAGCCACCACTCAAAACAGTCAATATAGTTTACTATAACATGCAAACATGATGGGAATCAGAGCGCATGACATTGGAAGAGGTTATGTTTGTTTTCACATGCTGATGGCTGAGTAAAATGATATCGTTATTCGAGGAAGTTATGAGGGAAAATCTAAAAGAGAAAAAGAAAAGAAAAACCTTCAGCATAAATATAAATAAGCACGACGAATAAATAAATCAATAAATCAATCACGATACGTGCGAAACAAACCAAGTTTCAAAAATAAAACAAGATATTCATTATTGTTCTTTTTTTTACAACATTTTATATCAACATGATCTTGTTTCTTTTTAGTCTGGTGATTTTTGACACGGTGACTTTTGGCCGCGAAAACTTTGAATACACTTTCAATTTCAACACGAAACAAGGAAATGCTCCACAGAACTCTTAACATTCGGCGCACAAATCAGGAACTACAGGAAATGAAAATAAACCCCGACTCAAAAATACAAACAAACTACATTTCACTGTGTAACCAAACATACCAAGCAGATCCAGTGCAGTGTAATTATGGGAGAAGGGATTGTGTTTAAGCGTATCGCGGAAATACATAAAACGGGGTATAACTTGGAAGTTTGGGTGCAACTTTGGTCAGATCGTTTTTATAGGGGAAGATTTTGTGAGATTTATAAAATATCCCATAACA
This sequence comes from Crossaster papposus, assembly GCA_037893245.1. Lineage (NCBI taxonomy): Eukaryota > Metazoa > Echinodermata > Asteroidea > Velatida > Solasteridae > Crossaster > Crossaster papposus. The sequence goes on from JBAIAA010000401.1 coordinate 962,462, forward strand.
TCCAGTTTGATATTATTTTTCAACTCTTTCTTAATCATTTAGATAAATTAAAAAAACACCAAAATACAAGTAAAACCATAAAATAAACATGAAATGTAGTGCCAAAGTTACACCCGAGTGCAAAAGTTACCCCATTTTACGGTATAGTTCACAGCCGGACAAGGGCTAGACGACTTCTTTTACCTCAATGTTGACATGTTCTTTTTTCTACACATAGTTTAATTTTCATATTATTAGTATTTGTACCTATATTGTGTGGTTATTTGTCAATATGTCTGAATAAATTTGAACTTGAAATAGCATTGGCGAAATGAAGCAAAACTATACGCAAACGTAAAACCAAGTCTTCAGAGGGCCTTAAATTATAGAGGGCACGGCCTTTTCGCTCTTTACAAGAACTATTTCGAATCGTCTTGTTGGGCACTGTAAATTTGTTTGGTCTGTATATATTTCAGGTTTGTCTAGTCGTGAGCATTTTGTATCACTTAGTTTGGGTCCTTTTTTCTCCTCATTTCAACACGGTTACCATCATCATCACACTGTAATTGTATAATGATATTACATGAACTGCCTTGTTCTTGTACAGGCTCGAAATTTTACTAAGTTTTCAGTTTAAATGCAGAACACATTGTTAGGAGAGCAAACCACCCCTTTTTTATTGTTAGGTAAAGCATCTTGAGTGTAGATGCTCTTTGTTATGTATACCAGCATCAACCTGTTTCCCTTATCCTTGTGTTGATGTAAAGCCCCTGTCACACTTGTCCGAATCTATAATTCCGTTCATAAACCGATCTGAAATATTATTAATTCGGACACGTTCGGAGAGAAATGTCAAAAAACCAGCCGAAATGAAAATACACCGATCATAATCCGGTCTTATTCCGGATCTAATAAGTTGCTATTCCGATTGCAATCCGTCTATATTCAGAACCTCTCCGATCATCACCGGACATGTCAAACTTTGAAAAATTCATTGATCTCAAGACCGACCGCTTTTATAGCAATGTTGCCGTCCCTGGATCTCCTGCTGAACCGGAATTTATTCGTTATATGATCGTTATTATATGGTATAATTATGTTCGTTTAATATGCGGTATTACATCGTGGTAATGCGGTATATCATCGGATTTAGTGGCCTCCGTTTTTTGATCGGCATTACAATGTTGTGGGTTCGGAATGAACTCTGAATACATATCGTTATCGATCGGAATCGGAGGCCTGTTCCGTACTCTTCCGTATATATTTCGCATTGCAACGAATGGCAACGAATGAGTACAGTGTATATTCCGTGCATATTTCGTGTGTATACCGGATACCGTCCGTATATTGAGGTTGCCGCGACAATTCCGAGAAATTATTAAACAGGTTCAATAATTTCTCCGAGTTCCTCAGTGCATCACCGAACGTACACGAGTATATAGCGTTGGAAAACCGAGGGAAACCGAGGGAAATCCGTTTGAGTTCAGTTCAAACCGATTAAACACCGATTTCACAATTTTTTACTCGGACAGTTGATTTATTAGAATGCCGTCTAAATGTGCTTTAGAATGATCCACTATAAGTGCTGTGTTGGCTTCGTTAGGTTTTTTTTAGATTTCATTTTGTTATTAACTAAATTCATTCTCTTGAAAAGTTTTCTTTAGTCATCAAAGTTTGTTGAACCAGAAAGCTTTTATCGATTTTCAAATTCGATTAATCAAATCAAAGTTGTTTTGTTGAATTGTTAAATTGGATGATTATTTTGTTAAATCGAATGACACAACAGTACATTTGCCTAGTCATAAAACGAAATCGGATGATCATTTTCATTTCGATTTCGCGCGAAATGGAACGACGCAGTGGTTAAATTAGCTGATCGTTTGCCGAAATTGAGAGAGAAAACCTATACAAACTTGTTTTTGTTAATTTCTTGTTGAAACCAAAACTTTCTCTCCCTGACCCAACTTTATTTAGTATTGCGCGTTTGATCATTAGAACCAGGGGCTTTTTCTGGGTAGGTATTTAGTATACCTTTATAATTAACCCGGCGGTCAGATTTTCTCAGCTACATTATCGTTGCAAAACTGCTGTATGCCTATAGTCTGAACCAAACTTACCGACAGAGCAAGTGGTGCCTATGACACCAGGCGGGCACCGGCAGACGAAGCCACCGATAACGTTCTCGCAAGGTGCTTTGTTGGCGCATGGGGAACTGTCGCAATAGTCGGGTTCTGCAAGGGAGCAAAGAGTGCCATGAGACAGTGTACCGATCGTGGGAAAGTTTGAAAATGTTGCTCCTTACGCCACTTTTTCATCATAAATATGTCTCTACGGAGATCAGTCATTGAAAACACATGAATCTGCATGGGACTAAGTAATATTTCAAATTTTGTTTAAAACTACTGTGAAACTTTGATGCACAAACATGACTCTCCATAGACTTTATACACAACCAAAGAAGAGGCGGTAGGATACTACACATTATCGAAACCAATTGTCCTGGTGTGTTTAAAGCCAACTGGAAATTGCCATAAAATTGATCGCGAGGGAGAATCTTGTTAAATGCTGTCCGAGAGAGTTGCGGGGTGGACCCACATGATTGTCTCTCTGGTGAATAATTTAAAATGCATGATTAAAAGGTAGGCCTATACACCATTGTCTTTGATGTAATTTTCGAAAATGTATGTATTCATATTTTATAGCAAATATTGTGACGATGACCTGTTTAAAGTTTTGTGTTCATAGAAGCTAGAAAAACCAAGAACAAATCTGCTGTTATTACAGTCTAGTTTTTTGACTTCCTTCAGACGAATTCAATAAATTGAAGGCAGTGTTTGAAAATAGTCAGGTTTTTACAACGATTGCCTTGTAAAACACTTTTCTTAAACCACAGACATCAGGTGTCGTGATTTCAAGGATGCTTGAGACTTTTAAGGTGTTTCATAATAATTCAGTAGTTTTGTTTTTTTGCTGTTTGCATACTACCCTAATGTTTTAAACCACATTTAAAAAAAAATGAAAGTAAGGTTAGAATGCAAAAATAGTCTGGCACCATCCCATTCAACAGTTCACAATTTATAAAATACATTAAGGGAACACGACCAAAATGGCTTCTTCGTGAATACGACCTGTATTAGAAAGCGCACGTGCGAACAAAGTGTGACGTCATCAGTGCAGAGGCTTATATTTGCAAACCTTCTTCGATGTGAATCCCTCCAGGCTTTTGAAATGTCGGCGGACCAAAGTTGCCCTCCCCTCTGCCATTCACGTTCACCCGGACCAAACTATCGACCTTCCAGTCCGTCCAGTACACGTCGCCCCTGTACACGCTCAAGTCGAACGGGTGCAGGTCGCCGTAGGCAGTCAGGTTGAGCACCAGTGCGCGGTTCTCACCCGTGAGATCGCTCCGCTCTATTTTGTTGAGGAAAGCGTCGCACCAGTACAGATAGTTCCCTGACAGAACAAGATGACACTTTACAAAAAAATGTCTTATGGGAATCTCATGGGGTCCTAATAATTGTTTGATTTTGGTCATCTATTTGTATTACATACAGAGCTTGTGATCCTGAGATATACATGTCACGTTTGTCTTTTCTGTACAGGGTGTCTCTGAAAAAATATATACCCATTTTCAAATTCATTATTATTGCAAAGGGCCGGGGTCATTAAGGTTAGGGTGTGTTGGGGTGGAATGGAGAATTGAGCAGCTTGCTCCGGGTAGGTAGAGCTCGTTAGACTTGGTTGCCAGTCCACCTAGGAGTAAAACTCTGATCCCAAACCCCGATATATAGGTACAGCTCGTTAGCCTTGGTCGGCAGTCAGCCTAAGGAGAAGTTCAACTAAGGAACTTACTCGGCTGCTGCATAGGTACCCCTACCTATGAAAAATTAGTTGTTTTAGGTTTGAAACCCTTTTTCCCCCCAATGCACGGGTTGGGTAAAATCACAGAACAATGGATCGAGCTCTTGGCACGCTTTGGAAGAGGGAAATCTCACTTTAAACGCGGGAGAGTTGCTTCTTGCAATCTGTAACCTTACAGTTAAACTTCTTACAGACTGTAAGGAGTTTAACTTAGCCATAACCAAAAAAACATTTTACAATATGGAAGACAAAACGAAGGTCATCTGAGCACTCAGGAGGATATTTTAGATCTGATACCGCAGGTGCCCCACCAACACGATCTCACGACCAGCCCCATAAATTGCCGAGGTAAAGAAAGTATAGGTCAGTCTGCAAACGGGAAAGCCCCAAGCTTGGATAGTCTTCCTGCTGAGATATACAAGCACTGGCGAGCACTCCTCCAATTCACCCTTCATAGTCTGTTGCCCCACTGCTGGGGCGACAGAAGAGCTACCAAACGCCCTTCAAGGATGCCCATTACATCAACATCTATAAACGCAAGAAAAACCGGTATGACTGCAGAAGCTAACCGTGGTATCTTCCCCCCTTTGGGGGCTGTTTCACATAGGTAGTCCTGAAGATTACTACAATAATATTGCAATTTAGTGATACAAAGCACCAAAATGGCACCCATTGCTCGGTTGGGTCACTTTACACAAAAACCCCTTAAAATCCAAGGATGGCCGCCATTTTTGAAGATGGGCCGCCATTGAAGGCCAAATATCACTGACATAGTGAATGTACGGATGGAATAGAATGGCAATACAAGCACAAACTTGGCATTTTAAACATATGTTAGGTTCTCCCCTGTTGTTGGCATATCCAAAACAGTATATTAGGCACTTGAAAATTCAAGATGCCGCCATTTTCCAAAAATGGTTGCCACTGAATGGCTATTAGTAGTGTTACCAAGGATCAAACAGTAATACAAGGAACCAAAATGGGCATTTAATCTCCATTTGAATCCAATATTATGCTAAAATTGTCAACAACTTGGTTAATTCAAGATGGCTACCCAATTTTTAAAGATGACCGCCCACAAGATGACTCAGCCTAAATGTTACTAAAAGTGACACATAAATCGTATCATATCTGTACCAAGACATACAACACACTTAAAACAGATGGTTGAAAATAACCAATAATATTGTCGATTTCAACCAATCCAGTTGGTAGATATGTGGATAACCAAAAAGTATGGGTAAAATAACCAATCTGATATTGGTTACCTAGTCAAATCCATATTGGTTATAACACCCACCAATGCAACGTTGGTTAATTTAACCAATCCACAATGGACTCCAACCAATTTGTATTGGTTATAGGCACCTAACCAATACATAATAGTATGGCTGATATTCAATATTGGTTAAACTAGTTCGCGCCGATGACGTATATAAACGCATTTCCCCAAATTCAAACGGATGGACGCATAAACACGCCTAGGTTCAAGTTCGGAATGTATGTCAGGCAGCGCGCATGGCCGGAAATGCCGTGGGGTGTGCTTTTCCGGCACTATCAGCCTGATCACCGCTTCGGATCGAGTTTCGTTTAAAATAATCCCGCCCGTCGGCTCGCGATGTTAAAATAATCCCGAGCGCGAACTGGAAACCATTTGCATAAACACCACCAACAATTGCATACACCAACAACGACAATATTTAATTCCAAAGGTTCCCACGCAATTCAATTACATATACGTGGACCAAATTACGTAACGAAATAAACCTATTGGAATTAACTTATTTACACATTGCAATTACGCATACATGGTATACAATAATAACCTATTCATATTAGATATTAGCTACTGACCAATTACTACACCTCAGCTATTGCCGTTGTTAGTTTTTATAGTTCGCTTTTTTGTTCAACTGAACGAAGTCACAGCTATTTTTTCATGAATAATGTCAAAAGTTATATACGGTTGAAATTTAATTCAATGTTTACTATGTTTTGCACAAACATCTAAATTCAATTCATGGAGTCGTTTGAATAATTACATATTATGTCAAAAAAGTGCATTTTGGACTAAAAAATTTACCACAATTTAACATCGACTATTGTCAAAACAAATTTTCTCACCTTCTATTGGTCAGTTGCTGTAGGTACATTTCCTACACTTATGAATAACCAATAGGATGGTAGATAAACCCTTGTTGCAAGCTCAACCAATATGACTGGTTTAAGGGAACAACACATTGGTTATGAATGAACCAATAATATTTGGTTGGTACCCTTGGTTGCAAGCTCAACCAATAAAACTGATCTTAAAGGATAACCAATATATTGTTAATACCTTGGTTACAAGCTCAACCAGGACTGAGGAGATTGATTTGCTCTATGCATGGGAGGATTAAAACAACAGACTGTAAGCATTAAAAGGCACGCTACGTATGTATTTAAAATGTTCAGTAAACGCAATACAAAATAAAGAGTTTAATCTTGGAAAGCAATTACAACCACTGGGCAATTTGTTACCGGTTACCGATATTACCGGTAATATCACCC